>LR750475.1:0-71551 GCA_902729485.2 Mus minutoides | reverse complement strand
AGCTTTATAGCTGAGGGTGTGCTAGTGGCCAGCTTTATAGCTGAGGGTGTGCTAGTGGCCAGCTTTATAGCTGAGGGTGTGCTAGTGGCCAGCTTTATAGCTGAGGGTGTGCTAGTGGCCAGCTTTATAGCTGAGGGTGTGCTAGTGGCTAGCTTTGTGGAAATATTAATACTGAGGGTGTGCAAGGTAGGCTTCGGGGATCCCAACTGTATTTTGCACCTTGATTTACGGTTTTGTTCATTTTGTATATAGTTCATCAAGGTTTCTAATTTTGTGTCTGTATGTTATATCTCTACAAGGTAAAGATTAAGCATATTGTAGTTAGCCTGAAATTTTAATAATAAAAACAGTGTGGTTTATTTGATCAAATAATAAAGAATTGCACAGTTCTTGTTTCCTCTTTTCTTCAACAGCAAAAACTTGGAACTTACTTTTTGGTTGTAGTCACTGCATTAATTTAGGTACTTTATTTTCTTCTTTCTTCTATGGCTTTACCTTTTAAAGTTTTTAATCACCATATGTGTATGCCACTTCAAATTCTTCTGTGTATAAATTATTGGCAAAATCTATAAGATACTATTTTAGCTATTTGTATTTTTTTTACTCTGGAAAAACAAACAAAAAACAAACAAGCAAAAGACAAAACCAAACCAGGGTAGTTGATTTTTCCTCTTTGTAATTAAATGAAAGTGACCAAAATGTACGCCAGGTGGAGACAAAACCAAAGATCTAACTGAATAACACACAGATACACGCAGACACACAAATAGACTCATAGAAACAAATGCATGCATGTGTACCCAGTGTGAAAACATGAAGTTTTTAGCAAAAGAAACAAAAAGCTATTGTACTATCAAAATTACCATATCAAAGAGATGATTTAATAGTGTTTTAGTGAAAATATAGCTGGATATATTAACATTGTATTTAAGGAGAAAAAGTAACTTTTTATTGATTCTTTGTGGGTTTCACATCATGCACCCCAGTCCCGCTCATCTCCCTGTCCCCTCATATCCAATCTGCACCCTTGCAACCTCCCCCATAAAAAACAAACAAAACAACAGCAACAACAAAAACCAAAGCATAGAACACATCTCATTGTAGAAGCTGTAGTGTGTCACAGTGTGTCCCACAGTATATCCCTCTGTCCATACATCTTCACTTGCAAATGTTTATTGCAATGAATCATTGGTCTGGTTCAAGGTCTCTGGCTTCTGTGACACCATCAATATTGGATCCTCATCGGGACTTCATTGGGACTCCCAGTTATCCTGCTGTTGCCCAGTGTCATGGAGATCCTGCAGCTTTGGAACAGCAGGACTGACCCTTTCATGGATCTCAATTATTTGCAGATGAAATAGATTTTGGGGTATGGCCTCTTAGAGCCCTGGATCTAGGCGTGGGTAGTAGCAGAGCTGGTCAGCCACCAGCTCTCTCTTTTCTGCACCACCAGGGCAAGCTCTCCAGCACTACTCTGGGTAGGCCTCTCAATGCCACCATCAGCAGGAGCAGGCTCAGCTCTCCTGCTCTCGTGCCTTCGGGGCCAGATCAATGCAACCACAGCTCCAGAGCCTTCTTCACTTGTTGCCCAGTCAAAGTACAGGGCCCACTCTCCCAAGTGCTCCTGCCAGTGAGGGGCAGGGCCAGATCTTCAGACTACTGCAGGTGGTGAGGGGTGAAAGTGGGGTGGGAGGGTGGAGAAGGGGAGGGCACCCCCCTGCATCCATGCCACCTCACTGAAGACAAATGATAGGGTCAGTGCTCCCTCACTCTTACTCTCAGGAATAGCTCACATCCATATAATGACCAAGGCCAGTACTACTGTGCTGACCAGGCAAGCTGCAGGGCTCACTGTCCTGAATGCTGCAGCCAGGGAGGGATAGGGCCAGCTCTCCTGAGTTCATGACCCTGGGCGCAACCTTTCCAACTGCTGGAGATGGTGGGAGCAGGGAGCAGCACCTCTGTGCCTAGTGGTAGGGTCAGCTCTCCCACACTCATGCCCTCAGGACTGGCTCCACTGTGTTGCCTAGGTAACGCACAGGGCCAGCTCTCCTCCGTGCTGCATCCAGTGGGGGCAGGGCCAGTCCTGCACACTGTGGTGGTTCCCAGCGGTGTCCTGGTCAGGGACATCCTCATGTTTTCTAGTGATAATATGAGCTATGGACACCGACACTGACTCCTGCTGCTGGGTTGCCACTGACTGAGACATGGCTCTCAGCATCACCTTGGGCTGGGACCTCACCATGGTCCCAGGTAGCAAGGATAGCCACTCACCACAGGCTACTCCTCTTCACTCTCAAGTCTCTAGTTCCACCTTTCTCCATAATGCTCAAGCTGCTCCACTTCTCTCCCATCTGGCCACCCCACACTCACATACTGTGGTGGCGCCTGCTGCAGGATGTTCACATGGTTGGCAGGACCCCAGGTGGCATCCTCATCCAAATTGCATGGAGTGTTGGCAAGCAGGTGTCTATGGCCCACCTGCACCATACGGTGGTATGGAGTACACACGAAGGTCTCTGTCTTCCTTCTTCTGGACTGTGCTCCCTGCACTTGGTCTGATTTGATTTGACTTGATTTTTATGTGTCCTAGGCTTAAAATAGCTTTGTCCACCAAGCCAGGAGTCAAGCGATGACGAACAAGGGACTGCCCTCTGCTCTGACTGACATAAGAACATCACCACCAACAAGGGGTGTCTTTTCCCATTGCCAGGGAGTTAACATTGTAAGCTTAATTCTTTACATCTAGGACAGGTTTCAAGAACTCTTACCCGTTTGTTTAGGTTTTAAATAATGAGTAAGTAACAGGGTAACAGGGTGCTCTGTGCTGTATTGCTTCAGAGAAGTGGATTCTGCATTCACTCCAGCATCTCCTCTTAATTCCTACAGCCCTAAATTATTTTCAAAGCCAACCAACCCTTCTTCTATAGTAAGTAGCCATCATTTCAAGTTTATTGAATGTTTCCAGTTGAATTAAATTAAGGGGCAATTGGCTTTATTTCCTTGTCTGTCAGTTAATGGAGAAGCTGCTCCTTATAAGGGCTTGCTTGCTTGCTTGGGATTTTAAAACTCCAATGACTTGGTAACATGCAATTTTTGATAACTTGCAATATCTCAAAGGATCCCCAATAAAATGTACTTCCTAGAATTTGGGCAAGAGGTCATTATGTGTTCTTATGTGATATAAAAAAATAAGAGGATAAAATTAGTTATTCCTGGATATCTACCTTCAAAAATCATCTTCACTGAAACTGAGTGTAGTGGTCCAGACCTGTAATTCCAGAACTTTGTAGGCTGAAGCAGGAGACCATGAAGTCAAGCCAACCTGGGCTATCAGGTGACTCTGTTTTGCAAAACCACTAAAAGAAATCAATGAAATTGCAATATACTTTCTGTGCAAAGAACGATATTCTGCTCAAAGGACTGTGGAAGCAAAAATTTTTTGAGAGTCACATCTGACTAAATATTACCATAGTCAACAGGTAGAAAGTTCCAATCAGCCACGAGATGACTTGTCTAGCCATTCTGCAATCCGACCATTGTCCATGTCACTAAACAAATCTAGGATTTGTCTTTCTGTCTATAAATGAGTTTTCTCCCCAGAGAAACAATCATTTCAAGAAAAAGAAGTCAATTAGTTTTCAGTATCTGGATGTGTTTCAGCTTTATTTTGTTGACTGCTACCATCACCTAGAAACCCACCGCCCCACTCCTCCACTTCACATCTAGTCTTGAAACAAGGTAGTGTAAGTTACCAGCCATTTTTCATTGCAGAGACTTTTGCCTATTTATATTTTTATGCTCCAAAGTGAGATTTGCTTCTTATTGTGTAATTGTACTTATATGAGGTTGTTGAAACAAGTAAGCTCACTGGTGTGGAGTAGAAATGTGTTTTCCAGGGTAGGACACAGAAAGAAATGAGGAGGAGGTCTTCACTGGGCATAGTATCTCAGTTATGAAAGTGTATAAGTTCTACATATCTGCTGGGCGTCACTGTGTCTGTGGGTTCACTGTTCTCTGTACTTACCATTTTAAGAGGGAAGACTTACAATAAATGTTCTTCCCCCAAAACAACAAAAGGGAAAATTTTTACGTAGGAGAAAATAGCATAGAATTTTATATGGGAGGAGAGATCAAAATAACACAATTGTGGCCTATCTAAAATGCATATATCACACATGGCTATGTGGAATACTGCCATACATATCTGAGTGTAAATCACCACATTTAAGGTGGTGTGTCTTTTGAAGTGCTGGGCTGAGAGACATGGCTCAGGCATTAAGAATGCATACTGCTCTTGCAGAGGACCAGCACCCACATCAGTCAGCAGGTCACAACTGCCCTTAACTCTAGGGGATCTGATGCATTCTTCTGGCTTCTTCTGGCATCTTTGGGCACTTAAACTCTCATGCACATAACTTCACACACACATACATTTAAAAAATAAAAACACATATTAAAATATATACACTAAACATTTGAAAACAAGCAGTTTCTCCCAACATTTCTGTCCTTAATCTACCATAATATGAAAGAAAATAGGTTTTGTCGTGTATTGGCAGACTAACAAGCAATACAGTTATTGTTGGCTAATATTCTTCCCCTCTCCTTAACAGTCTCCTGAGATGTGTCTAGACTCATTCTGTCACTTCTATCAACTATTCCTATCACTTGTATTACTTTCTTGGACAAACTTAAAAACAGCTGTCTTCCATTACCTGCCAAAGCCCTTGTACTAGAGACACTTAGGATGAGTATCTCCTAGTGATACTTAAGAGAGGCACGTTCAAGCCCCAGATCTGTTCAGTTATTGTAATTTCTGAGATTGCAATGTAATCTAATTCATTAGCTTTCAAGAGACAATCCAATATTGTTCTGATAAAAATCATTTTATAGGGGGCTGGTGAGATGGCTCAGCGGGTAAGAGCACCCGACTGCTCTTCCGAAGGTGATAAGTTCAAATCCCAGCAACCACTTGGTGGCTCACAACCATCCGTAACGAGATCTGGCTCCCTCTTCTGGCGTGTCTGAGGACAGCTACAGTGTACTTACATATAATAAAATAAAATAAATCTTTAAAAAAAATCATTTTATATATATATATACACACACACACACACACACATACACATATATATATATATCTCACATTTAACAAAATCTATGTGAGTGTGTCTTGCCTGCATGTTTGCCACAAGGTACACGCAATGCCTATGGAAACCAGAACAGGCCTTGAATCCCCTGGAACTGTAGTTACAGATGGTTGGGATTTCCCTTTGAGTACTGGAAATTGAGTATTAGTCCTCTAGAAGAGCAGTCATTGCTGCTTATCTCTTTAGCTCCATATTCATTTGATTAAACAACTATTATCTAATCTAAAGTAGATGAGCTACATGGGCTGGCCCAAAACCAAAATGACAGTCATTTAAAAATGATAAATAGGTATTTAAAAATATTGACAAGAATAACTGTTTTTATGTGTTACTTTTTTTCTTGCTATGACCAAACACTTTAAACAAACGCTTTTAGGAAGAACATATCTTATGGCTTAAGAGACAGTCATCGTGGTGGGGAAGGAACAGCATATGTGAGGTAGCTGGTCATTACCTAGTGAAGAAACAGAGACAAACACTGGTTCTTGGCTTGCTTTCTCTTTATTTAATCTGGGACTAGAGCCCAGGTGATGGTGCCACCCACATCTGGATATGCATCCTTTCTTCATAAAACTTTTCGAGAAACCCCCTTCCAGACATATTAGAGGTGTATTTACTAGGAAACTCAAAGTTGACAATGAACCCTCAGTGTCCTTTTCCTAGGTTTCAAGTTCTCATGTTCAGAAGACCCCTCGGGAATACAGAGGGTTGGGAGTCCATCAAAAACTATGTTGCAGGCACCAAGAAGATAAAAGTTAATGTAATTTGAACAAATGTGCCATAAATCTGGTGAAGTTATATGCAAGTTACCTTCTGTCCTGTCAAAACTTGTATTCTATTTGTATTTACACTCTGTGTTACTATCCATACTATGAGTTTTTTTTTCTTTTTTCATTTGTTTGTTTGGTTGCTTGTTTTTGTTTTTTCTGTTTTAAGAAAGCCTGAGCCACTTGATGCTCTGGTCCCATATGACAATCATTCCTCACTGTTAGAATTCCTTGTCCTTTTTCTTTTGTCATGGCTTGTAGAAAATGAGGGCCGTGGGGATAGTGCTGGACATTTCCTGGAACTTATGAGTAATGCCCAATCCAGCAGGAGAGAAAGGTGAACACTTCAGAGGGCAGTTTTAATCTTTTGGACCAAGATACAGTTTTGTGCATGTCTAAATGGAGACACTGTCTGGCCATAACAGTAAGGGTCACATGGGTTGACCAGGGTGAGGTAGGACTGTCCACAGGGTTATGGATGTGGTGGGGGAGGCAGTGTAAAACATTCAAGGGTTAAATATCTCCCTACTTTTCTCAGAATGGCCTACATCTTGAAAAACAAAACATCTAAACATTCCACTACTTTTTTTTAAACTTACAAAGATGTTAAGACACTAATTTTTTAGTGTTTCTTGTTTAGAATGAAAGAAACTAGAGATGCAGAGAAGACAGCTGAACTGCACCAGTATGTTGATGATGAAAATTTGTAGTTAGCTTATAAAAATACAAGTCAATGTGCTAAACTGAACAAAGACCCAGGGTATGGGATATTTAAAAATACTTTTCTCTTGGATCAGCACCAAAAAATATCCTTAGTTTCTGTATTACCTGTGTCCAGTAAAATTACTTCTGATAAAAATCACACACTGCAGAATCACCACAGATGCACTCAAATACCTCTCAAATAAATGTGACATCAAGGTCGGGCAGCTCACTTGGAAGAAAGCTGTGATGTGCACAACAGAATTTCTGTAGTGAGACATCTTTTCTCTGTACATGGGAATATTTTACATCTCGCACATGGGAGGCACTGGTACTTTGAAACTTAAAATTACTAGAGTCATTAAGACGGAGGTGAAGAGTTTGTACAGCCTTCCACAATTTCAAAGAGGTAGTGATAGATGCTTGTTCTCCTGGCGATATCAGAAGCAGTTTCTTGTGAGTTGTTCTTCAGCTCTGGTTTGATGTAACGATTCATCAGGAGGAGTTCCAGGGTGTCTCTGCTGTCTCTGTTCCCAGCAGCAAGGTGCAAAGGGGTCAAAAGGCCTTTTGTTTGGGCGTTGATGTCTGCATCATGCTGAAGTAAGAAAGAGGCCACCCTGGTATTATTCCACTTACAAGCACTGTGCAGTGGTGTCCAGCCATCCACAGTCACTGCATGAACATCTGCCCCCTGAGCTACCAGCTCACGAACAATATCTAAATGCCCACTGTAGGCTGCTCGGTGAAGAGGGGTATACTCATCTTCATCCCTAGTGTTCACTTCAGCGGCCTTCTCAGAGAGTAGTCTCTGCACCGTAGCAAGCTAATGGAAAAAAAGAGAACTTTAAAAGTCCAACTTGAAAAAGACAATGAACAAAGATAACTACACCATCCAGTGGCTTTAGACTTTAAGATTCCCTTTTAGGGGAGGAGGGTAACTGATTAATAATGAGCAAGTTACAGCTCATTACACTCAGGAGCAACTTGGGAATCTGATTCTCTGATTATCACCAAAAGCTATCACATTATCCTACTCTAACAAATGCCTACTGTCCCATACCTGGGCCCTAGATGAACAAAGGGCTTATCTATAGTTTATATTTCATCTCTAAAGCGAGCATAATTTTCCTGTATCAGATTGTATCAATATACATGGTATATGAACCATAAAATAAAAATGAAACTACTGCCAGGCGTGGTGGCTCACGCCTTTAATCCCAGCACTCAGGAGGCAGAGGCAGGCGGATTTCTGAGTTCGAGGCCAGCCTGGTCTACAGAGTGAGTTCCAGGACAACT
The DNA here is from genome assembly GCA_902729485.2 of Mus minutoides. NCBI lineage: Eukaryota > Metazoa > Chordata > Mammalia > Rodentia > Muridae > Mus > Mus minutoides. The sequence goes on along the minus strand of LR750475.1, from coordinate 63,633 downwards.
GGGGCTATACAGAGAAACCCTGTCTCGAAAAACAAAACAAAAAAAAAACCAAACAAAAAAAATGAAACTTTTAACAGCAGAATAAAGTGATGTTGAAGCTAGCTAGAGACTAACGGGCGCATCATCTAGAGACGACTTGCTCATGTTGCTGGGCATCATGTCTGGGCTGGTCTATGGACCAGACAGAGTACACTGTGCTCTGGGATTGAAAAGCTATCATACACTGCAAAACCCTTTTGGTTTTGACTTACTAACATAGATATGGGAGAACTTAGTAAAGTTAAGAACAAATAAATGGTCAAGTGGAAGGAACAGAGTCTGATAGTGTTTTGGATGACTTGGCACATTTGCCTCCTTGCAGGACTTTGAGGAGTAAACAAGGGCGGTAAGACACTTGGTGGGGTTGCATCTAAATCAGTCTCCATCTTATTTGTTCTCAGTAATGCTGATGTGTTCAAGGATCCTAGGAATTTAACTAGAGGATTGTTTATAATTACCCCCAAACATCTAGAGCCAGCTTATAACGTAATGTGTACTTTCATATACACTACTTCACTTGGCACTCCTATAAATGAGACAAATATTAAGCTACCATTTTTAAAGACAAGAAATTAAAGGGTCAAAAATGTTGGAATGTGCCCAGAGGTAAAGATAAGAGGTTTAGGAGCAGGTCTTTGGGCTTCAAGCCAAATGCTTTTCCAACTATGTAATGGTTTTTTTCTTTTTACCCGATTTTTTTCAGCAGCCCAAAGAAGCAATTTGCTTGGTTCTTTTTCCATTTTTTTTTCTTGCAATTGGTACCACTCTTCGTTGTTTTCCTCTTGCTCCTCATCGTCATCAGAATTGCCTACCCAGAGACTCTGAGTACCGGTGGGAATCAGGTGCCCGTGAGTTTTCAACAATTCAAGCTGGTTAAACTGTTCAGAAAAGTCCACAGAGTTTTCCAGGTCTGGTTTTTCATCATCCTTTACTTTTTCTTTTTCCATTTTTACTACTCTTTTAAATAAAAAGCATTTCAAGTACTAGGGCACAATCTTTAAATTAGAGATGAATTATGTCTGCATTGTCTGATTCTTTCCAACCTGAAAACAGAAGCACAACAGTTAGCACAGCAGTAACTAGATATTATCAACAGCATGGATACCAACCTTACAAACAAGCCAGATAAAGTCTATGTCATAAAGGCTTTGGTGTTTTCTCATATCCATTAAATTTACTAAATACAAGACTTCAGAGATGTCTGCTATCTATGATCATTTATAGTCTTTACCTTTTAGAAATGCTTTCTTCTAAGTAAATGGCTACAACTATCTTAATTTGACTCTATTCATTTAGGTGATGGAGTCCAGGCAGTGAGTACACAGGAGGACCATAGTTCACCCAGTCCTAACAGATTAGTCTTCTGCTAAACTGCCATACTAATTTATAAACTGCCATCAGCTTCAAGAGTTCCATAGCACATAAGCCTTAAAGAAAATGAGAAGTTACTTTGAAAACCATCAATCTTTTAACTATATTTGTTGAACTTGGCAGTTTTTCCTTGCTATTATCAATTTTACCACTTTCAATCTGTTGACCCAATTAGAATCTAATGTTTGTTATTTCAGGTGCTATGTCTTATATTGTTTTGCTATTAACCTTTTAAGGATAGGGCCATCTTTAACACATTATTATGCCATTTGTATGTAACTTGCATTAAGAACTATTTGTATCATTAAATTTAAGACCTATCATCTAATCTTGCTCTGAATGGCCTCCAAGAGGAACTTGGTTATACTCACTCCTTAAAAATTTGTTCTACTTAACTTCACGTTTAATATTCCACTGCCCTATAAGCTTCATTACTAGTGACATTAAGGGATTTGTAAGGTCTTGGCTGGATTGTCTTTTTTTAAATTTTATTTTAAAAGAGCTATCAGAACTATTTTCTTAACGTTTTCAATTTTCCCTTCCACTTCAAACTCATTTTTTAAAAAGCTACCATACATCAATTCATTAAGCACTTAACCAAAATATGGCACAGATCGCAGCCACACCTGAAAACTCCTTTATATTAATTCTGAACATATTGTCTTGGTATGTTTAATTCAAAAATCAAACCCAAATATATCTCGACTCTGGGTATAAAACTCGATGCACACAATTATGGAGGAATAGGATGCGTTTCCTAATTTAAAGGGAACACTCCATTTTGAGGGAGATACGAACTGTTCCAGTTCTCATCTCAGTGGGGTAGAACCCCACGCCACATTTCAGAGGCCTGCGCTCGGGTTCTGACAGATCAGAGTCGCTGCGGTACACCGGGCCCTTCTGAGGTCCTGAGGGGCCGGATCTGAGGGGGTCTAAGGCTCCAAATCATTTCCACTGCACTTTCTTCAAGGTTCTCTCAACACACAAAGCCGGGGCTTCTGGGGCGATCGTCAGGGGAAGCAGGAAAGGAAGGTCTTTGGTCTAGCAGGCGAGGCCTTCCGAACCCCAAAGCGGAGACTCTGCCACGGGGCTACCTGCGAGGTGGCCGGCCGGCCGCCCACAGCCGTCCGCCCCACCGCTCCGGACACGCGCCTCACCTTTCACAGAGAGAATCTCACCGAGAACTTCGTTTCCGGGTTCGCCCCTTCGCTGCTCAGGATTGGCTCCTGTGAGGGGACGGAGCCATTCTGTAGCCAATGAGAATCTAGACAGTATGTGACGTCACGTCATCAATGGCTCTCGCGAGAAGTACGGGTGCCGCTCTCCCGCGCCTAATTCAGGTTTCTGGGAGCGGTTTCCTTGTGGTTCTGGCGACCCCCGCCCCCTTTTCCTGAGGTAGAGATGGCTTGCGGCCTCGCTGGCCGACTCTGACAAGTCCATGTTGGGTAACTTAGGCTTTGCTTCGGTCCTGTAGCGTGCGGGTCCGGGGCGGAAGCAGTCGGGGAAGACGGGCCGGGTGGGCAGGGAGGGATGCGAGCTCTGCGTTCCGCCTCGGAGTCCCGCGGGTCGCCTGTAGTGGCGGCGCTGCCGCCTTCGCAGAGTGACCACTCTGAGCTGTGGATCCGAGGTGTTCCACGTAGACCACGTGTTGGTTATTTATTCCGGCTTTAAATATGGGCTGCCCCGTAAAAGCCATGTTAGTGTTAGGAGCATGGGGTGGCCTCTGATTCCAAGTCCTGCGCGGAGCAGCTTAAATTTATGCACGTAGAAAGTTACGTTTGATTCTTCCTGTCCAGGGGTTTACTACACACCAATCTCATGAGGAGAATAGTAGAGAAATAGTCGTGATAGTGCAATTAGGACTTCACTTCAGGATGTGGCTTTCTGTTCTTAGGTCATGAAACAATTATAATAAGTGTTGAAGACGTACATAGGACTTTCTCAGAATTGCTAGTGCTTGTTCAAGTCTGCTCTGCAACTGAGCTCATGTTGGTGAAGTATGTGCAACCTTTATAATATGTGCATTTTGGTATTTATTTTTAGAGTTTGGAATCGGGTGCTTTTTCTGATATACCCGAACACAGAACCCCAGATACTTGGAGAGGAACCTGGTCCAGAGGAACTCTACTATAAAAATGAGCCCCACAGATCCACTGTAAGCCTGACATATTTATTGTGATGACCTTAAGAGAAAAGTGGCATTTTAATAAAAACAGCAACAGAATTTAATAATGGATACAGTATCCCCAAAACATGTCTGTCATGCATAATTAAAAGCACATACTGAATGCTTATTAGCAGAAAAATAAGGTGGAACAATAGATGAATGTGTTGTAGTAATTTATTACATGGCCATGCAGGGAAGCTTGGGCTTTGTCTTAGTCTCCAGTCTGTCTTTTAGACTAAGTTAGCCTAGTTGAAGTGAATTTGAACAAAATGGAAAGAAATAAAAGGACTATAGAAGTCAGGTGGGAGAAGAAAATCCTTGAACACGAATGGAGTCTTTCACTCTGGTTTCAAGTTCTTGGTCAAAACTAGCTGTATAATGTTAGAAAGATCAGCAGATCTCTGGCTTGCCTGGTTTTATTTTCATTTGTATAACTAGACTAATAATATTCCTTCCCAGTTAATTTTGAGGTCTGAATGATAGTAGAAGGGTACAGCTGTGGGAGCTGAGGAGTTTGTGGGATAGCCAGGGTTTCGTGCATACAATTGTGGATGTTTCTGATCTGTGGAGTTAAATATAAAAGTGAACTAACTATAGCTGAGTGAAAATAGCCTAACTTTTAATGCCTTTAGTCTTATTTCTGCAACTAGTTGTGTGATGAACGAGTTACTATCTCTGTGTCTGGCCTTATTTTTTAGAGATAGTGAGCATGCTTGCCTCTTTCTCTGTGGAGACTGAGATATAAAGTATCTTAAAGAACTAAACTTAATGCTAAGTGTAAGTGGGTGTTAATAACTCTTAAGCTGCTGATTTACCTGAAAGTACCTTTGTTTGGATTTAAAGAATTCTGTTCTGTTATTTGGCCACATTTATTGTTGAAAACTATGTAAAGAGCAGAGTCAGGCAGATGTCATCAGAGTTTGGGATGTAAGCAACTAGTATATTAGTATAAAACCTATTTTTACACTCTGAGGAAGACTTTGAAATGACTTTCCTGAAAAAGTGTTCAGTCAGATATTTAACAAGAGAGCAAACAAAGCCTTTTGGATTTTTGTGGAGCTATCTAGGGAACAGACCTGACTGTATAAAGCTGGTTACAAGAAGGTTATAAATTTGAGAGCAGACGGAAGGCTTCCAAGTGTCACTCACATTGGCTCTGTGTTGAACTTGTGATTAGAAGGCTGTGATGCTAGAGATCTGTTGAACTGCAAACTTTCACGCTGAGGCTAGAAACGGGACTTTGTGTTATAGTTTTGCTCTTGCTTATTTTCTGCTTAGGTCTCCACTTGTTTGAATATCCTTCTAATGGATTGCATTGAATTTTGTTCTCTTCTTTATACAGTGACGATGAAGACACATTTAAAATACTGGTTGCCACTGATATTCATCTTGGATTTATGGAGAAAGATGCAGTTAGGGGAAATGATACATTTGTGACATTTGATGAAATTTTAAGACTTGCCCTGGAAAATGAAGTGAGTTTTGGGTTACATTTGTGCATGCTCTAATGTACTTCCTTGGTAACAGGCTCTTTTCCATTCAGTTAGAGTTAATTATATAACTCATGCATTCAGCATTTCTTGGCTAAATACCAATATACTAAAAGCCCGGTTAAAATTTTGAGTTCTTTGTGTTCACAATTAGAGCAGAAACTGTTGTGACAAATAACCTTCAAATTTAGAACACAGGGTGTTTAATGATGTACAAACCTGTTACAACTTCTACCTGAAATAAAAAGATGGCTGTTGGTTTTCAAAGAACGTATATCCAGAATGTAAGACAGCAGTTCCCAAGCAGTCAAGTACAAGGTCATTTGTGGTAAGACCCACACAATTTCCTGGGACTTTGGAGATAGAGGAGATTGGTGTTTATATGAGACCAGTCCAGGAGGTGACATTTAACACATGTGTTGAAGGAGAAACAGCCTTTACTGATGGGCGGCACAGAGAATGTACGGTCAATGTGAAGCAGAATTGAAGGCACAGGGATAAGACAACAAGACTGGTTTGGCTTGCCCGTGGGCCATGAGTGTGCTCAAAGAGGGCTGAGAATGTAGCTCTGTTGGTAGACTGCTTGCGTGCCAGGTACAAGGCCCTGGGATTGATCCACAGCAGTACCTAACACTTGAGTGCAGTGGTACACCTATAATCCCAACACCAAGGAGGTGGAGGCTGGGCATTTAAGGTCATCCTCAATTACTATACTGACTTCCAGGCTAGCTTGAACTACATGAATGAGATCCCATATTTAAAAAAAAAAAAAAAGACAGAGGGCTAGCACTGAGAGGGTTTGAGAAGTTTTGGTGTGTAGAGCTGCACTCATCAGACTCAGTTTGTGCTCTGCGCAGAAGAAAGTCTAGCAGCCTGATATTGTAGCAGGAGTTGGAGACTATTTTAATGCTTTTAAAACCTGCAGTACTGGGTGTGGAAAAGAATGGATATGAGAGATGTTATAAGTAGAAAGTGGACGTGTGTTAATTTTCAGGATTTGAATGAAAGATGTGTTGAACCTGGGTACCTGATGGTGGCATTGGTTTAAAACATCTAACTGAAGGAGAATCTGTCCCGGAAGGTGTTGAACTTTAACTTAACCAGAATAGAGTTGGAGATTGCTCTGGGGAATGTCCCAGCAGGTGGGCGAGTGTCTTCAGAGTCCAGGAGAGAGCAGGCGAATAGACATAGGCACCCTGCCTTCTCAGCAATTTCCCTTCAGGTTATGTGTGAGACCCCTAGTGCCCTCTGCATCTCTAGCCCTCCTCACTGTCTTGCTTAGGCTCATAACAGTACCCATGTATCTTCTGCCTCACTTGTCCTGCAGTGTAGTGGCTCCCTGTTGGTCTTTCTGCTTCATACTTTGCCTTCTGTGTGTATTCAGCGTCACAGCCAAAGCCCACTGTTGACACCATGCACAGCCGTGTAGTTTACCTTTTTCCCCCCATGCCTATAAACACTGTGATATTACACTGCTTTTCGTCAGATCCTGTCATCATGCTCAGACTCTTCTCAGCAGCCTTCCTTTGAATCTAGATTCAAATGCACATACAAGGCTATACCTTGACCTTGGTCCTGTCTGGGCTCTGGATCCTTTACAATATTATCTGTTTCCTTCCAGGGCTCCAGATCATTTGTTGCCCTGCCTGGTCCCTGGTGGGTTCTCCTCTGGGACCTTGCAGGTCAACCTTTCTGATTTACCACCTGACTTTGGGTAGGATGACTTCTCATTTCAGTTTATTTTTTAAGGGGTGTGGTAGGGGGTTATTGAGGTGATCCCATATCTCATGTTGTCTTCAAACTTATATGTGACTAAAGACAACCTTGAAATTCTGATCCTCTGCCTCTTAAATAGTGGGTTATAGGTATCTATCACCGGGCACAGCCATAGTTTACCTTTTTGAAGAGATTTTTTTCCCCTCATACCTCTAAGCACTCAATGACATTACACTGCTTTTCTTCTCCTGACCTCATGTGAAATTGGTATATTAAGTTGTTTATCTAGTAATTATCTGTGTTCCCCTGTGGACAGTAAAGTCTGTTGCTTAGACATGTATTCTTGTGTGATGCCTAAGAAAACTTAGCTCTGTACCAGGCACCCACTAATAGCTGTTGATCTTTGCCCTAAAACTCCCACTGGCTCCTAGCAGCCTGCATTCTCCCCAGAGTGATGTTACTGCTATGAGATAAGAATGAAAGAGTGGGTGCTGGCTGTTGGTGGTACACACCTTTCATTCCAGCACTCGATTGGCAGAAGCAGGCAGCTAACTGCTTGCTCTGCCTGCCTACTATAAAGCACTTATCGCTGTGAGGAGTGGACGAAACACTGTTCTCTGTGTGTAATGGGAATGAGAGACAGCTACAAGGAGCAAAGCAGTTTTCCCACACTGCCTCGGATTGTAATGGCCCTCTAAGGCTTGACATGTTCTCAGTTTCATTCTAAGGTTGTTATCCTTCTGGAAGCAATAAGAAATTAATTTCATTTTAATCTAAATGGAGCTCAAGTCTTTGGTCTTTCCCAGTGGATTCAAACTGTAACTTGCACCTTGAAAAGGATATAGGAAGCTTAGAAATTGATTGAGTATGCTGGTTTTATATTCTGTCAAGCTCAATTCTTTCTCTTAGGGGAGTAAAACTTAAAGCCAAAGAAGGCCTGCTTTCTTTCCACAGAACCCTGAGCGTGATCTTTTGTAACTCTTTGGGTTTGGGAATACCTCCCTCTGAGCCTGGCTGTTACTGTTTTGTCTATTTCTACCCCTTGTTTCCTAATTCCCTTCTCTGCACACCCCATACGGGATCTTTCAAGTGTGTATTATATTTGCCCTTTAGCATTTTATTTACTATACTGACTGTTTTTGAAATCTAAATTTTAACTTTTAAGTTCTCTTGTATGTAGACTCTTGCCATCCAGCTATTCTTACTTTATTACTTTGTTCCTTGATTCTTTGCCTGCCCGAGACAGGGTTTTTCTATATAGCCATGGCTGTTCTGGATCTCACTTTATAGACTAGGCTAGCCTTGTCTGCAGTCTGCCTGCGTACATTGCATATTGGTATGTGAGTTCATGTGTACATGTGAGGCCAGAGGTTTGTGTTGGATATCTTCTTCAATTTCTTTCTGCCCTACTTTTGAGAGAGTCTCTCATTGAACTTGGAAAGTTTATTTACTAAAGTTCCCTTGACTAGTACAGCAATTGAGATCTATGTTTCAGTATCTTCTGATAATTGAAAACTAACCATCTTTGCTCTCTTTCCTCTATTCCATTCCTTTGTGCTGTGATTGAGCCGAGGGCCTACCATGGCTGTCATACATTTCAGGTCAAACCACTGGGCTACCCTTTCCTCTCTTTAAAGTTGAACAGTATCCTCACTTCACTGTGTTGCTAAGGCTGCTCTTAAAGTAGAAGGCTTGAGTGATCACATGAGGCTGGTCAACCCTTTTTCTATCATGTTTATATTTTAAACAATTTTTGCTTTAAACTTACTAATTTTAATACTGTTTTCTATTGATTAGGTGGATTTTATTTTGTTAGGTGGTGATCTTTTCCATGAAAACAAGCCCTCGAGGAAAACCCTGCACAGCTGCTTGGAGCTGCTTAGGAAGTACTGTATGGGTGACCGCCCTGTGCAGTTTGAGATCATCAGTGACCAGTCAGTCAACTTTGGTTTTAGTAAGTAAGTACACTTACATTTGAGAGATTTTTTGGGGTGTGTGTGTGATGTCTATGTTGCTGCTGGCAAAATTCCCTTACAAAGCAACTTTAAAAGAAAAAGGTTTATTTAGCTATTAATTCCACATTACAGTCCATCATTTTAGGAAAGCCAACATAGGAACTTTAGGCAGCTAATTTTATCCACAATCAAGAGCAGAGAGATTGAAAACATACATGCTTACTGTTCAGCTAGCTTTCTTTCTTTTCTTTTTTTTTTCTAAGACAGGGTTTCTCTGTGTAGCCCTGGCTGTTCTGGAACTCACTCTGTAGACCAGGCTGGCCTCAAACTCAGAAATCCACCTGCCTCTGCCTCCCGAGTGCTGGGATTAAAGGCATGTGCCACCACTGCCTGGCTCAGCTAGTTTTCTGTAGTCTCATACAGTCCAGAACTAAAACTTAGGGAATGGTGCTGCTCACAGTGGGCTGTGGCTTCCCCTATCAGTTACTGTAAACAAGACTATTTCCCATAGACATGCTTAGGCACTCCTTCGCTGCCTAAGCATGTCTTCGCTGACTCTTCCCAGGTGATTAGATTATGTCATGTGATAAAACCAACATGTTATCTACTAGCTCTTTTGCATATGTTCTGGGCAGTTTTGCATTAGTGCAGTTCTTTGAATTTTCTGTATATCGTTTCATTAATTTGTATTTCTGAACTAATGTTGGGAATAAGTTTATTCCTAGATCTCTCATTCTTTTTGTATCTTCTGGGTTTTTGTTGTTGTTTCTATTTTAAACTTGGCATTTTTATCTTTTTTGGCATGAATTGTGCAAGTTACCTGTATATTCTAGTTACTGAGCCATTTTGTAGGCAGGTATATTTTCTGTAATCAGTTGCCTTTAGCTGTATTTATGGTTTGTGGTTGTTGCCAGATGTAGTTTTGATGAGTAAAATACAGGATTCTTTCTGTCTATAATCATTGCTCTTTGTCTTAGAATACATAAGTTTTTTTTTTTTTTTTAAGATTTATTTTATTTATTATATGTAAGTACACTGTAGCTGTCTTCAGACACTCCAGAAGAGGGCGCCAGATCTCGTTACGGATGGTTGTGAGCCACCATGTGGATGCTGGGATTTGAACTTATCACCTTTGGAAGAGCAGTCGGGTGCTCTTACCCGCTGAGCCATCTCACCAGCCCAGATTTTTTTTTTTTTTTTAAAGTAAATCTGTAATGTTGGGGATGGACCTAGTGCCTTGTGTATATGAAGCATCTACTTTCCCACTGCCTTTGTTTTCTTTTTAAACATTGTAAGGACACCATGTTGCTTTTGAGTGAAATGTGTTCTTAGTCTTATGTGCTGTCATTATGTTCCTTTTTCTTGCCTTTGATGACTCTGGTACCGGTCAGCGTTTGTAGTCATCTTGACCTTGGTATTAGGCTAAGATGTCTTCAGGTTTCTCCAGTGCAAAGCTGGCTTTTTGTCCATTGTTCTTGGTTAGAGGTGAGTCCCTAAGTCCAGCCTACACTCAGTGGGAGAGGATTAAAGTCCACCTCTGGCTGGGGTGGAAGTGAAAGCATTTAACCCCAGCACTCAGGAGGCAGAGGCAGTCGGATCTCTGAGTTCAAGTTCAGCCTAGTTTATAGAGAGGGTTAACATAGAAAAAACCCTGTCTCAAAACAAACAAACAAACCCAGAAACAACAAACAAAACAAAACAAAAAACAACAAAAAAATAAAACACAAGCACCATGGCTGGAGGAAGGAAGATCAAAGTATCCATGGCTATCTGTTAAACTTCCTGTCACTGTGCCCCTCCCTAACCCCTTCTAGTTTTCACAGCATCTTTCTGTATTATTCCTGTTGGCCTCCAACTCAGTCTCTCTTTCCTCAGTGCCTTTGCCGGCTGTGATTATAGGTGTGCACTCCCATGCCTGCCTACCTTCTCTCTGAAGTAGCTTTCTTTAGGCATATGTGAGTGATATGGTCTTAATCTTTGTATTGCTGTTGAATCTGTTGTCAGTTAATTGCTGGGAAGCCAATAGAGCATGGTGCTTAGGAACATTGCCTACAAGGATTGCCTGGATGTGGTTATGCATGCCTGACATCTCATCATTTTAGAGGCCAGTGTGGGCATGCATCAAGTTCAAGGTCTGTCTGGCTTATGTAGTGAGAGCCTGTCTCCCCAACTTCCAAAAGAGCATGGATTCTAGATGGTGTCAGTTCAGATCCTGGCTCTGTCATTTAATGGTCACAAGACTAAGTCATTCACTTACTCATTCTCTCTCAGTTCCATTGCTTTTAAAGGGACAGAATTGTGCAGGTACATGATAATGGAGATTTGAGTTAGCAAGAAAACTACTAAGCTATTTTGTCCTGAAGAAATCGTGTAGGAGACTGAGGCACTCCTTGTGCTCTTCAGCCATTAACTGTAGGTTGGGCTCTGCTTACCTGCTTGGGTGTCAGCATACACTTGGCTTTTCATTTGCTCATATATTGGTGCTGGGGTTGATCTAAGCCCTCACATGCCAGGCTCACTGACTGCTGAGCTGTGTCCCCAGCCTTTCATTCTGTGTTTTAATCCAAGGATTGTTTCTCAGCAATTTCAGGAGTTTGTTTTGTTTTTGAGACAGGGTCTCCCTATGTATTTTTGGCTGATCTGGATTCACTGTGTAGACCAGGATGGACCTGAACCCTGTACCTGACTTAATTTCAGGAAATTCTTTATCTATTACTTTTTTAAAAGAATAGCTTTCCCTTGCTTTTTCTGAATGTTTTTATCTTTTAATAGTTTTTAAAATTTAAATTATTTTATTTATTTATTTTCATTCTAGTCATTGTCCCCCTTCAGTGCCCTCTCCCACAGTTCCTAATCCCATTCCTTCTCCCTGTTGCCTCCAAGAAGGTGCTCTCGTTTCCCCCTTACCTGAGGCCTCAAGGCTCTCAAGGATTAAGTGCATCTTCTCCCACTGAGGCCAGACCAAGTAGACCTCTGCTATACTTGTGCCAGTGGCCTCTGACTTGGTTGGTGGCTTACTCTCTGGGAGCTCCCTGGGGTCTGGGTTAGATGAGACTGCTGGTCTTCCTATGGGGTCGCTTTCCCTTTCAGCTTCTTCAATCCTTGTAATTCAACTGTAGATAGGTCCCTGACATCAGTCCAATGGTTGGATGTAAGTGTCTGCTTCTGTCTCCGTCAGCTGCTGGTAGGGCCTCTAAGGACAGCCATGCCAGGGTCCCATCTGTAAGCACATCATAGCATCAGTAATAGTGTCAGGTCTTGGTGTCCCCCATGTGATGGATCCCAAGTTGGGCCAGTCATTGGACCTCCTTTCCCTAAGTCTCTTCTCCATTTTTGTCCCTGAAGTTCTTTTAGACAAGGAGAGTTCTGGGTCAGGAATTTTGACTGTGGGTTAGTAGCCCTGTCTCTCTACTTGAGACCCTGTCTTTCTACTGGAAGTGGACTCTTCGAGTTCCCTTTCCCCAGTGTTGGGCATTTTGGCTAAGGTCATCTTTTAAGACATAAAAGACTAGGCACTCTCTTTTTTTATATGAACACTAACTTCACTTTCATCTCTCTGCATTGTATTCTGGTTAATTTCCCCTTCTGGTTTCTTTAGGTCATATAGGAAAAATGGACAAACACAGAAGGGAAATTCTGAAAGAAGACTGAATTAGCAAAGATCAAGTAGCCTGATGAGATTATAAGTAATTTAACATGTGGCTCATGAATTGGCAGAGAGGTAGAAGAGACTAGGAACTCTCCAAAGAGCCTTACATCACAGGCTTTCGTGTTGATGGGGGTGGCAGCTCACACCTTGCAGGGAAATAGCTATTATTCATTGAGAGTTCTCTAAGAAATTGATTAAATATTAAAGAAAGTCTCTGTGTAGGGGCTTTGTAAAAGCATCCATCTCTTTCCTTGCTGTAAAGAGTGTACTTTTACAAAGGTTTTAAATCTTAGAGGTCTATTAACTTCCCAGTTACCAGCTAGCCACAAGTCATACAAACTGCTTGTGGTTTGGTTTTGAATTTATTTGAGATGCCATCTACAAAACCCAGGAGCTAGGAAAAAAAGAATGATACATTTGTCTTTTTAAAAATAAATATATTTATGGCAAAGGAATTCTGGAACAACCTTAGAAGCCATAGTTAACTAAGGAAGAAGAGTACATGCAACTCAGCACACATCAAGGCTGAATTCCCAGTGACTGTTGCCTTAAGTTGATTTTAAAAATCCACTAGTTTATAAAGCGTAGGTGAAGAGCATACACAGCGTACAGAAATGACAATAGCTCTAATGCCTACCAAGAGCAGCTGCCTCGTTTGTAAGGCATCAGATGAATCGAGACTGAAGTATTCTTCTCATAGACACTGGTAGAGGTAGACACATCTCAGTGCACATTACAGTTACCTAAGACTCTCAGGTGTTTGTGCCAGTCTCCATGCCAAGTGGTGAGTTTCTTGGAGCATGGCATGGGCGTTGGTATTTCTCAAAAGACTCCCGCTAATTAGAGTTTGTGGTGCGAATTCAGAATCACTGGTGTGGATTTCAAGGGTTGATAAAAACCCTGTTGCTGGAGTTGGGAGAAATAGCACATCCTTGCCATCTGGTAAGCAGTACCAGAGAGAGTTTGAATGGGAGGGACCTGCCTAAGCTCTGGACAGGATCCGTACACTAGAACTCATGCAATTTACAAAGAGCTCTCTGTGGAAAGATTTCAAAATAGATTAAGCAGGGGCAGAAAGCCATAGTGTTCTAACATGTAGGAAGGAAAAAAAATGTACTTTTTTTTATACATATATAGATAAGTTTTTGGATAGACATAATAGAAATCGCACACCCCACTGTCACAGAGAAGAGGAACCTGATGTCTAGGGGAAGGAATGGGCAGGGACTGAACTGGGTATGAAGAGACAATGGAGCTGGTGATGGGTTTTGAAACTTGGTGGTTTGGATTCCGATATGTACAGATCCTTTTTCCCCTCCCCTGAACTATTAGGAGAAGCCTTATACAAAGGGTTAAAAATTCGAGAATCCTATTAACTTGCCAGTTATCAGTTGTCTCTGTTTTATATAATTCATATACTTTAAGATTCTTTCAAGCTTTTTAATTTAACTGAGTTTATTTCCAGCACTGAGCTGGGGTTGTCTGCAGATATATGTTTCTAGCTACCTAGTGCATTACCTCTTGGAAGGAAAGTTTTGGGGAAATAGCTTTTATCCCTTACAGAAACTTTCACTGTTTTCTTTTAAGGTTTCCATGGGTGAACTACCAGGATGGCAATATCAACATTTCCATTCCAGTATTTAGTATCCACGGCAACCATGATGATCCCACAGGGGTAATTACAATTCTGTTGGAATCTTTAAAATGACATTGAATGCTATCAGTGCAATGCATCTATCTACCTTTTTTCTAGTAATTAGCAGTCAAATTGAGTCATTAATTCAAATTAATTTATTTTCATTTATGATTTTATATTTCTTTGTTGGTTTATTTTTAAAATATGGAATAAGAATTCTTACATGAGAGAGCCATGCCATTTTTTTTCTTTGCAGTACTGGGGGAAGAGAGGAGGTCTGACATGTGCCAGGCAACAGCTGCCTTCCTCAGCACCGGTTTCCTTTTTATTTTGAGACAAGATCTCATTAAGTCGCCCAGGCTGGCCTTGAGCTTGTGATTCTGCCTCGGCCTTTAAGGACCTGCAATTACAGCCCCCGATACAGGGCTTGCTGGAGCCTTGCTTTTGTTTCATTGGAATTTGCTAACAGTGAGTTGCTAGGAGTGGAGTGACTGCCCACATAGTGCCCCTTAGCTTACTTAAGCTCCTAGATTCTCACTGTAAAAAGTGACCTTTTTTTTTTTAGTATTTTAAATCTAGATTTAATTATTTTATTCCCTGTTTGATATGGAAGCAAGACTGGCAGTCCTAATAGAAAGTATGTTTGTGTCTTATCCTAACATGTAGATGTAGGTCATTAGTTTAGTTTATGGTCATATTACCCCCCCCCCCCAAAAAAAAAACCCCACCAAAAAACAAACAAAACATTTTATAGAGACCACTTTATATTACAAGGTACTTGTTTCCCAGCTGATTTTGTATATTTTTTAGTGGCCAGGGTGTCATGTTAGTGGTGAGGTACTAGCTTTGCACCTGCTGTGTGCTTTCGGCTGCTGTAGGTGATGTGTAGTTAGAAGGTAGCCTCTTCATCACTGGGATTTAGCGTTGAGAAGACACTGTCATAATCTGTTTTTGTAATTACAAGTTGAATGTCCTCAATCCCAAATTATTAAGCCAAAAGCACTACAAAATCTTAAAAGTTAGACTTAGAAGTTTTTGGTTTTAGATCCTGTTTGGTTTGGGGTTTTTCATCTTGTCATCCTCACCTGTTAAGATCTGCACAGATGTTCTAAAGTCAAGAAAACCCAAATTCTGAAAATACTAAATTTTGTAAGACACCCTTGTGTGTAGGGTGTGCTTTTGATGTGCGTGTGCTGCTCACCCAGACCACTCATTTCTCCAGACACACTCATGCTCTTTGAAACTTTGACACAGGCAGATGCCCTCTGTGCCCTGGATGTTTTAAGCTGTGCTGGGTTTGTGAATCACTTTGGACGGTCAATGTCAGTGGAGAAGGTTGACATTAGTCCGGTTCTGCTGCAGAAAGGAAGCACAAAACTTGCTCTGTACGGCTTAGGTAGGTAACTGACTTCTGTCAGATGTGATTCGTTTGTCCACATCAGTGGAGAATTGTGTATGGTTGGCAAATACAGTGTTAGAGATAGTTTGCACCCAAAGAGCTTCCAAAGGGGGGAAATTGGATAAATTTGATTATTTCTTATTGACTTCTATAAAAGGTGGTGGAATTTTCTGGTAAAAATGTTATTAGTATTTCTAAGGACTGATAGCTCGTCATACCTGATGGCAGTTTTAGTAGAAAATAAAACAAGCAAACAAAAACTTTGCACTGTTTTGGACCTTTTATTTAGAGTCATATTTACAAAGCTGGATGATAAGTGCAGACTAGTTAGCGGAACTGCATTTTGGTGTCAAACAAGTTCGTGAGAGTTAAGAGCATACTATTCAGTATAGTGACACTGGCCTTTGTAGTTGGGGAGACTGAAATCTGGCTGTTGTGAGTTGTGACACATTAGATA
Source organism: Mus minutoides (assembly GCA_902729485.2). NCBI lineage: Eukaryota > Metazoa > Chordata > Mammalia > Rodentia > Muridae > Mus > Mus minutoides. Next base: position 47,754 of record LR750475.1, on the reverse strand, counting down.
TAAGAGACAGAGGAAGACTGTTGTTAACAGGTTGTATATGTTAAAATTAATTTTGTAAAGAAAATTGTGTATGTATCTGCTGCATTAGCAGCTCACATTATGTCCCTGTTCTACACCTGATATCTTATAGTTAAAGCAGATTCGGAAATGTGCTTTATGTGCTTGTAATCTCAGCACTGTGGAGATGAAGAGGGGAGAATCCTTGGGGCTCACTGGGCAGCAGTGTCGTGAAGTCAGGAAACTGTAGGCCAGTGGGAGATTGGGTCTTCAAAACAACATGGATGGCACCCGCAGAACCATACTCAAGGGTGACCTCTCATCTCCACCTACACCTCCTGCTTCCCTGCACAGTACTGTGTTGATTTCACTGTTTTCTGTTTGTTTAGTTTGTTTGTCTTTTGGTTTCTTTGAGACAGGGTCTCACTATGTACCTTTAGTTGTCCTAGAACTCGCTATGTAAACCAGGCTGGCCTCAAACCCACCGTCTTCTGCCTCCTGAGTGGGATTAAATGCATTCACCACTATGCCTGGCTTCTGTTTTATATTTCTTTAGTGTTCTGTAGGAAAGCTTTTCTTTTTCTTTTTTTTTCTTTCTCTTTTTTTTTTTGCTAGACCTTATTGTACATGAATGAAAAACTAAGTATTTTTAAAGAACACATTTTTTAAATTCTGTATATTTTGTATCTCAGGTATTTTTAAGGCCAGAAATAACGTGTACAGCCCATTCATTTTGCTTTTATGTCTGAATCTGAGATAGAAGAAGACAGACTTTTAAAAGCTATTGGCAGTTTCAGTGTCTGCAGTATTTGGTATGTCTCCAGAAAAATGGCTTTCTCTCTTTCTTATAAACTGTGTCTTGGCTGTTACCTGGGACAGCCACCTCTCTTCAGTGATCTATTTGTCTCCCATATTATCCCATCTTGTTCTGTTCTGTCCTCCTTAACTGGTGTCGGCTCCATCTAAACCTAAGCATATGCTTTGTGATCAGCAAGTTCTCCGCACCCTCACACTTCTTGGAATCCTACCTCTACCTTCTCCTTCAGTAAAGTCTATCTGAAGCCTACTGTCCCTGTTTCCCTCACAGTGCTCATGCCTGTGGGTGTTGGGGCAGAAGTGGGGGTCACTGTTCCCCTCACATTCATAATCTGCTGTCTCTACATACTCTGCTTTAAGGAAGCCACTGCCAATGTGGGATGCTCTTCCCCTCAGCCTGTGCCTTCAGTTTTGGCCAACACTTCAAGTGCTTTAGCATGTAGGCTTCCCCACCAGCACTCTGGGCCCGTGAGGCTGGCCTGTCCCAGGTCCACCTCACAGTTCACATAGTACATCCAGATGTCTATCCATCTAGTCATTGACTTCTCTTCTGTGGTCAGCATGTGAAGTGGCAAGCCGTTTCCAGCTCCAATTTATTACCATTTTGTTACTTGTTTTCTTGGTATCTTCTACTAGACCAAGGCAAGTCTCTTAGTATAAAAAGAATTATTTAAAACCATTAAATTACTAAAAAGTTTAAACTCAGTATATGTAATAGTATTATACTTTAAAATAAAGTTTAAAAATCTCATCCTTTTTAAACGTCCATTATTTCTGTGCATGCTATTGGTATATCATAGTTGAAAAGCACATTTACTTAACATTCATGGTGAGAGGACAAGGGGTGATGTTAGACATCTCATCTCTCTAGTGGGGTGTAAGCATAGGGAATTCCTTTATTTCTCCTTACATATTATCCTGATTTCTAAATGGAAAGTGTGTTTTGAATTCAACTGAGTGCTGTTGTGAATAAACCTGGGATAATAGATCCCATTTATACATGTGATTCCAGAATTCAGATAGATAGCTGAACAGGAAAATATACTTTTGAGAAATGTATTATTGGGGGCTGGTGAGATGGCTCAGCGGGTAAGAGCACCCGACTGCTCTTCCGAAGGTGATAAGTTCAAATCCCAGCAACCACATGGTGGCTCACAACCATCGGTAACGAGATCTGGCGCCCTCTTCTGGAGTGTCTGAGGACAGCTACAGTGTACTTACATAAAATAAAATAAAATAAAATAAATCTTTAAAAAAAAAGAGAGAGAGAAATGTATTATTGAGGAGAAAAACCCTATTTCCCTTCTAAATCCACTGTAGGAAAACAGTTTTAAAATAGTGTCACTTCCCTCCACAGGCTCCATTCCAGATGAAAGGCTCTATCGGATGTTTGTTAATAAAAAAGTAACCATGTTGAGACCAAAGGAAGATGAGAACTCATGGTTTAACTTATTTGTGATTCATCAGAACAGGTAAAAATACTCTGAATATTTTTAAGTGAAGCACTGAGGTTCCCAAGACCTATTTATACAGGCCTTTAGTAAAGGCCTGACTCTTCACCATCACCAGGAAAATGGATTCCAGTGAGGCTTTCCACTTTGTGTGACTTCAGGCTGAACCTAGTTCACAAGTATTAGTACTTGTGAACGAATGTTTGTCTGGAATGGGTGAGACATGAAGATAAATGTACAGACATTGATGCAGCAGCGTGGATTGTCACCATCCCATCTGCTTCTCATGTCCCTAAGAAACATTAGCCATTCCATGTCCTTCACTGTGTGACTGTGTTATCCATAGAAGGTAATTACTATAGTAGGAATCGCCTTTGTGTATGTTATAGACCTCAAGGTTTTAATATTACATTACTGAATTTCATCTTTCCCAGTGCTTAGAAGTGTTACTGACTTACTGATCTACAGTTGTATTTTTCTCCTATCAGTGAAGATTTATTTTCAATTTTTTGATGCAACAATCACTTCCTCTCCCTCCCTCCCTCCCCCTCCGTGTGTGTGTGTGTGTGTGTGTGTGTGTGTGTGTGTGTGTATTGTGTAAATGCATTTCCAGAAACATAGCTAGATGAGCTGTCTTTTGCTCTTATGTAGGTCATTTATTCTTCTGGTAGAGTCCATGCTGACTGAGGAAGAGAAACCAGAATAAGTGTGCTGTCTCCTATGATTCCTACAGGGAAAGGAGAGAGGCAAGGTGCTCGGAGTGATTGCAGGAAGCTGATAGGAAGGAGAGCCAGAGCTGGGAAGTCTTGAAGAAGATACCAAGGGATTTGTGCCTGACTGTGGTGTATTTGAGTGCAGGCTTAGGCTAAGTGCTGGGTCAGTGCAAGTCTTGTGGAAGCAGACGTATGAATCTGAAACTGTCTCAAGTGTGTTTTGGTATGTATGAATTCCATGAACCTTTACCACTGCTGACCACTGACTTCCTTTTCTGCCTCAGCTGTATCACACAGGGAAAGGTGGAGGGGAATCTCATTATTTCAAAAGGTTGATTGATAATGAAGGGTGGGAAGCCCTGCTGCAAGTGGTGATGTGTGCCTATTATTGCAGAAGGTGGTGGTGTTCGTGTCGCTCACAGGGTGTACTACACCTTGCTCTTCAGGGCAGTTCCCGTTTTCTGTTTTGAAATTAGTATTTAGGGAAGATGCTTGAATACCTTGTTTCCCATTGTACTTTTGTGGACTAACTTGAGTCTGCCGAGTGTTTGTGTCCAGCAGTTAGCACTGTGGTATAAGACTTGTGCTGTTTATTGGTTCTTTCCATATTAGTCATTGGCTTTTCTTGTAGGAAAGACCAGACCTTCCTCAGTTATTCACCTCTTTATGTTTTATATCATTAAGGACTTGGGGAGATGGAAAGGAGGGAGAGGAAGGGAGGAGAGAGAGTATTTGTGTGTTTATGTTTCTCTGTTTATTTGTTGAGCATGGCCTTAGATTCTTGACCTCACAAGATGCTGCAGTTCAGGCTTGTGTTTTTCTGTCCTTGCTTTGGAGTCAACCACTTCTCCAATGAGTTCTGATTGCTCCTATGGGTAGTACTTAGAACTAACATATATATATATATGAGCTCTAGGTGTGCTTGTTGATGCTAGATCTCTTATATATCAGTGAACAGAGTTAATGTATAATAACACGTAAATGTCTCAGCTGTATGTGTGCACAAAAAATACAGCTATAAGTTCCTGCTGATTTTAATCTAACTCAGATCTACAGTGTGTGTAGTATGTGTGTGTGTGTGAGAGAGAGAGAGAGAGAGAGAGAGAGAGAGAGACAGACAGACAGACAGACACACACACACACACACACACACACACACACACACACACACACAGAGGCCCTTACACATGCTAGTAGGCAATGCTCTGGCACTGAACTGCATTCATAGTCCCATTTGTTACTGGTGTCTATTATATACAGTGCACAGAAGTGTTTGATCCTTCTCACCTGCATCTCTGTAAGGAGCACACTCTCATTAGAGTCCAGTGTCTGGATTTCAGTTCCTGGCCTTCCACATCTGATCAGGATACCAGCCTCAAAGCTGCTCTGCTCTATTCCTCCCTCCCTTTTCACCACTGTGTGTGTGATTCTTACAGACAGTTAGATTAATTTCTTTCCCTTTTCATTCTTACACACATCTGCTGTTATTACATCTGTAGGAGTTCTGGAAAACAGGATTGCTCATTTGGGTGTGTGTCCTTTAGCCTTTGCAGTTTATTTCTGCTTCTTTACCATGACCAGCTTGGCTCTTGCTGTGGAAGGAGAGAGACTGAAGTGGCGAGAGATTGTTTTGCAGTCTTGCTTATCCCTTTCTTCCAGAAAAGATTGTGTGCTCTGTGAAGGCACAGTGGCATTGTGTTGTGTTTGGGCCATACACACAACCTAAGAAACACCTGACACACAACATAGAAACACACAACCTAAGAAACACCTGACACACAACATAGAAACACACAGCCCTGCTGCTCCCTAGCTCAGCGTCCACCTTTCCTGAGCTCTGGAGTTTAGCTACATATCTTGCTGTTCTGTGACTTCTCAGAGCTTATTCTCAATCCAGAATTCCCAGGCTTGCCCTTCCCTGCAGGGCACTCTGTCTCCTCATATGGAACCCTTCCTCAAGAAGCCTATTAATTTAGAGCCCAGCTTTCAGTTGAAGTCGTTGTGTTTCAGTGTGCTGAAAACTCTTAATTTAAATGGCTGTCTTATTCCTATTTATAATTAATAAATGAAACAGATGTTAAAGGCACTGGAAACATTTAGTAGTTTGATATTTTATCGTGAAGTTTAGATTTAACCCATTTTTTTCCTCCTTTTTGGGGTATGTAATCAGGTTCAATTGTAGATTTGAGGTGAACAGAGCTCTTGTTTTCCCTACTTGACCAGAGTACAGTACTCTATATAAACTCTGCTGTCTCCTTACAGTCTCTGCTGTCTACAGTGCAGACCTTGAGGCCTCCTGCTTCCTGTCATGCCTCTGGCTTGATTGTATACTGAAAGTTTGTAAGGCTGTGCTTTGGAATTCGATACAATCACCAACCCTGCGGGAGTTTCTGACAAGAATGGAGAAAAAACATTTGTGTAAACTTGAGAAGGAATTTTCCCTTGCTGCTATGAACTTATGTTCTGCTTTTAAATCTTGGTGTAGGAGTAAACACGGAAATACCAACTTCATCCCAGAGCAGTTTTTGGATGACTTCATTGACCTTGTTATCTGGGGCCATGAACATGAGTGTAAAATCAGCCCAACCAAAAATGAGCAGCAGCTCTTCTATGTGTCTCAGCCCGGAAGCTCAGTGGTGACGTCCCTTTCCCCTGGAGAAGCTGAGAAGAAGTGAGTCCTTTAATATTCTAAGTCAGTTTTTCAGAAACCCTTGCTATGTCTGATCATCCCACACTAGTGCTGTTGGCTGCAGAGGACAGCTTGTTTAGATTTTAGATTTCATTTATTACTATGTGTGTATGTGTGTGAGAAAGAGATGTGTGTGAGGGTGTGCATGTATTGTGGTGAGGACAGCTTTGTGGAATCAAGTCTCTCCTTCCACTTTGCTTGGGTTCTGGAGTCAAACACAGGTTTGCAGGCAAGAGCTTTACCCGCTGAGCCATCTCACCCGCCCTGAGGTCACTTTGTGTATGAGGGTTGGTTGTTGTAATTGCTCTGTTTTAAAGGTTTGTTTGTTTGTTTGTTTTCATTTTAATTGTTTCATTTATTCCTAGGCAAATAACAAACGAAAAACAAACAAATGCTGCTTTAGGAGAGGACTACAGATACCTGTAGTTCACTTTGAAATACATCCAAAAAATAAAGTGGAGGATAATAGGGAAGGGTGTGCAGGTGGCTGAATAGATAATTTCATAAATACTTCACCATAGCATCCGGGAACCAGGTAAAATGGGCTCCCTACCAAAGTTCTAACTTTGCTGTGCATCCTTTTTTTTTTTTTTCCCCACAATAAAATGGGAGAAAAGGTTTTTCTGTAAATGCCCCGATCTTGAATAGTTTCTGTTTAGCTTGTCTGGACAGTGTCTTGTCGGTTACTAAGGGAGAGCAGGGTTGAGCCAGTTAATTGCCAAGGTGCTTTGTAGCTCCTAGGCTCTCTTGTTCCCGCTTCCTCTGTGACAGGGAACAAGGGTGACCACCACAGAGAGCAGCCATGTAAGCCTCCGAGGTCTCAGTCTACTAGCAGAGCTGTTGCTACAGCCCTTTGTGTTAAGACTTCCCAGTTTAGCCTTGTCTCACTCAGGACACGCCTAGAGTTGATGTTCCTGACTTCTCTCAGCCTTAAGTTCTGAAACCTCAAAGGGTCACTCTCCTAGAATTTCCACTCAGGTGTGATTAGATTTAGATTTGGACAGCTTAAATGGCAGTTGGCAAGATCCTTAGGAGGTGTCATGGCACTAAAGGTCTGACTTGACTCACTTCTGTTTCGGCAGGGTAGTAAGGCCATGGCTATACTGATGTGCTCAAGCCTTTTGACTGAGAGAAAGTTTGGTGGTTGGTGATTTTGCTGCCTTTTAGGAAAATTCAAGACTAACATTTAAAATACATTTCATATTAGCTACTATGTAGACATTTACAAAATCTATATATAAGCAGATTCCCATAGTAACTTAGTTGAGCATTTTCTGGTTATAAATGTACTATTGAAGCATATCTAATTTCTTTTGTGTCCCTGTTGGGAGATGGCTTTTAAGATGGTCTCCATGTAGCTTAGGCTGGCTTTGAACTGATGGTTCTCTTTCCATTGCCCCACGTGCTAGGATCAAAGAGTGTGCTGCTATGCCTAGCTTTTAATTTTTGTTTTTTTGTTTTTTTTGAGACAGGGTTTCTCTGTGTAGCCCTGGCTGTCCTGGAACTCACTCTGTAGACCAGGCTGGCCTCGAACTCAGAAATCCGCCTGCCTCTGCCTCCCGAGTGCTGGGATTAAAGGCGTGCGCCACCACGCCCGGCTCTAGCTTTTAAATTAGATATTTTCTTTATTTACATTTCAAATGTTATCCCCTTTCCTAGTTTCCCCTGTGAAAATCCCCTATCCTCTGCCCCCTAACCCTGCTCCCCAACCCACCCACTCCTCCTTCCTGGCCCTGGCATTCCCCTACACTTGGGCATAGAACCTTCACAGGACCAAGGTCCTCTCCTCCCATTGATGGCTAACTAGGTCATCCTCTGTTACATATACAGCTAGAGCCATGAGTCCCACCATGTGATTTCTTTGATTGGTGGTTTAGTCCCAGGGAGCTCTGGGATTACTGGTTAGTTCATATTGTTCATGCCTAGATTTCTAATGCAGTCTAAGTTTGCTGACATTTTGTGAGCTGGGCTTCAGTAGAAAGTTTTACGGGCAGCTCTGCTCAGGCCCTGTTGGTTATGGTACCAACAGTACAAAGAGCATGGCAACGAGCTGTGTGCTTGCCTGGCTCTCTCTGTCTGGCATGGTCTGCATAGTCTTTATTATACTATAGTCAGGGTTGTCCCTTTGTGAAACTGTATTTGCTCAGATAGGAGAGATAGAGGGAATAATGGAGGAGTTCACTTTATTCTTAGGAAGAATGTTTGTTATTTTTTACTATTAAAAAATTAAAACTAAATTGACAGAAACATCTATTTTTAGCAGTATTGTTTTATAAGCAAATATTTTATAAGAACTAAGAAAAAATGGAGCGTTTTATTTACAAACAGGGTCCCAACTAGCCTCTAAGTTGTTATCCTCCTGCCTCAGTCTCCTGGGTGTTAGGAATCACAGGCATGTGCCCCCAAGCCTTGTTGATAGCTTTAACTATGTTTGTTTGTCTTCCTGAGGGTGCCTACTAAATGTCTGAGCTCTTGGTCCTCTGTGCAGACATGTAGGCTTGCTGCGCATTAAAGGGAGAAAGATGAACATGCAGAAGCTGCCTCTCCGCACAGTGCGGCAGTTCTTCATGGAAGACGTGGTTCTGGCTAACCACCCAAATCTGTTCAACCCTGACAATCCTAAGGTGACCCAGGCCATCCAGAGCTTCTGTTTGGAGAAGGTAACTGTTTCCAAAAGCAACAGTGAATTCTGCTTTGTTTGAAAACTCCCTGCCCCTCCGTTACAAGGCTGAGCAGTGTAGAGGGAAGCTGTCTGTGTTTATTACTCATGAAGCTGCAACACCATTGGTGCTCAGGACATGAGATCATCTTTCATTTATTTCTTTAAATAGAATTATTTACTGAAGAAATTTGTTCTTTGACAATTTCATACATGTATATACTGTCCCCTTCTCTCCCTTTTCCCTTGACTCCCATAGGAAGTCTTTTTCATAGTCATGTCCTTGTTTTGTGACTCATTGAGTTTAAAACAGGGCCATCTGTGTGCCTCTGGGTTTGGAACCTATTGATGCCTGGTCTTGTGCAAGATCCATGGAATCTTGTGAGTTTATGACTGCAGTGGTTATGCCCGGGTGAGGCTCCCCTGGTTTTTCCTTCTGCCCTGGTGAGAGGGGAACACATACTTGGACTTGAAGGGCTGAGTGTCCAACTGCAAAGCCTTTTCTTACATAGAAGAATGATGGATATAGAGAAGTCATCAGTTAACTCTCCTAGAACCTTCCCCCCCCCGCCCCCCAAGGTTTGATTTATTGTATGCACTTGAGTACACTGTAGCTGTCTTCAGACACACCAGGAAAGGATATCAGATCCCATTAGAGATGGTTGTGGGCCATCATGTGGGTGCTGGGAATTAAACTCAGGACCTCTGGAAGAGCAGTTGGTTCTCTTTACCCCTTTAGCCATCTCTCCGGAAATTTTAAAGAGCACACACATCCAATCTCCTCACTTTGATCTGCGTTTGATAATGGCTCACCTTCCTTATGAAAGCAGATGCTGACTTTGGAGATGAGAAGACACTATGGTTCTAATTTCCATTACACATTCCTCCCACCCTAAAAACTACTCAAAAGAGAATCTTAGCCTCCTTTTCTGTTGTAGACCTTATAGACCACTACCACCTCTCAGCCTCTGCAAAGGTTCTGGCTCTCAGGCTGCACATTTTTATCATTTAGGCTGCAGCATGATAGCCGTAATTGCTGGCATTATTTAATGCACACTCTGCCAGCTTTGGCTTTACCTCTTATTCTCATGTAAAGTGGGAAGTGGGGATGATAATGGTCATCACGGATGCGTGCATACTGACTGCCTTTGTGGGCTCTGTCCCTCAATGCAGCGCCTGTGGATGGAAAGGTTCTACCTCCTGCTTTCGGTCGTCCTCTGTTACTTCCTCCTCTCTCCTCCTTGTTATTGTTTCTAGGAATTGAATCCAGGGCTTTACAGATGCTACACAATTTCTCTACCATTGAGTGCCTTAGCCTCCTAATCCATTCTCTCCTCCACAAACTGGACCTTAGGTTACACAACTCGCCATTGCCATAGCTGAAGGAGCAACCCGTGGCTTGCATAACTGAAAAGCTTTAGTGTGTGCATGTTCCAAGGTGACTGGTGTCACAGACTCAAGCTTATTAGGGTTATAGGCCTGTCTCTACCAGCTCTCTGTTTTCCTTGTTACTCTTCACTATCAGAAAGATGTCAGCTATGGCCAAGGTTCATACATTGTCTTTGCAGCTGAAAAAACTGTTAACCCCACTAGCTCCAAATATCCCTGAATAGTTTTATTGGTGACCGTTCCCAGAATTCAGACAGGTAGGAAATCCCTGTGTTGACTTTGTATGATGTATCTACAGCAGCCAGCCCAAGGTTTCTCAGGCGTGGCCCAGTTGGCATTTTGAACAGGTGATTCTCTTCTGTGGGAGCAGCTGGGGTTCTGTGCCTTACAGGAGCTGCCACTGAATGCCATTAGGTTCCTGCCTTAGTCAGGGTGTGCTATTGCTGTAATGGGCACTGCAACCAAAAGCAGCTTAGGGAGGAAAGGGTTACATGTCCTCAATCACAATCTTTTTGGGAAGCTAAAACAGGAACTCAAATCAGGCAGGAACTTGGAGGCAGGAGCAGAGGCCAGGGAGGAGGCTTGCTTCCCATGACTTGCTAAGTCTGCTTTCTTAGAGAACCCTCGGGACCACTAGCATAGGGTGACACTACCCACAGTGGGCTGGACCATCCCCACCAGTAACTAAGAAAATGTCCTTTAGCCCAGATCTGATAAATGCATTTTCTCATGTGAAGTTCCCTCCTCTCAGATNTAGCTTTTAATTTTTTTTTTTTTTTTTTTTTTTTTTTTTTTTTTTTGGTTTTTTGAGACAGGGTTTCTCTGTGTAGCCCTGGCTGTCCTGGAACTCACTCTGTGTAGGAAGCCACACCTGGGCCTCCCCAGCAAACGCCTCCGAGAAGCCCGGGGCTCCGAGAGGCCCCGCCTCCGGGGATCCCCGGGCTCCGAGAGGCCCCGCCTTTGAGAAGCCCCGGGCTCCGAGAGGCTCCGCCTCCAGGGATCCCCGAGCCCCGACCGAGGCCGGAGGTGAGAGCCGCCCGAGCCCCGACCGCCGCGAGAGCCGCCCGAGCTCCAGGAAGGCCTGCGGCTCCGCCCCATTACAAGATGGCGCAGGGCTGGCAGGCTGCCAGGGAGGAGAGCCTAGTGCGCATGCGCAGCTCTCTCCTCAGGCCTCCTGAGGCAGTAGCCCCTCCCGCAGGGAAAGTATGCTAATGAGGCACTGCTTGTAGCACCAATGTAGGGAAAATATGCTAATGGCTGTGGCTTGTGGCACCAATGAATGGGCCACATGCAAATGAGGTATGGCTTGGTGCACCAATCAGCAACCACTATGACACCCCTCCCCCTTCCCTGGGAGTGTATAAAAGCAGCAGCTCTGCTGCTGTCCAGAGTCCCGGGAATCAACAAGCAAGGCGCTCCAGAATAAAGCTGACAGAGAAGATCCCGGTGGTGGCGTGTCTTTCTTGCTGCTCGACGGAGGAGGCAGGGAGGCGCGCCACAACTCTGTAGACCAGGCTGGCCTCAAACTCAGAAATCCGCCTGCCTCTGCCTGCCTCTGCCTCTGGCTCTGGGATTAAAGGCGTGCGCCACCACGCCCGGCTCTAGCTTTTAAATTAGATATTTTCTTTATTTACATTTCAAATGTTATCCCCTTTCCTAGTTTCCCCTCTGAAAATCCCCTATCCTCTGCCCCCTAACCCTGCTCCCCAACCCACCCACTCCTCCTTCCTGGCCCTGGAATTCCCCTACACTTGGGCATAGAACCTTCACAGGACCAAGGTCCTCTCCTCCCATTGATGGCTGACTAGGTCATCCTCTGTTACATATGCAGCTAGAGCCATGAGTCCCACCATGTGATTTCTTTGATTGGTGGTTTAGTCCCAGGGAGCTCTGGGGTTACTGGTTAGTTCATATTGTTCATGCCTAGATTTCTAATGCAGTCTAAGTTTGCTGACATTTTGTGAGCTAGGCTTCAGTAGAAAGTTTTACGGGCAGCTCTGCTCAGGCCCTGTTGGTTATGGTACCAACAGTACAAAGAGCATGGCAACGAGCTGTGTGCTTGCCTGGCTCTCTCTGTCTGGCATGGTCTGCATAGTCTTTATTATACTATAGTCAGGGTTGTCCCTTTGTGAAACTGTATTTGCTCAGATAGGAGAGATAGAGGGAATAATGGAGGAGTTCACTTTATTCTTAGGAAGAATGTTATTTTTTACTATTAAAAAATTTAAATTGACAGAAACATCTATTTTTAACAGTATTGTTTTATAAGCAAATATTTTATAAGAACTAAGAAAAAATGGAGCGTTTTATTTACAAACAGGGTCCCAACTATCCTCTAAGTTGTTATCCTCCTGCCTCAGTCTCCTGGGTGTTAGGAATCACAGGCATGTGCCCCCAAGCCTTGTTGATAGCTTTAACTATGTTTGTTTGTCTTCCTGAGTGTGCCTACTAAATGTCTGAGCTCTTGGTCCTCTGTGCAGACATGTAGGCTTGCTGCGCATTAAAGGGAGAAAGATGAACATGCAGAAGCTGCCTCTCCGCACAGTGCGGCAGTTCTTCATGGAAGACGTGGTTCTGGCTAACCACCCAAATCTGTTCAACCCTGACAATCCTAAGGTGACCCAGGCCATCCAGAGCTTCTGTTTGGAGAAGGTAACTGTTTCCAAAAGCAACAGTGAATTCTGCTTTGTTTGAAAACTCCCTGCCCCTCCGTTACAAGGCTGAGCAGTGTAGAGGGAAGCTGTCTGTGTTTATTACTCATGAAGCTGCAACACCATTGGTGCTCAGGACATGAGATCATCTTTTATTTATTTCTTTAAATAGAATTATTTACTGAAGAAATTTGTTCTTTGACAATTTCATACATGTATATACTGTCCCCTTCTCTCCCTTTTCCCTTGATTCCCATAGGAAGTCTTTTTCATAGTCATGTCCTTGTTTTGTGACTCATTGAGAAAACAGGGCCATCTGTGTGCCTCTGGGTTTGGAACCTAGTGATGCCTGGTCTTGTGCAAGATCCATGGAATCTTGTGAGTTTATGACTGCAGTGGTTATGCCCGGGTGAGGCTCCTCTGGCTTTTCCTTCTGCCCTGGCTTTCTCAGTGTTCTCTGAGCCTGAGAGGGGAACACATACTTGGACTTGAAGGGCTGAGTGTCCAACTGCAAAGCCTTTTCTTACATAGAAGAATGATGGATATAGAGAAGTCATCAGTTAACTCTCCTAGAACCTTTTTTCCCCCCAAAGGTTTGATTTATTGTATGCACTTGAGTACACTGTAGCTGTCTTCAGACACACCAGGAAAGGATATCAGATCCCATTAGAGATGGTTGTGGGCCATCATGTGGGTGCTGGGAATTAAACTCAGGACCTCTGGAAGAGCAGTTGGTTCTCTTTACCCCTGAGCCATCTCTCCGGAAATTTTAAAGAGCACACACATCCAATCTCCTCACTTTGATCTGTGTTTGATAATGGCTCACCTTCCTTATGAAAGCAGATGCTGACTTTGGAGATGAGAAGACACTATGGTTCTAATTTCCATTACACATTCCTCCCACCCTAAAAACTACTCAAAATAGAATCTTAGCCTCCTTTTCTGTTGTAGACCTTATAGACCACTACCACCTCTCAGCCTCTGCAAAGGTTCTGGCTCTCCTGCTGTAGTCAGGCTGCACATTTTTATCATTTAGGCTGCAGCATGATAGCCGTAATTGCTGGCATTATTTAATCCACACTCTGCCAGCTTTGGCTTTACCTCTTATTCTCATGTAAAGTAGGAAGTGGGGATGATTATGGTCATCACTGATGCGTGCATACTGACTGCCTTTGTGGGCTCTGTCCCTCAATGCAGCGCCTGTGTATGGAAAGGTTCTACCTCCTGCTTTCGGTCGTCCTCTGTTACTTCCTCCTCTCTCCTCCTTGTTATTGTTTCTAGGAATTGAATCCAGGGCTTTATAGATGCTACACAATTTCTCTACCATTGAGTGTCTTAGCCTCCTAATCCATTCTCTCCTCCACAAACTGGACCTTAGGTTACACAACTCGCCATTGTCACAGCTGAAGGAGCAACCTGTGGCTTGCATAACTGAAAAGCTTTAGTGTGTGCATGTTCCAAGGTGACTGGTGTCACAGACTCAAGCTTATTAGGGTTATAGGCCTGTCTCTACCAGCTCTCTGTTTTCCTTGTTACTCTTCACTATCAGAAAGATGTCAGCTATGGCCAAGGTGCATACATTGTCTTTGCAGCTGAAAAAACTGTTAACCCCACTAGCTCCAAATATCCCTGAATAGTTTTATTGGTGACCGTTCCCAGAATTCAGACAGGTAGGAAATCCCTGTGTTGACTTTGTATGATGTATCTACAGCAGCCAGCCCAAGGTTTCTCAGGCGTGGCCCAGTTGGCATTTTGAACAGGTGATTCTCTGCTGTGGGAGTAGCTGGGGTTCTGTGCCTTACAGGAGCTGCCACTGAATGCCATTAGGTTCCTGCCTTAGTCAGGGTGTGCTATTGCTGTAATGGGCACTGCAACCAAAAGCAGCTTAGGGAGGAAAGGGTTACATGTCCTCAATCACAATCTTTTTGGGAAGCTAAAACAGGAATTCAAATCAGGCAGGAGCAGAGGCCAGGGAGGAGGCTTGCTTCCCATGACTTGCTAAGTCTGCTTTCTTAGAGAACCCTCGGGACCACTAGCATAGGGTGACACTACCCACAGTGGGCTGGACCATCCCCACCAGTAACTAAGAAAATGTCCTTTAGCCCAGATCTGATAAATGCATTTTCTCATGTGAAGTTCCCTCCTCTCAGATNAGGCAGGAGCAGAGGCCAGGGAGGAGGCTTGCTTCCCATGACTTGCTAAGTCTGCTTTCTTAGAGAACCCTCGGGACCACTAGCATAGGGTGACACTACCCACAGTGGGCTGGACCATCCCCACCAGTAACTAAGAAAATGTCCTTTAGCCCAGATCTGATAAATGCATTTTCTCATGTGAAGTTCCCTCCTCTCAGATGACTCTAGCTGTGTCAAGTTGATGTAAAAACTAGCCAGCACATCCCTTTTCCTACAATCACGATAAAACAGACTGTGAAATGTTTCAAGGGTTGAAATCACCTCTGTTTGAGCTCTGCTGCAGTCCCTTTACCTAAAATCTGGTCTTCTCTTTCTTTCTTTTTTTTTTTTTTTTTTTTTGGAGATAGGTTTTTGGTTTGAGGCCCTGACTAGCCTGGAACTTGACTGTGCTGTGAACCTCCTGCCTGTACCTCCAAAGTGCCTAGATTACTGGCATGCCCCACCCATAGGAGAGTCATAAGAATCAAGACAGGAAGAGTGGTTATTGACAACAGTGATTTAAACTGTGCATAATTTGGTCATTTCTGATATCTCTTTGATATGGTCCTTAATTACATTGTTATCTTCATACCTGTGAGGACAAGTTTCACTTGTTTTTTTTGTTTGTTTTTTTTTTTTTGTTTTTTTGTTTTTTGTATTTTAAACTTTTTTTGGTTTTTGAAACAGTCTTGCTCTGTTGCTAAATTGGCCTGGAGCTCACTGGAGCCTCAAATGCTCAGCCTTCTTTCTGCCCCTGGAATGTGGGTTTCAGGCGTGCAGGTGCCACCATGCCCAGCTTCCTACCTTTCTGTTTAGCACTTGTGCTACTGCCTGGCGCATGGGTGCTATGTGCATGCTGGCTGACTGCAAGTTGACTGAGCAGATCTAAAGCTCTCTTCCATCCAGGAGCTTAGTCACTAGCACCAGTGGCTGTCGACTATAATACTCAGAGTTCACTTTATTGATTGTGCTGACCACATTTCAAGTACCCTATGTCCACATGTGCTTCATGGCAGTAGCCCCAGATACTACACAGGTAAATATTATTTCTGAGGAACAGGCATGGTGCTGCATTCCTATAATCCCAGTACTTGGCTGGTGGAGGCAGGCAAATCAGGGCAGCATTATAAAATATCACACTTGGAAAAGACTAGATTGGCAAACAGCTGAAGCCATTAGGAAGATGTGTTGGAAATAAAATCTGCCTCCTTGGACCTTAGCTTAGCTTTTTCAGGAGCAATGTAGGATAAGTGCTTTTGTTTGGGGATCTCTCTGAGATTTTATAAGCTTGATCTGGTACAGATCTGGTACAGACTGGAAACACTCATCTTGTTTACTTGAGCTTTTCCAAGATAGACAAGCCAAGATTCTATAGATTCCTGCAGAGCCTATATGACTCCACTGAAAACTGATTTAAAGTTCAGGAGGGTAACCCATGTTGAAACTTGAGTAGGAAATTGGAACAGAATATTGTAGACTTTGTTGTGAAGGAGTTATGACTGAGATAGACAAATTACTGAGAATGTTTGTAAAATAAACTGTTAAGGGTTGAGATTGGTGGGAGCACTACAAGCTTAAAGGATGCAGTCAGCAAGATGGAGGCCAGGGTGGCTGAGGATCTATCTGTGCACAAACTTTGCAGTAATATAAGCTATTTCAGCCAGTTTGCACAAAGTTTAATTCTATACCATTTTTATTCTGAGATTGAAGAACTGCTTGACAATGCTGAGCGGGAACGGCTGGGGAATCCTCGGCAGCCGGAGAAGCCTCTTATCCGACTGCGGGTAAGTGCTGTGTGCGTTAACCAACCCTTGTTAGGCTTTATAATAATGCATACCTAACATACTTTCCTGAAAATTAGTAAGGTAGGAGCTTAGAGCAATGAGAAGAGGCAAAAATGGGAAGCTGGAAGCTGTGGGCTTGGTTTAATCTCAGGTGAACTTTATTGATTTGGTAGTATATTCATATTTCTGTCGTTTCCTAAATAATTTGTTTCTGATCTGTCCTTACTCAGCCCTCTTGCTCCCCTCTGGGCACCTTGGTCTTTCTGAAGCTCCTGGAGGAATGCATGTATTCTCATTCTCATGAGTCTGTTCCAGCACTCCCTGCAGCCTGGTGCTGTGAGGTGGAGCCTGTGGTGCCCTGCCATGCTGATTCACCCCTGCTGTCCTTTCTGTTCACAGTACAGATGCTTGTATGTAATGTGTGCAGATTGCTATTTTGGTTACTGTGAGCTGCACTGTCCTGTGAGTCAGTCTGTCCTTACCACTGTGACAGAAAACAGAGTAGAGTGTGTTCATTTGTCCCACTGCTCTCCCTCTGCACCAGCCCTGCTGAGTGTTTTTCTTCCATGTCCTAAGACAGACAGAGCCTACAGTCACTGTCATCAAGTTCTGATGGAGCAGGTGACCTGTAATTTTGAATTCGCTTCAGGTTTTGCCACTGAATTCCCTCAGTTATTCTGTGAGCTATCTCCAGCTCCTTCTGTCTCTTAGCCATCTGTTCATTCTAAGCGTATAGCTTTAACAGCATTTGGTAGTAGTGAGTCTTGATTTTTTTTATTTCTTGTAAGTCCTGTGCTCAGGAAGTATGGCCTTAAAGCCAGCAGCTTTGGCATCCCCAGTGTTAAAATGTGGAATTCCAGGCCCCACCTTGACCCTGTTGCCTTCTGACAAGATCCCAAGAGATTTGTGTGCACATTACCGCTTGAGAAGTCCTGGGATATACCTGAGGGGCTGAGAACTTGATAGTGCTCCGTCCAGGAGGTTGGTGCTTTAGTGGTCAGAGTAGTCACAGTCTCACACTATAAAGACCAAAACCTCTGTGAGTGCACAGACCAGGAGGCTGGTCCCTCAGCAGTCCCAATCTGGAGAGCCACTGGGTCCCCAGTCTATGGACAAAGCCTGGAAATGCGCGTTGTCATGTAAGAGAAGGAATAGACAGTGGCAGCAGGATAGGCTGGCTCAGCAGCAAGGGGGAAGGGCAAGTGAGGAAACCACAGCACTTCTTCCTGTCTTTTTATCTGAGCTCTTACTGCGAGATGCCACCCACAACAGTTAAGGCAATCAAGACAAATGGTTTCAGAGGGTTAAAGTCTGCTGGTGGAGCAGAGGCAGCAGGAGATAGGCACCGTGGCTGCTAGAGAAGCTGAGGGCTCACATTTTAGCCATAAGCATGAATTAGAGAGTGCAGGTCAGCAGTAGTTGACCTCAAAGCCTACCTGTGAGAAGGCCAGACCCCCTAAGCCTCATACTATGGGGAGGGGGGGATATCATTCAAACTACCCTAAGTAGCCATTCCTCAGAACCCACAGATAGGACATTTTTCACCATCTGGATTTTCCTGACACTGTCTTTGTCCAGTCTGGAGCTGTCTCCCTGGGACCCAGGTGAATAAGCTGACTTTCGTAAGGAGCGTATCTTGTTAAGGGTTTATCCCTCTATTTTGAAAGTTGAGAAACTGACTTAAAAGTCAGTTTCCTTGTTTCCAGCTAGTACCAGGCTGTGTGCCTAGGCTAGCAGGGAAGGCAGTGCATTCATTCCATCCTGGGATGTCATTTCCTTGTTCTGTTGAACAGGAAATGTGTTTATGTAAACATCTCCTGAGTATTATTCTGTCGATAGGACAAAAAAATTTAACATCATCACGGTTATTACACACAGAACACGAGTTTAGAAATGTAAAAATATTGAGCTTTTAGATTGTTATAAATAGTATACATGCCAGACTATAGAGGCCAAAAAAATGTGTATTTCTCAAGTATTGGCACACTGTTTCCTGGTTTAATAGTTTATTCTGTCTTTCCAGGTGGACTATAGTGGAGGCTTTGAACCTTTCAACGTTCTTCGTTTTAGCCAGAAGTTTGTGGATCGGGTCGCTAACCCAAAAGATGTCATCCACTTTTTCAGGCACAGGGAACAAAAGGGAAAAACAGGTAAACTGGTTTTTTTAGAAAGTTAAAGAATTTAACTGGCAGTATTTGTATAAACCAGTCTTTGGTAAGATAAATACAAAATAGAAGATTTTAGTATTTGTAATGTTAGACCCAAAAAAAAAAAAAAAAAAGGTAAGTGAATATTTTATCTTCTGAGCATTTGGGGTATTTTCTTGTTTATTTGCTTTTAGAGGCAAAGTCTTGCTATGTAGCCCAGTCTGGCCTCACACTGGATCTTGCCTTAGTGTCCTGAGTGCTGGAACTGCAGGCTTGTACGGTCCCACCCAGCTGCATTCTGGTTTTTTAAAGTTGTAACAATTAATGAAGCCTTGGAGAAAGGCTTTATCTGCGAGTGACAGCGCTCCTGGTTTGAGACACATGTTTTTTACTATCCATGTTTATTTCCTACCATGGATGAATGGTCAGAGTGCGTGCTCTCACCTTTTGCAGTATTAAGTATTTTGACTTAGTGTATACGGTGCTTTAGGAAGACTTCAGACTTTTGAAGTCAAAAATGTTCTGTAGTTTGGTATTTTGATAATTAATAGTTCCTTTCCAGTTAAACTTTATAGACTCCTAGTGCCCTGTTAACTATGTTTAAGTCATCAACTAAAATAATGTTTTTTCATAAGAAGTATCCATTATGTTTGTTATAGAGTGCCCTTCTCTTTATAGCTAGTTAGAGAATTTTCAGCAGTGGTAGAAATTAAGAATGATGGGGTTAGGAGAGATGGCTCAGTGGTTGGAGCACTGCCTGCTCTTCCAGAGGTCCCAGGTTCCTTTCCCATCAACCTCATGGCGACTCACAATGTCTGTAACTCCAGTTCCAGGAGATCTGATGCTTTCCTCTAGCTTCTAGGCACTGCTTATACATGGTGCATAGATATACATTCAGGCAAACATTCATGCACATTAGATGAAAATAAAATAGAATTTAAAAAAATAGAAAGTTAAGAATGCTATGAGTTAAGCCGGGCGTGGTAGCACACGCCTTTAATCCCAGCACTTGGGAGGCAGAGGCAGGTGGATTTCTGAGCTCGAGGCCAGCCTGGTCTACAAAGTGAGTTCCAGGACAGGCAGGGCTATACTGAGAAACCCTGTCTCAAAAAAGCAAAAGAAAGAAAGAAAGAAAGAAAGAAAGAAAGAAAGAAAGAAAGAAAGAAAGAAAGAAAGAAAGAAAGAGAGAGAGAAAAGAAACTCTGTCTCAAAAAAGCTAAATAAATAAATTAATTAATTAAAATAAAATGAAATAAAATAAAGCTATAAGTTTAACCTGAAGCCATGGTTCAGATACTGAAGGATAGAGAACAGAAAGCCATGTGCATGAACCTTGTTTTGGCTGTGAGTTTTAATCAGTTACTTTTTAACTCAGTTTGAGTTTAATCTCCAGCAGATTTTGGTTGGGTGATACTTTTTTATTTAAACTCGAGTTGCTTGGTGAAAATGATGTCACCTATATGTGCCTTAACTGAAAGTTTCTTATTTTGGCCACTCTTATACTTTACTATGTGTGTGACATTGTATAAATGAGTATCAGCTCCACTGTTAAAATTTCTCATTTATAAAACCAAAATTGTTTTGTAAACAGCCTAGACAGTGTCTGGCAGATGCAGTGTAGTCATTGTACTTGTGAAGCAATACTAAAGCCTCTGCCTGGGAACTCTTGCCCACATGGCAAGACACACTAAACTAGCCGGGGTCTCTACCGTCTGGTCATTTCTAGACTTTCCCTCATGGAAAATGCTTTTCCTCCTTTGGTTTATCATTTCTATTCTCCACTCTGTGTTCAGACGATGGCCTTTGATGGCTGAATGGAGACCGCCTCCTCAGTGTGCCTTGTTCTCTGTAGCACGAACTACCTTACACTGCCATTGTGTGCCCTTGTAGGCAGGAAGGAGTCTTTCCTTTTCACAGTGTCTTCATGGCACTATAGTCAATTAGCCAATGAAGGTGTCAGCAGAGCAAATGTGGGGCCTGCTTGCTGACCTCCTTCCCAGTGGGTTGTTAAACTGCCCGGCACAGGGACTTAGCCAGAAGTACATTAATCATATTTCCTGTTAGTGTTCTCACAGAATGCTGACAGGTGCTCACGGTTGAGACTTAACATGGTCTGTCTGTAAGAGGCACTGTCAGTAAAACTGGCTTCCCTTATTTTGAACTGGGGTGTATGGTGGTGACGTCAGCAGCACTTTTTGATACTGCCATGATTAGTTCTAGGACCTGGAAGTTCTGCCCACCACTTTCCTATCATTTGTGCAGATGGCCACATAGTGGAAGACGTCCGTAATGCTCTGTTATTGTGAGTGTGTTTTAA
This sequence comes from Mus minutoides, assembly GCA_902729485.2. Classification (NCBI taxonomy): domain Eukaryota; kingdom Metazoa; phylum Chordata; class Mammalia; order Rodentia; family Muridae; genus Mus; species Mus minutoides. Next base: position 26,970 of record LR750475.1, on the reverse strand, counting down.
CTCTCATACTTCCTGAAAGGAAGGCTCTGGGGAAAATCTTAGCAGAACAGTGGCAAGAGCCATGGTCCTTTAAGATGAGGAAAGCTAATGTGGACTGTGTAGAAAAATAAGCAAATCCAAAATAATCCCAGGGCTATTAGCAAATACAGCTTTCTTTTGTCCTTAAAATTCATGTGGAATCACTGAGGAGTTGGTGAGAGTTTGACTATTTTAATATGTTATAGTAGCTAATGGTTATTTTGCTGGTCTCTTTTCTGTAGGAGAAGAGATCAACTTTGGGATGCTCATCACAAAACCTGCTTCAGAAGGAACAACGCTTAGAGTAGAAGACCTCGTAAAGCAGTATTTCCAAACTGCAGAGAAGGTAACTCTTCGAGCTCTCCATCTTAGGTTTCACTGGAGCGAGGAGACACCATGACCAGGGCAGCTCTTATAAAGGAAAACGTTTAATTGGGGCTGGCTTACCGTTTCAGAGGTTTAGTCCATTATCACCATGGTGGGAAGCATGGCAGAATACAGGCAGACTTGGTGCTGGAGGAACTAAGAGCTCTTGGTCTACAGGCAGCAGAAGGGGCCTGTCTTCCACGCTGGATGGCGCTTGAGCATCAGAGACCTCAAAGCTCACCCCACAGTAATGGGCCTCCTCCAATAGTGCTACTCCCTGTGGTTCAAGCATTCATACACAGGAGTCTGTGGGGGCCATACCTAGCCATCCACAGCACTCATGGTTTCTTAAGAATGGGTGACACAGCAGATTTTAGTGTAGACTCTGTATAATTCTCAAGTAAATGACTCTTTGCATCTGTGATGTAACGAGTATGAGGTAATTTGTATCCAAGTATTCAGTGAACATTGTTAATATAATTAACAGAAGTCATTGCTCCTCTTCTATTGCTGCAGTAAAAGTCTTGATCTTATGTTTGAATGTAGCTTTTTTTTTAATTTAGTTACTTTAACAATACAGTCATATGATACTGAAGCTTCTTGGACTTCTAGTTGTATTATGTATTTTTAAAAGCACAAATTTGTTACCTGGCAGTTTTATAGGTCAGAAATAGCACTGGTTTTTCTGGGCTGAAATCAAGGTAGCAGCAGGTCCATATTCCTCTCTGGAAATTGTAAGGGAGTGTAATTCTTAACCTTCCCCAGCTACTAGTGCTCCTTATATACCTTAACTTAGTCTCCTTTGTCCATGTGCACAGCCAGCTGTACTGAATCTCTGACCATTTTCTAAGTTATGTCTTCCCATACCTCTCACTGTTCTTTCTGGAACCCTGGGATTCTATGGGGCTGCCTAGACAGCCCTTGACAACCTGCATAGTTTATAGCTGGATGATGAAAAGCCTTAATATCATCTGTGGCCTTGAACTCCTTCACCATATAACACAGTCAGAGGTTCCAGAGTGAGCTGGGGACATCTTTACAGCCATCATCTTGCCTAACCCAATGGTTTATCCTCATCTCTAGTAATCATTGGTGGCCTCTCTGGTATTGGCAGCCATTCAGGTGTCTGTAGCTAGCTGTACCTGTTTTGGTCTCCCCTCCTTTTTTTCTGGCCCCTTTAATATTAAGGTGCTGTCTGCTGATGCCACACCCAGCAGCTTATCTTTTCCCATAGCAGACTGTGGTTTCCTTCTTAGGTAGGCACTGGATGAGGGTCAGAGAGTACTTGTGCATCAAACAGCTTGTGTTTTACACAGAACGTTCAGCTCTCGCTGCTGACAGAAAGAGGGATGGGTGAAGCAGTTCAAGAGTTTGTGGACAAGGAAGAGAAAGATGCCATCGAGGAACTAGTGAAGTACCAGCTGGAGAAAACACAGCGGTTTCTTAAGGAGCGCCATATTGATGCTCTGGAAGACAAGATTGATGAGGAGGTGAGCTGCTGTCTGACAGCCTTTAAGCGTCATGCTGAGGTTTGGTTTGGTTTTGGATCCTCCACTGTTTAAGTCTATGATTTGTTTGGTTTCCTCATCTATAAAGTTCAGGGGATAAAATGTCGACTAAATGAGGCAGTGTCTGGCAGAAGCCAGTAGCGCCTGCCATGTGACTGTGCGGAGCTGATTCTGTCCTGGAGAGAGCATCTTTCAGAGCTTCAGAATGAAGCTTGTGCTGGAGAGTTGCTTCTCTTTCACTGTTTCATTAGTTTTCACTGAGCTTCTGATCTCACCTAAAGCTTGCTTTCCCTTTGCATACCAAGGAGGGATGAGAAAAACTTTCATTGGAGTACATTGCCATGTCAACAAGAAAAGGTAAAGGGTTTAACTGTGGAGAAAGTGTGTGTAAGTGTGCAGAAGAAAAGGCTAACATTTTCAATATAGTATTCAAAGGCTCATGGAAAGCTTTAGAAAATATTCAGCATTTCAGTAGAACCATGAACAAAAGACATGAAAAGGGAGTTCACAAGAAGTACATATGGCTAATAAGCTGGAGAAGGGGTACTTAACCACAGTCAACCAAGGGCATTGATTTTAAATGGATTTTGTTTGTCAAACTTAACTTGAGAAAACTGGCAGTCAGTGCACTGTCAGAGGTGTACTGAAGCAGCTTCCTAACAGCGGCAAGGCTTGGCACTGCTGGAGTCCTGAGTGCTCAGTAGGCCCTCCTCAATCTGTGCAAATCAGAGTCTCAGACAGATGGGCATAGAGTCGGCGGGAATGGGGGTGACAGACAGACAGGAGAGAGTGTGTTGAATCTGAATGTAATGTCACAAAGTGAACACCAGTCTTATATGATACAGAAAACAAAGGGGTAGGATGTCACAGCAGGCAACGTACATTGAAGTTATCTGACACAAAACAGAAGAATGACTTTAAAAGGACTTACAGGAACCAGGTAATATTTACAGTAAAGATAAAACAGCCCTGCCTAGGGTCAGCTAATGACAGGTAAGGATTTCATACCCTAGTCACAATTTGTGCTACTCTTTTGAGCCTTTGAAAGCTAGCACCAGGGGGTTCTGCTCTAGCAGAACTTATCGTGAATAATGCAATACCACAACCCCCCCTATTTCCTAGGCCTTGGTAAATTCTTGCATATGAGTGTAACTTGGCTGTTCTTTTAAATGTCTGTAGGGAATCTCCATTTGTCAGAAGAATTCACCAATTTGCTTCTAATATGCAATGTAGTCTGCCATACCTGACTGTAATAAAGATTCTAAGTATACTTTGCTAAGCTTGCCCTGAGATTTCTATCTTTTATCCAGTGAAATACTGTAAGAAAGCATGCAAGACCCTCCACAATATTGCAGGAACAAATCTGGGGCATTCTAGCTATGGGAAGGCCAAGGTTCTAGGAGGCTGAGTTTCCTTGAAACTCTTTCCCTCATGACTGCGTCCAGGCCTTTTGACCCTGACAGGCAGACTTCACCTGAGGAAATAGTAAAGCAGACATTCATACACAGCATAACAGCTGCCAGTGCTGTGCTCAGTGGGGGACACTAGGAAACTTTTGTTTCTTTGAACACTGTCCCCTAATCTAGAAGTCTAAAGACTTCTCTTAGATATTATGTAACAATAAGCTATTAGGTGTTGTGACTTTGGCCAGATGCAATGGCATGTCCATAACTCCAGAGCTGAGAAGGTGGATGTAGGAGGATTGGTAATCAAAGTCATCCTCACTACATGATGAGTTTCAGGCCAGCCTGGGCTACATAAGACCCTGTCTTAAATAAACAAAAAGTATGTGTTTGAAAGCCATGGAAAAGTATTTTCAGTATAATTTTACAGGCAAACAGGACTGTAAGGATGCAGAGATGTACACACTGACTTTATTCAGTTTCATAACATGAATGAGTGTGAATAGATACTTTGAGGTTCCAAACACACTGGCAAGCATCTTGGTTACAGATCTGTATTCCATGAGGTTACCTTCTCTATAGAACAAAACACTATTTTATAGATGCAGTCCCTTGCCTCTCATCTTAGTGTGTTTAGCATGGCCCTCTTTAAGCCTGCTATGTTACGTGTAAATAGTATCATTCAGTGCCCAGTGCTATTCAGGTCAGAGCAGGTTCGTGGACTCAGTGCCACTCACTCTGTGACTCTAGATGTGTTGAGTCAGTTGGTTTGTCTTTACACTGGTTGCTGAGCTGCACAGTGTGTGTCTGTGTTTCTGTATCATGGTAGCCAAGAGCATGGCCTCTAGACTATACTGTTTGTGCTCAAAATCAGAAGCCTTATCTGTGTACTGATTCTTGAATTCTCTAAGCTCTCAGTACCTTATCTGTAAAATGGAGTGAGTAATAAAATCTCCTCCACGGTTGTGAGGATTAAAACAGTGTCTTCCAGTTTGCCTCCTACCTGATGTAATGTTCTTGCTCCACATGCTGTTCTGTGTGAACAGCAGCATTTTTGGAACCCAAAGCACCATGTCTTACTCCGTCAACCTTTTTTTTTTTTTTTTTTCTGAGACAGGATCTCTCTCTGTAACCTTGGCTACTCACTACTCGTAATGTTGACTAGGTTGGCCTAGTACTCACAGGGATCCAGCTGTTTCTGCCTCCTGAGTGCTGGGATTAAAGATATGTACCATTGTGCCTGGCTCTCATACTGCCTTTTGACCCATGAAACACTGCTCTTGTCAGGGTTTCCAGTGACTCCTTTTGCCAGCACCCCTGTCAGGGACCTGCTTTAACTGCTGCCAAACTTCTCGAGATACTTTGATCTTACAGGTCTTAAAGGACTCGCACACATTGGTCATGCTTTCTTCCCTCCTTGATGGAGTATTCCCTTCCTGGTACCGTTCATCTCACCATCCTCTCAAGCTGGACTTCTCAGAGTTTAGTCCTTGGCCCCATCCCATCTGCATTCCCACTTTCTACCTTCACCCAGCCTCATGGCTTTGGGGGTGACCCTCCTTCAAGTTCCTCCTAAGCCTTTCTTTCTCAGCTTCAGACTTGCACAGTGTATGGCCTGTTCCTTGTGTATGAAGCATAGATCTCCCAAGCAAAATGCCGGTTCTCTGCCCTGCTCTTCTAGGAAAGTTCTATGGGCACTTTAGGCTTTGATTTGCACAGACTAAAAACCACCAAGTTGCCCATGACTCTGTCACCTGATTTCTGATGGTGCTCTGCTGTTAGGATATACAGTGTCTGACTTTCTTTGTTGTGGTCTAGGTCCGACGTTTCAGAGAAAGCAGACAGAGAAATACCAACGAAGAAGACGATGAAGTTCGAGAGGTAATTTACGGCTGCAGCATACTGTGTCTGTAGGTTGGTGTGTGAACCAGAAGCGCCAGTGGGTACAGTTGGACAGATTGCCCAAGGGTATGTTGTGTCTATTTACTGGCTAGTTTTGTGTCAATTTGACACAGCTGGAGTTATCACAGAGAAAGGAGCTTCAGTTGGGGAAGTGCCTCCATGAGAACCAGCTGTGGGGTATTTTCTCAATTAGTGATCAAGGGGGAAAGGCCCCTTGTGGGTGCGACCATCTCTGGGCTGGCAGTCTTGGGTTCTATAAGAGAGCAGGCTGAGCAAGCCAGTAAAGAACATCCCTCCATGGCCTCTGCATCAGCTCCTGCTTCCTGACCTGCTTGAGTTCCAGTCCTGACTTCTTTCAGTGGTGAACAGCAATGTGGAAATGTAAGCTGAATAAACCCTTTCCTCCCCAACTGCTTCTTGGTCATGATGTTTGTGCAAGAATAGAAACCCTGACTAAGACAGTCTAGGAGTGAATGCTCTGGCTACCATTGGCTGATTTGAGCTCAGGTCATATCAGTGACAAGTGTGTGACTGTCATTGCTTTTCTCCCTTCTGCTCTTATTAAAATGTATTTGTACATTACATGTAATGGGCACAGATTCAGAGAAAAATCCTCATTATTGAAAATAACATGATATTTCTGAGTTAGAATGTTGGAATCCTCCTAAGTCTCTTTAAGTGTCAAGAAAGGTAGATTTGAAACTGCTTACTGAAGTTCTGGGCTTCTGACTGTTATGATGCTTGGTCACCTCAAGATTGAAATGTGTACATTTGTTTTCTGGTTGTGTGTTCTGTGCCTTGATCGTTGTCACTGTTTCGTGGTTATTTCACACATTACTGACCCCCGAGGCTTCATCCGAATGGTTTTCACGGTTGTTGTGAGTATCCTGCTAGGAATACAAGTGTGGAAGAGTATGGACAAGTGGTGTTTGAGCACAGGAGTGTCCCCAGTATGCTCATTAGTCTTTAAAAGGATAAGAGCTGGGCTGAGGGCAGGGCTCAGGCAGGGCTCAGGGGCCTACTCAGCATCCTTACCGCCAACAAAACAGCAAAAAAGGAATTGTGCTTATTTTATATGGAAATGAAACGTTTCACGTTCAAACTTCAAAGCTTAAAACTTAGCTATATTTTTAAAACATTTGTAGGTAACAGGATTTCCTGGGCTTTTTAGTCGATTTTCTGTTGCTGTATCAAAGTGCCTGAGACCATGTAATTCATAAAGGATAGAAAAATGTTTGAGCTCACAGTACTAGAAGCTGGGAGCCAGAGAGCATGGTGTCAGCATCTAGTTAGAGTCTTCCTGGAGAGCTCCGATTTGTCCAATCGCATGGGGTGGTGGGGAGTGAGCAACCTAGCTTGCTTTCAGAACAGAGCCATTGCCTGCCTATGTAACTCGTGAGTCCATTGATCTCGTGAATAGATTAATCCACTCGTGAGACCTTTCCTCATGCAGTGACCACTCCATACTGTTGATAGGTATGGCTTTCTGCATAAAGTTTATAGCATGTGAAGTCTGGAAAATATATTAAATCATAGCAATAAACAGTTCCAGAATGCTGTGGGTGCTGACAGAGTTTTCAGCCTCAGAATCCTACTCAACTTGAGTAATAGTTGACATTTCACAGCTTTGTCAGGATTTCTGAGCCTTGAATATGAATCCTATTACTGTGCATTAGTTATTTTAACAGACAAATAAAAAAAATGAATACCATAGAGCTATTTGTTCACATGGGAAAAACTCAGAATTTTTTTAGGGACAAGTTGACTTGGAAATCTAGGACCAAGACCAGCCAGTAAAGATTGGATTTGTCGGCTGCCATGATCTCCATCTGATGCACTGCTGTCTCTTAGGGTCCTATAAAAACTTAGCACTAGCCGGGCATGGTGGTGCGCGCCTTTAATCCCAGCACTCGGGAGGCAGAGGCAGGTGGATTTCTGAGTTCGAGGCCAGCCTGGTCTACAAAGTGAGTTCCAGGACAGCCAGAGCTACACAGAGAAACCCTGCCTCAAAAAAACAAACAAACAAAAAACAAAAACAAAAACCAAAAACTTAGCACTGTTCTTAGTCTGACACTCCCCCCCCCCTTTTTTTTTCCTGGCTTACAAATTCTTAGGTTCATTTTTAATTTAGACGGGGTTGGTACACCCTTTCAAAATGTGATGCCACTCCTAACCCAGAGAGAAGGGGGATTCACAGGACAGGAGGAAGGGCTTACAAATCATACATACAAGGAATTGGTGTCCACATGGCATTAAAAAAGATTTCTTTAATTCAACAATAACAGCAACTTGAAAATGGACAAAAGCCTTAGGTTGTCATCTTTTCAAAGGTTTTCAAGTGCTCTGTCAGCACTTAAGGATTGTAAGTATTCACAATGCAGAGACTTGACACCACCCACATTAGAGAAGCAACAGTGAGACCCAGGGAGAGAATGAGAAAGTGAGCAGAACAGAACAAGGGTCAGGATTGGCACTGTGCAGCCTGGAGCTCCATACTTCCTGGTCCAAGGAGGACCTGATGCCCTGGGGTTCAAAGCAACATGGCCACTCCTAGAAAGATAAAGCACAGGCCTAAGTATATAGCAAAGGGAATGGAGGTGGAGCCTTAAATACTCAGCTGCCAGTGTTCCTAAAGTAAACTGATAGTAGCCAAGTCAGACACAGCAGGTTTCTATCAGATCACTGGGTGAGCAAAATGTGGTCTCTTCCTGCAAGGAAATGTTACCACATCATTACAGTCTAACACATGCTCCAGTGTTCATGGAGTCTGAACACACACTGAGTGGGAGAGAGCCAGATTCCAATGGACTAATGTAATATTTCATCTGTATGTGGTACTGTGTTATTCCATCACAGCGATGGAGAAGAACCTGGGGTTCCCAGGAACTTGGGAGTAGAGAATGAGTTTCAGTTGACGATGGAGAATAAGTCCTATAGTCAGTAACTTAAAGCTGTTGTGCAGAAATAGTGAATTAGAACACTGTTTGACTATAATATTTGAGAAAATGAGAATAAAGATGGTATGTAGACAAACAAAAACAGATCATTTGGAAATGGTGGTTTATCACTTAATACTAAGCACCACAGTGGGGCAGGGCTCTAAGTGCTGCTGCCCAGTGCTGCTGCTATAGAGGTGCAGTGCCAGCTTGCCTTCTCATCGCTGGGGTCTGAGTACATGTTTCCATCATCCCTCATCTTCTTCCAATACTAGAGGTTCGATCTGGGTGAGTCTCAAGGGATGCTGTGTTTGATATATGCTTCTCTTTTTGAACAGTGAACATTCCCCACACCCTCCTCCTAGAACTGAGGACTGAACCCAGGTCCTTGTACTTGGTAGGCAAGTGCTATACCACTGAGCTAAATTCCCTATCTCTATGAACAGTTTTTTAATGTATATAAAGCATTCATGTGAAGTACCTACTTACAGTGGGGTAGAGGGTAACTCCTACTTCTCTGTGTGCTCTCTTCCTTCCTTCCTCCTCTTTCTCTTTCCATCCACCTTCAAATTTAGTCATGTAGAAGTATCCACCTATTCCTAAAGCTTGTTGCTTAAATAAGGAGTAGTGGGGAGTTAAGGCCTTTGGCGCCTAGAGAGGGGAAATGTGGGCCTCCTCCTTATGTTCTGTTCATGTGAGGTGTATTAGTATGTGTGGGTCCCTGACCTGCAATCACTGCAGATCCTGTTACCTGCATGCCAGCCTGCAGGCACTCCTGGGCTCTGCTGTATTTATGAATACTGGATGGTTGCTTTCTCTGTATATGTTCAGTGTTGTCTCTGCCTTAGGCTGGCTTTGGGCGCTTGTTCTGGTCTACAACACTAATGCAATAGCAGTGAGCTCTGTTCTCTGGAAATTTGGCTCAGCTCAACTGTAAAGCTTTCTTAGTATCTGGATGATGTTTGTCTGTGCCACATGCTTGCCTAGTATCCAAACAGACCAGAAGAGGGAGTTGAACTTTCTGAAAATGGAGCTGCTGATGGTTGTGAGCTGCCTGTGGGTGTTAGGAGTCTAACCAAAATCCTCTGCACTGGCAGCTGGTGCTCTTGACCTTGAGCCATTTTTCCAGCTCTGGAGTCGTATTTTTAAGCAATTTTCACAAAATATTCTTGGATGATTAGATTGTTGATGGCATCTCTTTTTTTCCTTGGGGCTCTAGGTTGTTTTCAGGACCTGCATTACAACTCATTTATTTTCTACATATGTGCATATGTGTGTATGTGTTTTTGTGTGGACATGTATGCAGAGGACAGTCTTGAATGTTTTTCCGAGATGCTGCTACTTTGTGTGTGTTTATTTGTGCACGTGGGGCCAGAGATCAATGTAGGGTGTCTTCCTCTATGGCTTTCTACCTTATTTTTTGAGACAGGGTCTCTCACTGAGCCTGGAGCTTACTGATTAGACTAAGCTGGCAGGCTCACATGCTGCAGAGATTGTCTGCCTCTTCCCAGCACTGTGATAGTAGACACATGCAGTGGCAACCAATGTTTAGTGTGGGTTCTGGACCCACACTCAGGTCCTCATGCTTGTACAGCAAGAGCTTTACCGTTTTACTAGCCATTCCTGCCTGCCCCGAGACAGCACATCTTGCTGGCCATGAGCTTAGTGATCCTGCCTTCTTGGGCTCCCTAGTGTTGGAATTATAAGTTGGGATCACTGTACGTGCCTTTCACATGGGTGCTGGGCTGAACTCACATCCTTATGCTTCCAAAACAAGCACTCTTGTCTACTGAGCTATCTCCTCAACTTTTCCCTAGCTTTTTGGAAACTGGATTAACCTACTTCCTTCGTACCTCAGATCCTACAGCTTCAGTTCTCACCCACTCCTAGCTTGCCTACTTGCTACCCATCTCATTTAGTGCCCCCCCCCGCCCCCATCTCTTGATGCCAGTGGTCCTGTTAGAGCTTGAAGAGTCCCTGGTCTCCTGCTATCAGACTACTTTATAACTTGCCTTATGTGGGCTGTGGGGCTGGGCCTCAGCACTGTGACTCCCCACTGTTCCCCTTTCCCCAGATGCCTGTACTTACTCTTCAGAAGCCAGATGGTGGGGGTTGGAATTGTTTTCTAGTTTTATTAAAACCTGTTTGGGGTTTCTTCTCTCTGTTATGTTTTGACAGATCTCAGTGAAGAGGTCAAGGCACATTTGCTTTCATTCTATTTTTAATTTTTAAAAAAATCTGTTTATTTAGAGTTACAGTGTTTGGCTAAATCTCAAATTTGTCTTTTCTAAATGATTTCTTACAAAATGAAAAAAGTAGATATGCTTGGTTCTAAGATTCTTTCTTAGTCTTTTTTTCTTTTTCTTTTTTTAATGTGACTTCACTGTAGACACACCAGAAGAGGACATTAGATCCCATTACAGATGGTTGTGAGCCATCATGTGATTACTGGGAGTTGAACTCAGGACCTCTGGAAGTGCAGTCAGTGCTCTTTACCACAGAGCCATCTCTCCAGCTCCTTTCTCAGTCTTTTTATAACAATTTATATTAGATATATATATATAACAAGATAACAACTTATTATCCATGTGTTTCTGAATATAAAATTTATTTTAGAGGAAATTGCTATATTCAAAAATCAGAAAGAAAATAAATACACCCTAAAATTTCATGGTTTTTCTTTCTCTTTTTAATTAAGAGCTCATTCTAAAAAAGAAGCTCATGGCTGTCTTTTACAAACATTGTGTGGAATGCGGAGTGCTCTTCAGCTTCTTCTTTGGTTCTAGAAGTGCTGAGTACAAAACTGAGTTTCTTGGAGACCCTTGTAAGAGGTCTCCTGCAGGTGGCAGCCCAGGGAAGGGAAGGTAGACACTCCTTCCACATCTGTATAGCACACTGAGTTAGTGGGTTGATGTGACTGGATGAGAGGTGGGTATGATGCTGTCTACTGATGTGCTGTCTCTGCTGCACAGGCCATGAGCAGAGCCCGGGCCCTCAGATCACAGTCAGAGAACTCCACCTCAGCCTTTAGTGCTGACGACCTGAGTTTGGATACAACGGAGCAGACAGCAAATGACTCTGATGACAGCCTGTCAGCAGTGCCTAGCAGAGGCCGAGGCCGAGGCCGAGGGCGAAGAGGAGGCAGAGGGCAGAGCTCAGCACCCAGAGGAAGCTCTCAGAGAGGCCGAGGTCAGCATCCATCTTTGTCTTTCAACACTGCAGACTTGCAAGCTACAAGAGAAGTGCCAAGTTGTGTCCTTTGGTCAGAATTGAATTGGAAGGTTTTGTTTCTAAAACAGTTGTTATTTTTGTAATGTGTAACAGCTACCTGTAGTAGAGCTTGGATAGATTGTAACTGACTGTGTGCAGCCATGGGGTTTTAGTTGTTTTTAAATTATAACTAAGAGCCTCACTGTATACTTCTCCTGTATATATTCTCTCATGTATGGAGGAGTAATGATTGACAAATGTGAATGAGAGAAATGGCTGCCAAATCAGAATTCCAGATCAGAGAAATATTGCTACTATAAGGAGACAAAGTACTTACATGTTATAGTCTCTCTGAGCTTGTTTAAGAGTGAAAAGGACACTAAACAGATTACCTTCTAAAGGCTGTCACAGCACTGCTATCGTCACTTGTACTGTAGTCCTGACATGGTCCAGATGACAGAGCATGGCCCTCCAGTGACTTCCTGATATAGTCCATAAATCTCTTACTAGGAACTGTTCTTCGTTGAATATTTGTCCATGGGAGGGCAGGGTACGTGGCTCTGGGGTTAAAAGCACCTGGGTTCAATTCCCAGCACCTACATGGCAGCTCACAACTGTATATATAACTTCAGTTCCAGGGGATCCTATGCTCATTTCTGCTCTATAGGATCCTGCATACGTGTGAGGCCATAAACTTGCATAAGCACACATACACATAAAAATTTTTTAAATGTAAAGAAGAATATTTTATCCAAGGGAACCTGAGCTGGTAACATAAAGTATGACTTAATATAAGAGCTTTGAAGAGGCAGGCACAGTAGTGCACACCGAGATTTCTGTGAGCTTGGTCGACATAGTAAGTTCCCAGTAAGCAGCCAATGCTACATGGTGAGACCTGTCTTGGAAAAACAAACAAACCACAAAGGAGCTCTGAAGAATCAGTCTGTGGTTGTTTTATCATCTTTACATTTACAGCTTGTGTCCTGAAGCTATAACCAAGGACCAGTGTGACTAAGGACAGTCTGAACTCTGACCCTCAGACTCTGTTTTATGTGTGCTGCTGGCTTTCTGTGCAGTTTGTTAGTGAGCTCTCCCTTCTGCATTGTGCAGAGGGAGGTTCCTGACCACTGTGATTCCTCTTGCAGATACTGGGCTGGAGATCACTGCTCGAGGCAGGAGCTCAAAGGCCACCTCATCAACATCTAGAAACATGTCCATTCTAGACGGTGAGTTACATAGCTGTAGCTTATACCTTCCATCCCAAGAAGGCTGAAGGCGCCTCCCTAGTAACTGTGTTCACTGTAGTCAGCAGCCATCGAGATGACAGGCTAAAACACTCTGGAGAAATAGTTCTTATCTTAAGGCTGGAGAGGCGGCTTTGCAATAGAGGGATTGCCTTGCCTCTGGTGAGCCCTAGTTTTGATTCCCCATACCACTGAAGAAACAAAATAAAAAACTGGAAAAGTTTTGCCATGCAACAGGGTTATTGGAGCCTTTTAATTTTATTAGTGGATTGTTAACTTGTAGAGTATAACTTGCCTTCTGACAGATCCCAAATACAGAGAGAATGAGGCAGTCCCGGGAGGTGTTGAGAGTAAGAGAAGGTGTGTGTGAGAACATGCTGGGAACGGCCTCAGTGTGCATGGGGGACTGAGCTGAGCTGAGTAATTCTATGGATAAAACAAGTAGATCCCAGAGCCTGGTGCATCAGGAGGCACCTACAAGAGCTTATTACTATAAAAAATAGGAAATGGTGAACTACAGAAAGAGTGCTGAAGTGTGTATGCTTCTCTGCCAAAGTCCCAGTGAGCTCAGCACAACACCAGGCCGAGTGACTACACCAGTCTGCCTCAGCCCAGCCTGCCCTTTCTCAGGGCGAATGGTTTTGTGTGAAACATTCCTTGATACCAGTATGTATACTCACCTTAATTAAAACCGTAGTTAAAGGGACTCTTCCTGTTTCCATTGTTGTTAAGGTATCAGCTGTTACCTTTCCTTAAAGTAAAACCTCTTCTTTCCTCAGCTTACTCTCTGTGGTCTCGCAGTGGTAGTGGTGGTGATGGTGGTGGTGGTGGTGGTGGTGGTGGTTATTATCCTGTTCAGGACTCATTGGGCTGTGTAGAGCTATGTGCACTGGTGTTTCACGACACTCTGCTGTGCTCTTGAACTTCCATCTGGGTTGGCATGTCCCCACCCATCCTCTTTTTTTTTTTTTTTTTTTTTTTTTTTCCGAGACAGGGGTTCTCTGTGTAGCCCTGGCTGTCCTGGAACTCACTCTGTAGACCAGGCTAGCCTCGAACTCAGAAATCTGCCTGCCTCTGCCTCTCGAGTGCTGGGATTAAAGGCGTGCGCCACCACGCCCGGCTTCCCACCCATCCTCTTGTCACCTCCTTGCTCCCATTAGTTTCCTTTGTTCCCAAAACGTGGACTGAGTCTTTTTAGTGTTAATACACAAAACAATTTTATTATAGTAAGTTTCATGAGATTTTCTTTTTTCTATTTTTATCTTTTTATGGTTTTTTTCAATTATTTCTTTTATTTTTTGAGTTACAGTAATTGCACCCTTTCACCCTTCCCTTTCTTCTCTCCAAACCCTACCCTGTTCCTCTCCATGTTCTTTCTAGTTTTGTTTTCATTAACTGTTATATGCATATATACATAAGGTGTTTTTAACCTGGAGGTGCTGGCTGTCAGCACCCCAAGAAGGTGCATCGTTGAAACTGTGCTTCTAGATGTCTGCTGTAGTAGGAGTAGGGGACACAACACAAGATTGTTTACTGTTGGGAAAGGAAGAAATCACTTGCGTAGCCAACAGCTGCTGAAATTAGGAGTTGACAGCTAGAGTTTTTCCACTGAAGTTATTCAGCAGAGGATGGTGACTGAGCAGAGAAAAGACCCCTTGTGGGCACTGCCTTCCCAGGGCTTACTACCCTGAGTCACCCCATTCATTTTCATGCTAATTCTGTGAGTGAGAGTACCTGCTGCCTGCCAGGCACTTGCCAAAGCAATTTGCATTAAGCACCTCTTTACACTTTCAACAGTTTTCTGTGTGAAATATTGGCACTGCTTTACAGGTGTGGAAAGTGAGACTTGAATAAACCAAGCAACTTGGCAGTGGCTGCTAGCTAGAAAGTCAGAGTGTGTCCAGTTCTAGAAGCAGACCTCTGACCTACCAAGGCACGAGTCCTTCCTGACAAAACAGTGTCTTCTGATAAAAATTACTGCTTTCTTAAGCACTCCTTCATTGCTGGCTGTCCACTAGGGAGCAAAAGAAAGTTTCCTTGATTTCCAGGACCTCCGGATTTGGGAATCATTAGTAAGTGCCGACAGCGTTCTCTGAAAGCACGGCGCTCTCTGGCTTTCTGTTCATGTGACCTGCTTCTTCTCCATTGTAGAAAGTAGGGTGAAGACCTGTGAGTGAGAGGGCTGACTGAGACCTGGGCTTTTGCCTTTCATCTTCCTCTCAGACATCACCAGATCCGACACAGAAACCTGAGGCGGGAAATGGGAGCAGTGATAAAGTTGGGCTGCGTAGAAAGATTGCTGAAGTCTCCGGACTAGGGACATTGGGAGTCTGGCTATTTAAATGTCTCCCTTTGCCCAGTTTAGAGTGGAGGTTGTCTTGGAGAAGCTACGTCTGATACTAGCAATTGATCATACGTAGGAGAAAGCAAACACTGACTAGGTGTTTGGATCTATTGCACAGTTTGATATCAAATGACAGAAAAGAGGCAAGGTTAGCAAAACCCCAAGTGTCTGTAAAGCAAAAATGTGAGGATTTACGGAAAGCTTTATCAGGGAGTCAAGGGTATATGATTTGCAGAATTCCCCTCTGGTGTGTTCTCATGTGCCTAGTGTGGCTTCAGGGAGAGGTGTGATGGCTGCTGAAGCCCTAGGAAGCCTGGTCAGCTAGAAAGGCTGGGAGGGCTACTGTAGTTTACCTGGCTGAGTGACAGGACTTCATCTTTCAGGCCTGTTTTATAAATATTTTAATGTGAGTGTACGTATGAATTTTGCTTGTTACTATATTTGAACAAGCTGGGAAACCATGAGACTGCTAGGTAGTCTGTGGGCTTCAACTGTAGATAGTCTCACATCCTTTCAGACTCCAGAGTATATAATGGTTTTCCAATTGATCATTCCAGGGTTTTGCAGGTAGGATTTTAAAATTCTTGAGCTTAGTAAGTGAATACATTTTTAGTTACTTTAAGAACTATGTAACAGGTATTTCATCTTTTTCATACTAGCTTTCAGATCTACCCGACAGCAGCCTTCTAGAAATGTAGCCACTAAGAATTACTCAGAGGTAAGGAAAGTGATTTCGATTTGATTTTAATAATGTGCTTTCTGTTAGGACTTTCTAATAGGGATATGGTGTAAACATCAGCATTGGTGAGAACTTGGTGGTTATTCATACTCTTGAAGCCAACAACAAAGCTCACTGGTTCACTTTGCTAGTACATTAGTTTCATGTATCTGCTAGCAATTTTAAAAGACAGCAGTACTTCCCTAAAGCCCTGACTTGTAAACCCCAACTCAGGTGTATTCCTCTTGTGGTGGGAGGTATGTTCCTCACATGGAGGTGTTCCTTCATACTTCTATGGACTGAGAAGACCAGAGGCTCGGGATCCTTGTGTCCTGTTAAAAATTTAACACGGACCTTTCTGCCACTTGGGATTCTACAAGCAAATTCAGGAGAGTTCTGACTTGCTGTCTCACTGTTATAATCCATGAATCTTAAACCCCAGGTCAGGACTCTTCTTCCCGTGCTGGGCAGTCCTGCTTGGTAAAGGTATATCCTGTGTGCTACAAGATGTGTAGCAGAGCCTGTGACCTCACATGATGCTCTTTTGGAATTTTGTCCTTGGCTTCTTCCTCGTTAACAGTTTAGTAGATGAAAACAGCACATCAAGGGTCAAGATTATATAAAACACAGAGCATGGTGGAATTGTAGATATATCTCTGTCGGCTCTTAACACTACATATTTACCTATCTGCTGCTTCCCATGGAATCCAATACCTTTTAAATAAGTTACAATTGGAGCTGATTTTTTCTTTTAAAAATGGAACTAATAGGTGATTTTAGTAGTACAGACCAACAATTTTCACACTCGGCGGAAAGAAACCTGAAGATTGCAAGCTTGAAAGTAGCCTGTGTTACTCAAGAGAAGAAAACTTGAAGTTCAAGCACTGACAGTCTGTCGCCCTGTCAGAACCTGGGAGGAAAGCCTCAGGGCAGGGCTGCGCTGCACTTGCCTCCTGTGTATCTTAGGGGCTCTGGCTTGGGAACGGCCAGGAGAGACAGGCCATGGATAAGAGTAACATTTGTAAAGGAGAGGAACCTTGATGGGGGGTCAGGCTGCCTTTACCTTCTTCCCTGAGATCTGAAGATCAAACCCAGGGCCCCACTGCTAGATAGGTCCTCTACCACTGAGCCACACGCACTTCTGAGTTTGTGTTAATCACAAGTGTTTATGTGAGTTGCTGGACACGTATGTGCATGTGTGTCTTGAGATTCTGTTATTTAATTTGTCAAGATGAACCTGTTGCTTTGTTTCTTCCCTTCTGTAGACCATTGAGGTGGATGACTCTGATGAAGATGACATTTTTCCTACCAATTCCAGGGCTGATCAAAGGTAGGCTTGGGACACCCTTTGAAAACAAAAATATAATTATGCGGAATTCTATGGCAATACATCTTTCTATGCTAGAGAGGATAAATAGAGTTCTTTTCATCTAGCAATTATGTAGAAAAATGAAAAACAGATAGGATTCAGCATTGCTGTACATATTTCCTCTGAAAAACAGTCTGTGATTCATGTCCTCTTGTCTTTATAATCCAATTCCCTTCAAGATGGAAAATGCTTTGCTTTGCTTTTTGTTTGTTTGTTTGTTTGTTTGTTTGTTTTGTTTTATTTCTCCAGACAGGGTTTCTCTGTGTAGCCCTGGCTGTCCTGGAACTCACTTTGTAGACCAGGCTGGCCTCAAACTCAGAAATCCACCTGCCTCTGCCTCCCGAGTGCTGGGATTAAAAGCGTGTGCCACCACTGCCTGGCTGAAAATGCTTTTCTTAATTCTGGATTTCAGATTTATTTTTCTCTGCCGTATATACACAGTGCTTTACTAAGCAGGAGAAGTGGCTGACACGAACTTTGGAGTACTTATGTGTCTGTCTTGATTTCCTCTGGAATACTTGTGTGGCTGTCTGAACTTCCTCTGTTCCTTTTGTAAACTTAACTCTGGAGTACTTATGTGGCTGGCTGGACCTATTCTGGAGTAATAATTGACTTTGGCATATTTACAAAATTTATTTAAAAATCACTGTTTTCTCTTATGTATTAACATTTTGGGCAATACTGTTTACTTTAAACTTAATGAAAATTTCTACTTAAGAACATAATTGAGGGCGCAGTAGTGGAGTGTACTAGGTGTTCCTGTGGATAAACTAGGATTTGGTTCCTAGTACCTCACAGCCATTTGTAACTTCAGTTCCAAAGGGATCTGTCTGACCTCTGGGCATTGTATATACCTTGTCACATACATACTTGTAGACAAAACACTCATATACATAAAATAAAAATCGTTTTAAAAAGAAAATAATCGCTGGGCGTGGTGGTGCACGCCTTTAATCCCAGCACTCGGGAGGCAGAGGCAGGCGGATTTCTGAGTTCGAGGCCAGCCTGGTCTACAAAGTAAGTTCCAGGACAGCCAGAGCTACACAGAGAAACCCTGTCTCGAAAAAAGAAAAGAAAAGAAAAGAAAAGAAAAGAAAAGAAAAGAAAAGAAAAGACTCTATAGCCCCCTTTTGTTTTTTACCACTTTGAGTTGTGACATTCTGCTAGGTCTGGTGGTATATAACAGATTTGATAAGGCTGCAGACTTAGGTGACTTAGTTTTCCTGTAAGGGTTGACCACATACACTACATTAAGGATGAGTAAAGTAGCTCACGATTGTGTGTAGCACGTGATTTGTGATTCAGGCTCTTGATTCTGAGTCTCGTGGAAAAGAGCAGATAGGACACGGCAGGAGAAACTGCACAGTGCTGAGCTTGTCCCCTCTCCTGACAGCTGCGGGATGAAGGGAAAGCACTGCAGTATTGTAGCTGTGGCGGGAGCTGCTCCTGCAGTAGGGGTTCGAGTCAGCACTTGCGTGGTGCTAACAAATCAGGCCATGGCCTAGTGCTCAAGCAGATTAGCATATAGCTCTTTAAAAAAACAAACATTTCCCCATTAGACAGATGAGGAAATTTAAGTGCAGAGGGGGTAACATAGATAGGAAATGGTTTGGGTGGTTGTTTTTTGTTTTTTTTTTTTTTTAGAAAATATTTACTATAAAAACATTCAATAACTGAGAGACAGACAGTGCTGCTCTTAGGCTTCCTCAGAGAAACAGAGCCCACAGGATGCACAACATAGCGTGTATGTAATATCTCTGAGTACACCTAGATACACGAAATTACAGATTAAAGGGAACTGTGTATTGTTTGTACTCAGTGGTTATTTTGGAATTGAATGCTTGTGAAATATTCTCTTTCATTGTCTTTGGTTTTTCTTTCTTCCTCAGGTGGTCAGGCACAACACCTAGCAAACGGACGTCCCAGAGCCAGACAGCCAAAGGGGTGGACTTTGAATCAGATGAGGTGATCGTCATGTCATTGGCTTTTTCTTACCTAACTATGAAATGTAAATGGAGACCACTGACTAGGCTCTGCAGGTTGTATTCTTAGGCTCTCTGGTAGCCTTGCTATGACCTGTAATGCTAAACATCAGTGAGTGCCCGCTGTGTAATTGCCTACAAAGGCCTGCAGGGTTTCAAAGCCGCTGTTCACTCAACTCTCACTTGTCCCATTAGTGAGATCAAAGCTG
Source organism: Mus minutoides (assembly GCA_902729485.2). NCBI lineage: Eukaryota > Metazoa > Chordata > Mammalia > Rodentia > Muridae > Mus > Mus minutoides. The sequence continues at coordinate 7,761 of LR750475.1, read as the reverse complement.
GGGCTTTTAATCTTTTTTTTAAATTTAGCTTCTGTCGTTGGAGAGTTGGGTGACGCTGGTGTAGAAGCGTTTAAGGTTGACTTGGTGAAATGTTCCCTGCACACTGGACAGAACACTACCTCAGCACAGGTGCTTCCCAAGGACAGCGGTGGACTGCACGGAACTGTCACGGTCCATAGCTCATGGGCTGTGGGAGGAAGGGTAGCTAGGACTCGTCTCTCTGTTCTTCTGTTGTTTAATGAAGAGGAATCAGAGCTGTGAGACACAGGACCCTGGCCTTTCCTGTTCCGGCCTGGTTGCCACTTGAACCTTTGCAGACTTTGTGGAAGATTGTTAATCTGGTCTTGACTTTCATTTAGTTTTATTTTTAAATAATTATGTTGTAGTCAGAACACATAACATATAAAAATCACATCCAACTATTGTAAATATAGCTTAGTAGTATTAAATATATTCTTGTTGTAAAACAGACCTCAGGTGAGGTAACCCAGACCCAGACAACATGGTATTCACTCACTTATAAGTGGAAATTAGCTGCAAAGTAAAGCATAATCATGCTACAATCCACAGACACAGAGAGGCTAAGTAACAGGGAAGCTTAAAGGGGACACGAGGATCTTTCTTGGAAGGGGAAATAGAATAGGTTTTGTGGGTGGACTGGGGCAGGTGAGAATCAAACAGGATGGGGGATGGAGGGAGAGACAACTGGAATTTGGGGACATTTCAGAAGTGAGGTAAACACCTAGTGCAGTGGAAACTACAAGGGTGACAGTAGTGGAGACTTCTAGTAATGGGGACACAGAGCCTCAAACAGCCATCCTCTGTAACCAAGCAAGGCCTCAAGTGCAGGGATTGGGATACCAACCCAGCCACAACACCTCAGACATACAGTTTGTCCTGCCTGCATGATATGCTGGGACCAGAGCCTACCACAGTCATCACCAGAGAGGCTTCATCCAGCAACTGATGGAAGCAGATGCAGGTCCAACAGCCAAACGCCACGCAGAGCTCGGGAGAGTCAACTGACTCAAGTGGGCTCACAGAAATCAGGGAGGCTCTAGGCTCTGACCTAGCCTTTCAACATGTATGTTATGACTGTGTAGCTTGCTGTTCTTGTGGGACTCCTAGCAGTGGGAGCAGGGACTGTCTCTGACTCTTGCCTGTCTTTGGGACCCTTTCCCTCCTACTGGGTTGCCTTTTGTGAGAATATGTGCCTGGTCTCATTGTAGCTTGCTATGCCATATTTGGTTGGTGTCCCTGGAAGGCCTGCTATTTTCTGAGTGGAGGCTAAGGGGAAGAGTGAATCTGGGAGAAAGGGGAGGTGGAGGCTGGAGGGGCTAAGAGATGTAATATATGAGAGAGAGAGGAAAAACAAACTTGAAGGGCTTTTGTTTTGCAGAACCACAGGTATGTCCCTTAAACACAGCCCATTGTCCATACCTCATCCCCAGCCCCTGACACTGAACCACTGTGCTTGCTTTTCTTTGGCTTTGTTTACTGTGGGCCCTGTGTAATGGGATTTCCATTGTTGTTTTGTGTGTGATTGGCTTATCACATTTGCAAAGTGCCCTTAGTGGTCATCCTGCTGTATGTGCTCAACTCTGTGTTGTGAGCATCTGCTGTGGCTGCCGTGTTCCTTATGTCTTAGCTGTGAGTTTGCAGTTTGTTTGCCAGGCTTGCTGCATCTCAGGCTGTGACTTCAGTCTGTCTATTGAGTGGTGACATGTTGCTGCTACTAGGGAAGCCGGCACACATCTGGATGTCCATGGATGGCGGAGTTTAAAATGAGTATGCCAGCGGGTGAGAGTGGGGCTTGCTGGGTAAAGTCCTGCTGCATAAGCCTGAGGCCCTGAGACCTGCAGTCTGATACTCACATAAAAACTGAGCGTGGCCACTTGGATTCTAGGAGCTTAGGGGCAAATGCACTGGAACAGAAAATGCATACACACAGAAGAAAAGAAAGTGTATGTATGCTGTTTTGCATTTAACTAGAGAAGAACGGAAGGCATGCTATCAGTTTTCCTTTGTATGTCTTTAACAAGGCCTGCCTTTGACAGTAAAGAAAATGGATCAGCCAAACAGTTGAATTTCTGCTTCTCAAGGCATCCATTTCTCACTAGTGAACTTCGTAAGATACTGATTTGTTAAAGTCATAAGTCTCATACTAAGGGATCATTTGTGTTTACTAACATCTTAAAGGTAACAATTTTATAAAAGTATTTATCTCTCAAATATACAGCTATAAAGTACAATCCATCCAGTGCTATCTTTCATCAGATTATATAAGCAGGCTTTTTTTTTTTTTATAAGGCTGTTGTTTTTGCTTTATGACTGGGGTTTGAACCCTGGGCCTGGCACATGCTATGCCAGCTCTTAACCACTAAGCTTTAGCTCCAGCCTTTTTCTTCTTTCCCTTGAGACAGGACTCACACAGCTACCGAGGCTTTGAGATCATTCTGGAGCTCAAACAGGCCTTGAACTTGTGATCTTTCTGCCTCAGCCTCCCTAGAAGTTGGGGTGACATGCCTGTGATTCCAGACCTAGCTAGTTGTTTTCATTCTCATTAAATTCTCAGTTAATGTCTGATGTTCCTATTTACTCTTACCATGCTTGTAGTCTGCATCCCACCAGCTTGGGGATACCTGAAATACTCCATTTGCTTTTTTCTGCAAAAGCTAAAAGACAGCTTTACTCAGCTTTTTTCTCCATCCACCTGAAGCAGTCTCCTCTGTCATGAAGTAGGTGACAGGAAACAAGAATCACAGCCCTGGGGACTGTCCCCTGTGCCTTTCCTGTCTGTTGGCTGAATTTCCAAGAGGACAGATAGAGTGATAAGTCTAAGTGAAGCCAGTGGGACACTCAGTGGTGACATGGCTGCTGCACAAGGCTGGCGGCCCAAGTGGAAGCCCTGAGGCCCACAAAGGTGGCATGGAGGAATGGACTCCATGAACTTGTCCAACAGAGCACGTACTGCACGGAAGGGCACACATTTACACAGTAGTATTAGTAATAATGTCAATGAGGAAACTTAATGAACAGAATAGAAATGACTTGGATGTTTTCTGTCCTTGCTTTCCTACACCTCATGTGCTTTGATTGAGGTTTGTGACTGGGAAAATGTATGCACTGTGTGGTATAGATATGTGCAGTTATAGACAAGGCCTGCCTGGCAGATATTTACTCTAATGCACAGAGAACTGACTTGGGCCTTTACATTTCACAGTTAAAGGGATGGGTATTGTATTAGTTAGGGTCTTACAGCTGTGAACAGACAGCATGACCAAGGCAAGTCTTATAAAAAACAACATTTAATTGGGGCTGGCTTATAGATTCAGGTTCAGTCCATTATCATCAAGGTGGGAGCATGGCAGCATCCAGGCAGGCATGGTGCAGGAGGAGCTGAGAGTTCTACGTCTTCATCCAAAGGCAGCTAGTGGAAGACTGACTTCCAGGCAACTAGGGTGAGGATCTTATGCCCACACCCACAGTGACACACCTACTCCAACCAGGTCATACCTATTCCAACAAGGCCACACCTCCAAATGGTGCCACTCCCTGGCCCAAGAATATACAAACCATCACAGGTGTGATAAATGTGACTTCCCTGATAACATTTTAATTGTAAGAGTTTCTTTCTTGGCTCAGAGATGATGCGTGGTCACTGACATAGCATAATGTTTGTGTCATTTCAGGACGATGACGATGACCCTTTCATGAGCAATAGTTGCCCAAGAAGAAACCGAAGATAATGTTTTTAATGGAACTTAGAAATTGCATGATGCAGGAGGAACCACAGCACATACTGACCTTACAGCTGAGGGTGTTTTAATGGAGCCACTAAGGAGCCTAAAAAGGCTGGCTTTATAGTTATTGTTTCCTGAACAGTGGCTCCCTTAAGCCATTTCCCAGCCCAGTGATAAGGAGATTGCAGCTCTTCTTAGCCCTTAACCTGGTTGTTATCATCGTCTGTTGCTGCTCTGCCATATTGAGAATGTTAACTTCCTGACAGAACTATGTTTTCTGCTTGTAAGAACTTGGCTAAAATCCCATTCTCAAATGATGATTAGAGAAAACCCCTCCGTTGTTCATTTCTGCTTCATGATAAGAGACTGTCAGCCTCTGTGCCACAGCTAGCAGTTGATGGGAAAGTTACAGACTTGAGCGGTATGTGCTGTAATCATTTCCTATATCTCCAGAAAGCAAGGCCCTCCTGTGTATGGAGCAACCTGAGCACCCTGCTTGTTATCAATGTATGGATTTCAGAGCTTCTGGTCCTTGCTATAGGGCCAGAAGGGTCTTATATTTAAATAATTAGTAGAAGGTTTTGTTAAAAGTGTTTTGGTTGTTTTGGTTTTGATTTTTGTTCATGTTATTGCAGATTCAGATCCTGTTCCCATTGGGCAGTAGTCATTTTCTTGATGGCTCTGTCAGTAATGACAAGCTCTTTTTCTTTCTCATATACTTGTCAGGAAGAAAAGACTAATAGAATTTTTCTGTTTTCTTAAAAATACTAGAAACGTTTTTTAGGCAAAGCAGCCAGCTGAGTGTGTGGTTAGTTCAGGCTGCCATTCTGCAGCAGTACAGCTTCTGCCAGTGTTGGTACCAGGCCTCCTTGACCAGCAGCACTGCAGCCTGGCTTCAGTTGCTGTAAACATCTCTGAGTCGATGATCCTAGAACCGACCGAAACAGCACACTTATATTTTCTTACTTGTTATAGGAAGGAAATAAAAATGTTATCCCTTCAGAGTTGAGTTAAATAATCTCAATCCCTCTCCCACTCTAAAAACCTCTGCTGGTCATAATTTTATAAGGCAAGTGTGTTCAAACACTCTTTGGTAAAATCTGGACCCTCTAGCATGACAACGTGATGTTCGTCATAGTTGTAGACACCCGTACTTGGGCTAAACAGTGTTCATGACCATCAAATTCATCCTGTCTGGAACTTGCCAAGGTTTTGAAGCCCAGTGCCTGACAGTACCACCAAGTCTTGAAAGTGGTTTGAGTTAGAATTATAGTTCAGTGCTAATGAGCTGCTTGCTTAGAACAAGCTTTTATAACTGATGTGAGCACAGGGTTGTCAGCAGGGAGCATTGACAGCAGAAGGCTTGGTCCTGTGAGATCCCTGCAACTTAATCACAGTAAACCTGGGGTGTTGCCAGGGTGTGAATGGAGATGAAGTGAGGGCTCTGTGAAATGGAGGCTAGTGGGAGAGGTGGTACTCCCCGACCCACTGAGTGTGGCCAGCGTTAGGTGGTGCCTTGTCACTAAAGTCCCTGACAGGCTCCTGGACAGGTTAGTGAGGCTTTTCTTCCATTAAGAAACCTCAGCTAGAGTATAAAATGATGCTGCTGGCTGCTAGGGGAAGTGAGTCCCTGGCAGTGTGGAAATCTACCATGTGAATAGCATGCAGCATAACCTAGCAGTATAGGAAGTACAAAGGGGAAATAGTGTTGATTGAAGGTCATTGTGTAATCAGTGTACCACAGTTTTCTGGGGTTTGTTTAGATCTGGCCTTGGTTCTTTGGTGACAGTTTTCAGGCCTGTGGGTGTCAGCTGGATGAAGTCTTGGGACCTAGAACAAGTTGTTCTTCAGTGACAGGTTTCTGAGAGGGAGTGCACAGGTTCAGAAAATAAAGACTGAAAATAAAGAATGCTGGGCTCAGGAAGTCTTGCAGAGCTGTCTTTATGCCAGGCAGGTTTCTTTAGAAGTATATCTTATAGTGTGTTGTGGGGAAATAGCGCACAAGCAGAAAGTTACCATGCAACAGGATGAAGTCCCAGGAAGCTAATCAAGCCATGTTGCACAAGGGTACCATGGGATATCTCAAGGGCATCTAGACTGAGCACACAGTGGCCTTGGAACTGATGACTTCAGTCTCTTCAGAGGGAAAAGGTAAGTTCTCAGGAACCAAACTCCTAACTCCATCAAGGCCATAGCCTCAGCCCAGAGCTTGCCATGTGTGCCTTGGGTGAGGACACAGAACTGAGCTCTCTTGTCCTCTCATGGGGCATCTTGAGAAGGCCTTGAATCGGCCTGACTCCCAACAGCCTTCCAGATGATTTTTGAGTGCCCCATTTGCTCTTAAGGATGTGATAGCTCCACGATGAATGAAGACCTTTGTCCATTTCTCCCCGGCACTGCATCCCGTGAGTACGCGTGGAGAGTGAGCGCACTGTACCTCCAGCTGCTTACACAGAGTTTAATTTAGGGGCACATGAAGCTTATCATTATAAACCTTTAAAATTGCTGATGACAGTAACTAGAAAAGCCATGCCTTAACCTGTGCAGGGAGTCCTCTTGGACAGGAGCCAGTGGCACGAGCTGGCCATACCTGAAGAGCGTGCATGGCTGCAGTTCAGAGCACACACTCGCTGCAGGGAGCAGCATGGCAGTTCTGCTGCTGGACAGACGCACTTGGACTGTTGCAGCAGCTCATCTCCGCACTTACACTTGTGCCGTGATTGAAAATCTAGTCAGCAAAGCTATAATTATCCTCGATCATATGTGCAGGCTGCATATTTTACCTGTCCCCACCCATTATATAGAATGGCTCATGTGATACTTTTTACATGTAAAGATTCAAGAAGAATCAACAGTTGATGCCTTCATAAAAGAAAAATAAACTTTTAGTAGAAAAATGAAGTAAAAATGGTCCCCTGGCAGAAAGTAATATTTCCCCAAACTGAGCAGGTGTCTTTTTGTTTGTTTGTTTGTTTCAGTCAGGCATTTAATTCCAACTAGAATTTTGAGGGTTTTAAGAGCTGACTTTAAAATATTACAAAAAGAATTATATAATAAAGATTTGTTTTGTTGAATTTTGAACGTGGTTTCTTGGTTTGAACACCTTTCTTGGACCTGATCACACCACACTCTTCATTTGTTGTTTGTAAAGTTGGGCACATGATTGGCTGTGGCCAATAAAGTGTCCTACAGATCACTAGTTCTCCTGTTAGATCTCATTAAGTTCTCCAAAGTCCAGAAATTGAAATCAGACCCAAGTGCATGTGTTTGGCTGCACCCTCTATTCAGCTACAAGCTGTCAGCAGTTAGGTACTTGGTTCTCTGATTCTTTTCACATGACAGCTAATACACCATGCTGGGTTAGAACCCACCCTCCAGCCAAGTGTTCTAGAGCCCTCCTGCCCAGCTACATGCCCCCCTTGGTACCCTGTTTCTTCCACATCTGCCTTGTAACTCTATATTAAACCACCATTGCCTATTTTAAAGACTAGCTACACTTGTTTCCCAGTAGATGACTTAAATGCCACTTTTCAGTTTGTTTCAGAAGTGCAGGACCTGATGTCAGAAGTGAAGGCAGTTTTAAAGGGCCGTAGGCCTTGTACAGTAGTAGTTGACACTGGGGCATCCCAGACCACACTTGGTTCTGCCAGCTGCCGTTCAGCCCTGGTGGCTGCTCAAGGTGCTTTGTCACAGGCCTGTTTAGTTTGAAGATTGTTACAGGCTACACCACAGTCTTTAAAATGCCGTCTTGCGGCGTGCCTCCCTGCTTCCGTCGTCGACCAGCAAGAAAGACACGCCACCACCGGGATCTTCTCTGTCAGCTTTATTCTGGAGCGCCTTGCTTGTAGATTCCCAGGACCCTGAACAGCAGCAGAGCTGCTGCTTTTATACACTCCCAGGGAAGGGGGAGGGGTGTCATAGTGGTTGCTGATTGGTGCACCAAGCCATACCTCATTTGCATGTGGCCCATTCATTGGTGCCACAAGCCACATCCATTAGCATATTTTCCCTACATTGG
>LR751627.1:19833-151590 GCA_902729485.2 Mus minutoides | reverse complement strand
AAAAACTGCATGGTACTGGTACAGCAACAGACAGGTAGATCAATGGAATAGGATTGAAGACCCAGAAATGAATCCACACACCTATGGTCACCTGATCTTTGACAAGGGAGCTAAAACTAACCAGTGGAAAAAAGACAGCCTTTTCAACAAATGGTGCTGGCACAACTGGCAGCTATCATGTAGAAGACTGGGAATTAATCCATTCTTATCTCCTTGTACTAAGGTCAAGTCTAAGTGGTTGAAGGACCTCCACATAAAACCAGAGACACTGAAACTTATAGAGGAGAAAGTGGGGAAAAGCCTCGAAGATATGTGCACTGGGGAAAAATTCCTGAACAAAACAGCAAAGGCTTGTGCTGTAAGATCAAGAATTGACAAATGGGACCTCATAAAGTTGCAAAGCTTCTGTAAGACAAAAGAGACTGTTAACAAGACAAAAGGGCCACCACCCGATTGGGAAAGTATCTTTACCAATCCTAAATCAGATAGGGGACTGATATCCAATATATATAAAGAACTCAAGAAGGTGGACACCAGAAAATCAAATATCCCCATTAAAAAGTGGGGCACAGAGTTAAACAAAGAATTCGCAACTGAGGAATACCGAATGGCTGAGAAGCACTTGAAAAAAATGTTTAACATCCTGAATCATCAGGGAAGTGCAGATCAAAACATCCCTGAGATTCCACCTCATACCAGTAAGAATGGGTAAGATCAAAAATTCAGGTGACAACAGATGCTGGCGTGGATGTGGAGAAAGTGGAACACTCCTTCATTGTTGGTGGGAATACAAGCTGTTTCAACCAATCTGGAAATCAGTCTGGCGATTCCTCAGAAAATTGGACATAGTACTACTGGAAGATCCTGCAATACCCCTACTGGGCATATATCCAGAAGATATTCCATCTGGTAATAAGGACACAATTTTCTACTATGTTAATAGCAGCCTTATTCATAATAGCCAGAAACTGGAAAGAACCCAGATGTCCCTCCACAGAGGAATGGATACAAAAAAATTGGTATATTTACACAATGGAGTACTACTCAGCTTTTAAAAACAATAAATATATGAAATTCCTATGCAAATGAATGGATCTGGAGGCCATCATCCTGAGTGAAGTAACCCAATCACAAAAGAAGTCACATAACATGTACTCACTGATATGTGGATATTAGCCCAGAAACCTAGACTACCCAAGATACAATTTTCTAAACACATGAAACTCAAGAAGAAGGAAGATCAAAATGTGGACATGTCACCCCTTCTTAGAATTAAGAACAAAGCACATATTGAAAGAGTTACAGAGATCATGTGTGAAGCTGAATCCAAAGGATGGACCCAATGACTGTGGCTGCCAGGGATCCATCCCACAATCAGCCACCAAACATAGACACTATAGCATATGCCAGCAAGATAGTGCTGAAAGGGCCAGGATATAGCTGTCTCGTGGGAGACTATACCAATGCCTGGGAAACATGGAGGTTAAAGATCACAGTCAGCTATTAGATGGAACACAGGGTTCCCAAGGAAGGAGCTAGAGAAAGTAGCCAAGGAGCTGAAGGGGTCTTCAACCCTGTAAGTGGAATAATAACATGAACTATCTAGTCCCCCTTGAACTCATGTCTCTAGCTGCATATATAGAAGAGGATGGCCTAGTTGGCCATCATTGGGAAGAGAGGCCCCTTGGTCATGCAGACTTTATATGCCCCAGTACAAGGGAACGCCGGGGCCAAGATGTGGGAGCGGGTGGGTAGAGGAGCAGGGCCGGGAGGGGGGAGGGTATAGGGAACTTTCTGGATAACACTTGAAATGTAAATGAAGAAATTATCTTAAAAAGTTGGAAAAAAGAAAAGACATAGATGCAGAGTCCCACAGCCAATCATTCGGCACAACTCAGGGAATCCTGCAGAAGAGGGGGCCAGAGTGAGGATTGTGTTGAACAGAGGGGTTAAGAACACCCACAGAACCAACTAACCAGGGCTTGTAGGAGCCTAGAGAGACTGAACTGACAGAGTTTGTCCGACCTAGTCACTGTGCATATATGTTAAGGTCATATATCTTGGTGTTCCCGTGGGACTTCTAACAGGGAGCAGAGATTTTCTCTGATTCCTTTGCCTGCTTTGGGGACTGATTTCCTTCTACTACGTCGCCTTTTCCAGCCTTAATATAAGGAGATGTGCCAAGAATTATTGCAACTTGACATGCAGTATTTGGTTGCTATACCTGGGAGGCTTGCCATTTTCCAAAGGGAAATAAAGAGTGGATCGGGAAGGGGTACAGGAGGAGAGGAACGAGGGACAACTGTGGTCAGGATGTGATATGTGAGGAAAGGATAAATAAAAAAAATATGTTGAAAACCAATTATTTAAAGAATGGATAGTCAATACTCGTTCTTCCTTTGTCTGTCACATGCATTTTGTAACCTTTTTGTTCTATACCCTTTATATGGGAAGGTACACCTGAAATAGTACCCTCTGCTTATAAATAATGGATTTTCATGGAAAGAAATGCAGTGCTAAAGCTCGAACAGTAAAAATTGGGACAGGGATGGATGTTTTAGAGACTGTCGGACCTCTTCCGGATTACTATACTTTTTAGTTCTCAAAAGAATGTATGTACCCCAGAATGAAGATGTGCAGGGTAGTCCAGGGAAAGGGAACACTGCTGTGTTCAGGGTTTAAATCTTACGGTAAAATGACTATAATACCCAGGAAGATTCTGTGTGACTTGGCCCAGCTCTTCAATATGGAAACCCAAGCAGAATTCAAAAATTAAAAGTAAAATAAATAAATAAATAAATAAATAAATAGCATATTGGCCCGAAACACTTATACACATAATAATAAATTTTGAAACTCCACACTTTTAGCTTCAGGATACATCTAAAACAATGACTAATCTAAGAGATGGGATTATAAATCCTCGAATCACATTCCAGGAACAGTTTCCTGTCCCAACAAGATACCATCAGTCTACACATTAAAACAGTAAATTTCAGGTGGTTTTAAAATTGGCAAGTAATAAAGCTGTAATCATAGTGTTTTGAAAACTGGGCATGATATCCCTTAAATTATACCACAGACAAATTTACCAATTCTGAATTGGTGTATCTGAGCATTTTCCTTGCTGTCTGTATGGTGGAAGAAATCAGTTTCAGATGAAAAGCTCCATCAGTGTCTTCAAAGATTAAATTAAAAAAAAAAAAAGGATTCTGAAATAAGCACCTTTGTCCAATTGCTTGAATAGAAGAGTTACATACAATTTCTTTGATAGAACCCATTAACTCAAATTCCCCCTTCTTGGCTTCATACTGACAATTGTTTATATGTGTCATTTGACAATCTATTCAGTACACTGATGCTTCTAAACCTATATCTCACCCTGCTTCTTTTTTCCATTTTTTGTTTCTTTGTCTCATTATTTGCTTGATTCTGTTGCTGTTGTTTTGAGACAGGCTTTTACTATTTAGCTCTGACTGTTGTGGAACTCACTACATAGATCAAGATGACCTTTAACATAGAGAGATCCACCTGCCCCTGCCTACTTTCTCCGTCATTAGGATTATCTAGATTCTAACAGGCTTTCTAATTATGTTATCTTGGACTCTCAAAACATGTACTCAATCATTTTCCCCAGAACTGAGTTTTTTTTTTCCTTGTTTTTGGACCTAGTGAAGGTATTCCTCTATCTGGAGCTACAAACTTTGGGGTCTCAGGTTCCTTTGTGCCATTCACCTCTTCAGATATTTGTGAGTTACTTCAAGCTGTACCTTCACCTACTGTTAGCACTAGCTATTGAAGTGATACACAGATTCTGTTTTTCCACCTGGACAGCCTACATTATAGTGAGATCAGAATCTTAAGTTCCACGTTTGTTTCCAAATCTTAATACATAAGCTTTAACTTTACCTCATTGGGCTTGATTTTCTTTGTTTTTCAAAATTAGTACAGTGTTATCAGTGTATGATTTGATGTGATACACACACACACACACACACACACACACACACACACATATATATATATATATATATATATATATATATATATATATAATACAAATATGTGGCATTAATTGAGCACTTTCTTGTTGAGCTACCACTGTACTCACCCTTTAATAGGAGCAGAAATCCTGTGTACAGTCTATGATTTCCATGTAAATGGTTTATTCAGTTCACCCTGACTCTAAGTGATAATGCTAATTATAAAGGCAAAGTAAAAGTTGCCCACCTAAAAAATGAATCACCCTTTTTCTTTTCCAAAGAACCCCACAGTACCTGATTTTAACAAGATAGCAAGCAGTGCAGCCTACCAGAGATTATTCTTACTAACTTATAAAAATGTAGAATGGTCAACAGCTTACCCACAAAAACATTGACAATATAACTGGCATTTAACACCACTAAGTGTAATACCCAAGTGAAAAAATCTTTGTTTTATGGATTTAATTTATATAACTATTCTTCCATATCCTTATCATTTTCTGTGTTGTTCTAAATGAGTGATTAAATGAAATATAATTCTACTGTACTGTATTGATACCCTTAGTACATTAAAAAAATACACCAATAGTGGTACATTCAATAATGCTTGTACTGATGAGAATAGCAGTAAATGATGAAGTTAATGTCAATATTATATAGAAATTATTTAATTTATGAATTATTTGTATAAAATATGTATGAAGTCAGGAACATTACATTACCATTATGCATTACCACTGACCTGATCAAACCAGGTTTGTTCTCTCCATTCTTGTATGACCTGAACAAAACAGTGTCACATATAGAATTTCTGGGCAGAAATTCATCCCAGAATACATAAAATCGATATTTTCTTAACTTATACACTGATCTACAAAGGCACAGTGGAAAATGATGAATTGAAAGATGTGCGGGAGGATAATGTAAGCATGCTTCATTTAGCATTTCCTGAGACAGCAGCATTTTAGCTTTCCCAGATATGCCAGCTGGTCTGAAATAGAAGTGCTTGAGTTAAAATACATTTTGTCATGGGAAAACTTGTTGTTAAATGTATCCTTTGAATTAAGAGCTCTGATAACATAGTTTCACTTGAAAAACATACCTTAGCCAATAAGAACTTGAAAATTTGCTGGACAGAAGAAATGGCCCTTAAAGAACTGTTGAGAGAAACCTTGACATGCTGTAACTTGGTGTTACAAAATTTGTAAAGGAAAGCTTCAGAAGACTGGAACGTTCATACATTCCAAATTTCATAAACGATGCTGTAATTTTCTCGTTTAAAAAGCCTGGTCTGCAGTGAATATATTTCAGACATATTTTGCCTAAAAAGGAAAACAATTCTAATCTTGTCTTATGTTTGATCAGAAGGACTTTTAACTCAGAAACTCAAATGAAACCTCGTTTGTAAATTTATCCTTGAGCATTCATCTGATAGTAACAGTGAATACATTTTTAAAATTGAGGCAATAACCTGCTTTTGTTACAATACATTGAGGATGCTCAGGACCATTCTCAGATCTTTCCAAGAGGCAGATAATAATACCTTCATATTAGTTTGCTTTTCCTTCAACAAAATACTGCATATATTTATATATGTGTGTGTGTTTGTATACATATGTTTAGAACTGAAATAAAAGCAGGTGATGAAAAGGAACATTGGGAGACAAGGCTCTAGAAGAGAGATATATTGTCAGAATATCAAACAAAAGCTTACATCTATTCCTTTAAGGATGAAACATATGAAAAGAAAGATGAGGTAGTTCTCATGAAGTTCTTTTTTTTTTTTTCATTTTATTATTAGATATTTTCTTTATTTACATTTTAAATGTTATCGCCTTTCTTTGTTTTCCTCCACACACCCTCTATCCCCTCCCCACTCCCTCTCACCAATCTACCCACTCCTGTTTCCTGGCCTTGGCATTCCCCTACACTAGGGCATAGAACCTTCACAGAACCAAGGGCCTCTCCTCCCATTGTTGACTGACTAGGCTATTTTTTGCTGCATATGCAGCTGAAGCCAAGAGTCCCACCATGTATATTCTTTGGTTGGTGGTTTAGGCCCTGGGAACTCTTGGGGTACTGGTGAGTTCATATTGTTGCTCTTTCTATGGGGCTGCAAACTCCTTCGGCTCCTAGGGTGCTTTCTCTAGATCCTTCATTGGGGGACCTGTGCTCTGTCTAATGGATGGCTGTGAGTATCCACTTCTGTATTTGTCAGGCACTGGCAGAGCCTCTCAGGAGACAGCTCTATCAGGCTCCTGTCAGCAAGTTCTTGTTGGCATACACAATAGTTTCTAGGTTTAGTGATAGTATAGAGGATGGATCCCCAGGTGGCACAGTCTCTGGATCATCATTCCTTCCGTCTCTGCTCCACACTTTGTCTCTGTAACTTCTTCCATGGGTATTTTGTTCCCCATTCTGAGGATTGAAGGATTCACACTTTGGCAATCCTTTTTCTTCTTGAGTTGCATGTAGTTTATTAAATCTATTTTGGGTAATCCGAGCTTCTGTGCTATCAGAGCGTGCATATCATGTGTGTTATTTTCTGATTGGGTTACCTCACTCAGGATGATATTCTCTAGATCCATTCAATTCCATAAAAATTTCATAAATTCATTGTTTTTAATAGCTTAGTAGTATTCCATTGTGTAAATGCACCACATTTTCTGTATCCATTCCTCTGTTGAGGGACACCTGGGTTCTTTCCAGCTTCTGGCTATTATAAATACGGCTGCTATGAACACAATGGAGGTGTTCTTATTACATGTTGGAATATCTTCTGGGTATGTGCCCAGGAGTGGTATTGTGGGGTCCTCAGGTAGTTCTATGTCTAATTTTCTGAGAAACCACCAAACTGATTTCCAGAGTGGTTATACCAGCTTGCAATCCCGCCAGCAATGGAAGAGTGTTCTTCTTTCTCCATAAACTCTCCAGCATCTGTCACCTGAATTTTTGAACTTAGCCATTTTGACTGGTGTGAGGTAGAATCTCAAGGTTGTTTTGATTAGCATTTCCCTTCTAACTAGGGATGTTGAACATTTCTTTATGTGCTTCTACATCATTAAAGATTCCTCAGATGAGAATTCTCTGCTTAGCTCTGTACCCAATTATTAATAGGATTATTTAGAACACTTGAGTCCATCTTCTTGAGTTATTTCTGTATAATGGATATTAGTATTCTACCAGATATAGGATTCATAAAGATCTTTTCTCAATCTGTTGGTTGCCGTTTTATCCTATCAACAGCGTCCTTTGCTTTACAGAAGCTTTGAAATTTTATGAGATCTCATTTGTCAATTCTTGATCTTAGAATATAAGCCATTGGTGTTCTGTTCAGGAACATTTCCCTTAGCCTGTGTGCTTGAGGCTCTTCCCCACTTTCTTTTCTACTAGTTTCAGTGTATCTGGTTTTATATAGAAGTCCGTGATCTATTTAGACATGAGCTTTGTACAAGAAAATAAAAATTGTTTCGAGTTGCATTCTTCTACATGCTAACAACAAGTTGAGCCAGCATCATTTGTTGAAAATGCTGTCTTTTTTCCACTCGATGGTTTTAGTTCCTTTGTCAAAGATCAAGTGATCATAGGTGTGTGGGTTTATTTCTGGGTCTTCAATTCTATTCCATTGACCTACTTGTCTCTCACTGAACCAATATCATGCAGCTTTTATAACTATTGCTCTGTAGTACAGCTTGAGGTCAGAGATGGTGATTTCCCGAGAAGTTCTTTTATTGTTCAAAATAGTTTTCATTATTCTAGGATTTTGTTATTCCAGATGAATTTGCAAATTGTTCTTTCTAACTCAGTGAGTTGAGTTGGAATATTGATGGGGATTGCATTGAATCTGTAGATTGCTTTTGGCAGGATAGCCATTTTGACTATATTAATCCTGCCAATCCATGAGCATGGGAGATCTTTCCATCTTCTGAGATCTTCTTCAATTTCTTTCTTCAGAGACTTGAAGTTCTTGTCATACAGATCTTTCACTTCCTTCGTTAAAGTCATACCAAGGTATTTTATATTATTTGTGACTATTGTGAAGGGTTTTTTTCCCCCTAATTTCTTTCCCATCCTGTTTATCTTTTGTGCAGAGAAAGGCCATTGATTTGTTTGAGTTAATTTTATATCCAGCTACTGTACTTAAGCTGTTTATCAGGTTTAGGAGTTCCCTGGTGGAATTTTTAGGGTCACTTACATGCTATCATATCATCTGCAAATAGTGATATTTTGACTTCTTCCTTTCTAATTTGTATCCCCTTGATCTCCTTTTGTTGTCTAATTGCTCTGGCTAGGACATCAAGTACTATATTGAATAGGTAGGGAGAAAGTGGGCAGCCTTGTCTAGTCCCTGATTTTAGTGGGATTGCTTCCAGATTCTCTCCATTTAGTTTGATGTTGGCTACTGGTTTGCTGTAAATTGCTTTTATTATGCTTAGATATGAACCTTGAATTCCAGATCTTTCCAAGACTTTTATCATGAATGGGTGTCAGATTTTATCAAATGCTTTCTCAGCATCTAATGATGTGATCATGTGGTTTATGTCTTTGAGTTTGTTTACATAGTGGATTATGTTGATGGATTTCTGTATATTAAACCATCCCCGCATCCCCGAAATATAGCCTACTTGATCATGATGGGTCATCATTTTGATGTGTTCTTGGATTCATTTAGCAAGAATTTTATTGAGTATTTTTGCATTGATATTCATAAGGGAAATTGGTCTTTCTTTGTTGGGTCTTTATGCGGTTTAGGTATCAGAGTAATTGTGGCTTCATAGAATGAATTGGGTAGAGAACCTTCTGTTTCTATTTTGTAGAATAATTTGAAGAAAATTGGAATTAGCTCTTCTTTGTAGGTCTGATAGAACTCTGCATTAAACCCATTTGGAAGGTGATTTTATTCGATATTAAAATGGCTACTCCAGCTTGTTTCTTGGGACTGTTTGCTTGGAAATTTGTCTTCCAGCCTTTTACTCTGAAAGAGTGTCTGTCTTTGTCCCTGAGGTGGGTTTCATGTATGCAGCAAAATATTGGGCCCTGTTTATGCAGCTAGTCTGTTAGTCTATATCTCCTTATTGGAGAATTGAGTCCATTGATATTAGGAGGTATTAAGGAAAAGTAATTGTTGCTTCCTGTTATTTTTGTTATTAGAGTCTGGATTCTGTTGTTGTGGCTATCTTCATTTATCTTTGTTGAAGGATTATTTTCTTGCCTTTTCTAGGCCATAATTTCCCTGCTCGTGTTGGAGTTTTCCCTTTATTATCCTTTGAAGGGCTAGATTCATGGAAAGATATTTTGTGGATTTGGTTTTGTCATGGAATACTTTGGGTTCTCCATCTATGGTAATTGAGAGTTTTGCTTGGTATAGTAGCCTGGGCTGGCATTTGTATTCTCTTCAGGTCTGTATAACATCTATCCAGTATCTTGTGGATTTCATAGTCTCTGGTGAGAAGTCTGGTGTAACTCTTATAGGTTGGTCTTTATGTGTTACTTGACATTTTTGCCTTTCTGCTTTTAATATTCTATCTTTATTTAATGCATTTGTTGTTCTGATTATTATGTGTTCGGAGGAATTTCTTTTCTAGTCCAGTTTATTTGGAGTTCTGTAGGTTTCTTATATGTTCATGGGCATCTCTTTCTTTAGGTTAGGGAAGGTTTCTTCTATAATTTTGTTGAAGATATTTACTTGCCCTTTAAGTTGAAAATCTTCATTCTTATCTACTATTATCCGCAGGTTTGGTCTTCTCATTGTGTCCTGGATTTCCTGGATGTTTTGAGTTAGGTTTTATTTACTTTTTTTTTTTTTTTTTTTTTTTTTTTTTTTTTTTTTTTTTTTTTTTTTTTTTTTTTTTTTTTTTTTTTTTTTTTTTTTTTTTTTTTTTTATTTTTTTTTTTTTTTTTTTTTTTTTTTTTTTTTTTTTTTTTATTCTGATGCTGATGCTCGCAATTATGGTTCCTGATTTCTTTCCTAGGATTTCTATCTCCAGAATTGTCTCGCTTTGCGTTTTCTTTATTGTTTCTACTTCCATTTTTAAATGTTAGATGGTTTTGTTCAATTCCATCACCTATTTTCTTGTAACTCTTTGAGAGATTTTTGTGCTTCCTCTTTAAGGACGTCTACCTGTTTATCATTGTTCTCCTGTATTTCTTTAAGGGAGGTATTAATCCCCATCTTAAAATTTTCTACTAGCATCATGAGATATGGTTTTAAATCCAAATGTTGCTTTTCGGGTGTGTTGGGGTATTCAGGACTCACTGTGATGGGCATACTGGGTTCTGCTGTTGCAGAGTGGTCTTGGTTCCTGTTAGTAAGATTCCTAAGTCTGCCTTTTGCCATCTGGTAACCTCTGCTGTTAAATGTTCTAGCTGTCTCTGGCCAGACCTTGTTTCTTCTGTGATTATTCAGCTTCTCTCTGCACTCCTCGGAGTCCATCTCTCTCCTGAGTCTCAGTGGTCAGAGCACTCTCTGCAGGCATGCTCTCCTCTTGCAGGGAAGATGCACAGAGGTCTGTGTCTCAGCTTCCACCTCCTCCCTGAGGATGAAGGCCAGAAGGGATCCAGTCCAAGAAGCTCTGTTTCTTCTGAGGTCTGAGTGCTCTCCTGCCTGGACTGGTCTCTGGGAGACCAGGGATACAAGATGGCTCTTTTACCTGAGTCCAGTAGTCAGAGTCCTCTCTGGAGGCCGACTTTCCTCAGTGATCCTAAGATTCTAGGTGTGCCTACAGATTGGGAAAGGATCTTTACTAATCCTAAATCATATAGGGGACTAATAGCCAATATATATAAAGAACTCAAGAAAGTGGACACCAGAAAATCAAATAACCCCATTAAAAATGGGGCACAGAGCTAAACAAAAATTTCTCAACTGAGGAATACCAAATGGCTGAGAAGCACCTGAAAAAATGTACAACATCCTTAATCATCAGGAAAATGCAAATCAAAATAACCCTGAGATTCCACCTCACACCAGTCAGAATGGCTAAGATCAAAAATTCAGGTGACAGCAGATGCTGGCATGGATGTGGAGAAAGAGAAACACTCTTCCATTGTTGGTGGGATTGCAAGTTTGTACAATCACTCTGGAAATCAGTCTGGCGATTCCTCAGAAAATTCGACATAGTACTACCAGAGGATCTTACAATACTTCTCCTGAGCATATATCCAGAAGATGTTCCAACTGGTAATAAGGACACATGCTCCACTATGTTCAGAGCAGCCTTATTTATAATAGCCAGAAGCTTGAAAGAACCCAGATGTCCCTCAACAGAGGAATGGATACAGAAAATTTGGTACATTTACACAATGAAGTACTACTCAGCTATTGAAAACAATGAATTTATGAAATTCCTAGGCAAATGGATTGATCTGGAGGGTATCATCCTGAGTGAAGTAACCCAATCACAAAAGAACTCACATAACATGTACTCACTGATAAGTGGATATTAGCCCAGAAACTTAGATTACCCAAGATACAATTTGCAAAACACATGAAACTCAAGAAGAATGAAGAGCAAAGTGTGGACACTTCACCCCTTCCTAGAATTAGGAACAAAGCACACATTTAAGGAGTTACAGAGATCAAGTGTGGAGCTGAGACAAAAGGATTGTCCAACCAGTGACTGCTGTAACCAGGGATCCATCCCATAGTCAGTCACCAAATGTAGACACTATTGCATACGCCAGCAAGATATTACTGAAAGGGCCCTGATATGGCTGTCTTGTGTGAGGCTATGCGAGTGCCTGGCAAACACAGAAGTGGATGCTCACAGTCAGCTATCAGATGGAACAGAGGGTTCCCAATAGAGGAGCTAGAGAAAGTACCTAAGGAGCTGAAGAGGTCTCCAACCCTATAGGTCAAAAAACATTATGAAGTAAACAGTGCCCCCAGAGCTCTTGTCTCTAGCTGGGTATGTAGCAGAAGATGGACTAGTTGGCCATCATTGGGAAGAGAGGCCCCTTAGTCATGCAAACTTTATATGCCCCAGTTCAGGAGAACGCCAGGGCCAAGATGTGGGAGTGGGTGCATAGGTGAGCAGGGCAGGGGACGGGGAGGGTATATGAGACTTTATTTTAAATGTAAATGAAGAAAATTTCTAATAAAAATTGGGGAAAAATAAAAAGATCCTGGGTGTGCTACGGCACCTGTGGTGTGGAGAGTCCTCTGTGGACTGTGGGACAATCCATTGAGTTTGTGCCCAAGGTGGTTTGGGGCTGGAGCTGGTTGGAACAAACCCCAGCTGCTGGTTTTTGAGTTTCCTTTGTCCTTGTTCCTGGTGGCACAAGCTCCTCAGGGTTGTTTTGGAACAGATGTTGCATTCCACTCACCAGTGATCCCAATATCCTGATTGTGCTAGGGCGCCTGCAGCAAGAGAGTCCTCTGGAGACCATGGAACTTAATGCTGAGGTGGCATGGGGCTGACCTAAATAAGAGTCTTGCTTTTCTGGTGTGTTGTGATATCCAGGGCTTGTGGTGGAAGAACTGGGTTCTGATGATGCCAAGTAGCCTTGGTTTCTGTTGTTTATGTTCTTGTCCTTGCCATTTGCCATCTTGTTATCTGGGATGTCAGCTGGTCCTGCTGTCTCTAACTGTGGCTTGTCCATCTTGTAAGCCTGTTTGTCAGCACTCCTAGGAGACCAATTCTCTCTGGAAGGACGAATTTGGGTATGAAGAGCTGTTACACAGGGTCAGTTCCAGGGCAGAGATGAAAACCAGAAGGATCCTGTCCTTGACTGTTCATTGCTTCTTTTGTAAAGAGGGCTCCAGGCAGCCCACTCAGAGCAGACATGGTGGTCTTACCTGTGCTTCCAGGTGTGTCAGCACTCCTGTGAGACCAGCTCTTTCCCCGTGGAACCCGGTTATGGAGACTGTTTCACAGGGTCATCTCTGAGCACAGAAGGAAACCAGAAGGCTAAAGATATAATCTTAAGCGATGATTTTATTTAAAGGCAATATTTACATCTTGAAAGGCTATTACTGGTATTATTAGCATGAAGATAGAAATTTTCACTACTAAAATTTCCTAAAGGGAATATATATATATATATATATATATATATATATATATATATATATATGTGTGTGTGCCTAAAGAAAATATCACATGTTACATAGCACTTTAAGGTTTTGAAATATCTATGAATTTATTTCCTCTATGTGTGTCTTTTTCATTCACATGTGCACAGACATATATACACATATAAAATATAACACAGTGTTGTCTAAAAATACTTGATAACCTATTTAAGAAAGAGATGATTATTTGATAATAACTTGGTTACAGATAATATAGAGATAGTAATATGACTTATGCTATCATAAGGAAGAATGTGAGAAGCTACAGTAACGCCTGAATTAGAAGTATGCTGGCAGTTACATAAGCATGCTTTAGGGTATTTTATACACAGTGCTATTTTTAATATTTTAGTTGACTCATGATAGTACAAATTCAGTTTGAATGAACTTGTTTTTATGATTAGTCATGTAATTAAGAAAACATGTTCAAGTAGAATAAAAATGATATTCTGTATGAAAGAACTATGTGTAGCATGATCCAGTATTTCATATGCTTCTAATTATTAATAGACCAAAATGGCATATTCAATGCCTTGCAAGACTGACAGTTTATCTAAAATATTTTTTCTAAATAGTGCAGTTTTGATTGGATGCATTCATTTTAAAAACTTTGACTTATAATTTTTTAATGTATGTATTTTATATGTAAGTGTATATGCTATGTGAGTGAGCATATGTGTATATGTGACCACACTGCATTCCTGCGGAGGCTAAAAAATATCATGTATACTGTTCTATCTATATCTGCCTTATTACCTTGAGACATGATGTCATACTTAACCCAAAGCTCATCATTTTCAGGGAAGATGGCATCTAGCCAGAAAGCTCCAGTGATTCTTCCATTTCTATCCTCCTAAATCCTCTCAGTATTTGGTTCTGGGGTGTGTAGCCATGTCTAGCTTTCAACATGACTATTGAATTCAGATGTTTATGCTGACCCACTTAGCCATCTTCCAAACTCAATTAAAATGTTTAAACTTGTAAGATGATTAAATTCTATTTGAATGTCCTTAATAAATTACTATTTCATATATGTATTATTTTAATAAAAATTATATATATGTGTGTATACACATATATATATATATATATATACATGCATATACATATATACATATATACATGTATACATATATACATGTATACATATATACATATATACACATACACACACACACACATATATATATATATATATATATATATATATATATATATATATATATATCTTAGTCAATAGCTCATTTAGTAAAGTACTTGTCACATACTTATAAATACCTGTGTTTGGTTCCCCAGAATCCATGTAAAAAGTCTGCTCATAACAGAGCCGACTTGTAATACACTCACTAGAAAGTCAAAGATAAACCATTTGGCCTTCATGTGGATCCCCAGGGCAATAAGGAACTTTGACTAAAAAAGAAAGTAGACTTTATATGCCCCAGTACAGGGGAACGCTAGGACCAATATGTAGGTGTGGGTGGGTAGGGGAGCAGGGTGGGGGGTGGGGGAGGATTTAGGGGACTTTTGGGATAACATGTGAAATGTAAATGAAGAAAATATCTAATAAAAAAAAAAGTAGATAGTGTTGTGTCAGAACGTGGACCAAGAATGGAGTTCTATGGGGAGAAGTCTTAGTTCTTGTGAGAAAACTCCAAGAAAACAAATCTTATAACCTCAGTTTCTTCAAAGCACAGAGTTCTTGTATTATGCTTTTGTCCCCCTCCCAGGTGAAGCCTATAGGAATTTATTTGAGATTGTTGCAACTGGCTATTGGAATTTGCTTATATGCTTGTATGGAAAGATATGTTTTTGCCACATGCAGCTTGCCCACACATGTATCTTGCCCTTGTGACTGTGCACTTTAATCATGTGACTCCTCATAAACCTCTGAGTATAAGTTGTTTGATGCTCTGAATAAAAATAACTTTTGTATGAGACTTTAGTTCCCATCATTTATCTGGTCCCATTCTCCTGGGTTCTATTTGCCTTTAGAATGGTAAATGGTGCTGCTGGAGCAACACATGAAGTTCACTCCTAGCCTTAACATTACTTAAACACACACCTGCACACACACACACACACACACACACACACACACACAAACATGGAAATAATCTTGATAAAACATGTAGTTTTGAATATTCCCCAGTTACACTGGAAGGAACTAATTACTAGAATAAATATTTGTAGAATGCAATATGAGATTTCTATTTCACCTCCTTAAAAGGATAACCAATATTAAGAACCCAGTATTTGTGAATCAAATTTAGAGAAACCTCAGTGACCACAAACTAAAATGAGAAAAATCTCTGTCAAAGGTTTTCTGATTTAGAAAAGTGTAGTTTTCATACTGTGGTGGCAGATTATCATTACTGGATATACAGTCATTTCCATTTCTCTGTTTGCTTTTATTTTGGCCAGTGTTTTGAGAGAGTTGGCAAGACCTAGCTGGTTTCCTTTCTGTTGGAGCTGAAAATATGATCTTGAGAGCTCAGGTACCCAACTAATCTTATAAAACTCACTTCTGTTTTTATTTCTTCATTATTGTTGCTTAATACCAGCATTTAAAAGGAAAATATTTTCAGCTTGCTTTATTTTCAAAACCATGCTTCCACAAGGCACACATTCTTTCACTGAAGGAAATAAGAGAAGAAAACATAAGCAAAGATTTCATTATGTAGTTGAAATCAGGTGGAGCTGATAGGCGTGGGGGAAATAGATGAGAAAAACTGAATGGTATGCAATGCTCCAGTTGATTATGAAACTTGTGGGGAAGAAAACTACCGTCCCTAGGAGAGTAGATAACTCAACCAAGTGGGTGTTATCCTGTAACTCCAGTTATATTCAGGAAGCCTTTATATACAGTAAAGTTAGAGCTGAAGGTTGTCTGGGATTATAATGTTAGATTCTGCTATAAATTGGAACCTATAGAGGTCTCTTCACTTTCTCACACAGAAAGACACAGAGACAGTGGAGTACACGTGGCACTGTGGCTCAGGTATGTGATTGTAACACAAATTCACTTGTTTTCGACGTATGCTGCAGTCCTGGTTCTTACAGCTGAGTTGCACGAAGAAAAGGCACTGGCAAGATCATGTTTATTTTCAAACTGTTTTATGTGGTTCATTCTTATACAAATATTAACTCATTTTAGCCATTATTAATGTAAAATTTGTGTCTTTGTCTAGGTTCTAGGTCAAACAGCAGTGCTTTTAGGGTCAAACAAAACCCCACATATTAATAATAGAAAGCTGTGCACCTGCTATTTGTCTAAATGCCTACCTTCTCTTGCTCTCTTACAGGGTCTCTGTGGGGTGATAGGAACCCTGACATGGTCCCAGAAAGTTGAATGTTACTACTAAATAATAAGTAACTGCCATATTATTTGTCAAAATGTAAAAGTTTATCCTTGAGATTGAAGTTCAGTTATGAACAAAGTAGGATAAGGACTACTTTAAATAAAATACATTATAGAGTTGCGAGGTTATGAACAAAGTGGCATAAGGACTACTTTAAATAAAATAATATTATAGAGTTGAGAGGTAATTAGAAACAATTGGCTTGAAAGTATTGGACAGAAGTCTGTGTTTAAATCTTAGAGCACCCATGCTTTCTTTAACAAAACATTCTGTTTCCTCTGTAAACTAAACAAGAGGATTAATACTAAGACCATTACCCCCAAAACGTCATAATTAATTAAATGTAATTCTGCCTATCTCATTAAAAATGTTAATAACCAAAACATTAAAATAAATACATTTTGAAGAGCTAATAATTCAATGTTACAAACAGAAGGATTTCAAACCAAGAGTAAAGAGGCAGCTATTAATTTTTTAAAAAGTTGTCTTATTTACTTTAAAACAGATAACTTAGTTCACAAGAACCATTGACTTGAAGTTTAACAGCGGTTGTAGGAATTATTCTAATTTACTTATTTATATACTTATGATGTATATTTATCATAAAGCTAATAATGTTGTTAATATTATTGACTTTAAAAATATGGTAATTCCTACGATCTAGAGTGCTACTACTATTACTAAACTTTGATGAAAAAAATAATGGCTGGGTTGTTGAAACATTAGGAAAGCTCTCCTCATTTATGTAGTATAAAATTGCAAACTGGAATAATCTTTATGAAAAGAGTTGGCCAAAAGTATTAATAATTTATAGAAATAAAACTTTTTGATCTATAAGTGATCTGCCTTCAAGATATCCTGGTGCAATAGTGGCAAAATCTTTTGATAGTAATTAACTAATATTTGAGTTAAGGCCCACTGGATGAGACGGAATTCTCAGTACCACTGCCTGCATGACTAAGAACCTAAGACTAGAAAGCCTAGGTGTGTATGATAAAAACAAATATTATTTTTTCTGTTTTAAAAAACGTTCTAATAAAATGACTCCCAATGATGTTCTAGTGTATGCATAGATCTATGCCTTGCTGAGCCATCATCAGAGAAGTTTCCTCCCCCAGTATATGGGAGCAAATACAGAAACCCACAGAGAGACACTATACAGAGAGAGAGAGAGAGAGACAGACAGACAGACAGACAGACTTTGAAAGACTCTGCCATAAATGGAATGTCTCCATCAACCCATCTCCTCACAGCAGAAAGAACTCTCAAGAGGAGAAGTAGAAAGAACAAGCTAATACACTTTGCAAAACACAAGAAAATCAAGAAGGAAGACCAGCGTGTGGATACTTCATTCCTCCTTTGAATAGGAAAAAAAATACCCATGAAAGGAGTTACAGAGACAAAGTTTAGAGCTAAGATGAAAGGATGGACCATACAGAGACTACCCCACCAGGGGGGATCCATCCCATAATCAGTCATTAAACTCAGATACTATGGCATAGGACAGCTAGTGCCTACTTAAGGGACCCTGATATAGCTGTCTTGTACAGAAGTGGATGCTCAAAATCATCTATAAGATGGAACACAGGGCCCACAATGGAGAAGCTAGAGATAGAACCCCAGGAGCTGAAGGGGTCTGCAACCCTAGAAGAGGATCAACAATATGAACTAACCAGAACCCCCAGAACTCGTGTCTCTAGCTCCATATGTACCAGAAGATGGCCTAGTCGGCCATCATTGGGAAGAGAGGCCCCTTGGTACTGCAATCTTTATATGCCCCAATACAGGGGAACTCCAGGGCCAAGAAGTGGGAGTGGGTGGGCAGGAAAGCAGGGAGGGGGGGGGAAGAGGACATTTGGAATAGCATTTGAAATGTAAATTAAGAAAATATCTAATAAAAAAACCTGGAAAAAAATAAAGTCATGAGCCACCAAAAAAAAAAAAAAAAAAAAAAAAAAAAAAAAAAAAAAAAAAAAAAAAAAAAAAAAAAAAAAAAAAAAAAAAAAAAAAAAAAAAAAAAAAAAAAAAAAAGAAAAAGAAAAAGAAAAAGAAAAAGAAAGAACAAGCTAGAGAGGATGGAGGACATAAAGGAGTCAAGGCCTTTTAAGCATAACAGGCTGGTATACATATGACTTCACAGAAACTGAGGCAGCATGCATAGGACCTGTATTGGTCAGCACCAGACTGCAACATAGAGGTGAAAGGAGAAGTGGACAACACACCATCCCTAACACAGAAGTTACCTCCAATTAATAGTCACTTTCAAAAGAAAAATTAGTTCTCTCCAAGAAAGTCTAGTTGGGGAAACAGAACACATGTAATGTTGGCTCTATGTCCAGCACTAAATGGCAAACAAAATAAGCTCAATTACATTTGGCATTTTTGGAGGATCTTTGTCTTTTTATTTTTACCTTATAATCCCTTTGCATATATATTATGCTTTCTAATTTTGAGGGTTTTTTTAATTAGATATTTTCTTCATTTACATTTCAAATGCTATCCTGAAAGTCCCTGTCTTAGTCAGGGTTTCTATTCCTGCACAAACATCATGACCAAGAAGCAAGTTGGGGAGGAAAGGGTTTATTCGGCTTATACTTCCATACAGCTGTTCATAACCAAGGAAGTCAAGACTGGAACTCAAGCAGGTCAGGAAGCAGGAGCTGATGCAGAAGCCATGGAGGGTTGTTCCTTACTGGCTTGCTTCCCCTGGCTTGCTCAGCCTGCTCTCTTATAGAACCCAAGACTGCCATCCCAGAGATGATCCCACCCACAAGGGGCCTTTCCCCCTTGATCACTAATTGAGAAAATACTCCACAGCTGGATCTCATGGAGGCACTTCCCCAACTGAAGCTCCTTTCTCTGTGATAACCCAGCTGTGTCAAGTTGACACAAAAACTAGGCAGTACAGTCCCCTACTGTGGATGCCAAAGTGTATGCAAACATGTGTCTCTATGTCAAAATTCGCTTCATGTTTTTTCCTATGGCTCTTTCTTTTCTTTCAGTTGTTTAGTCATACTCTCATTTTTTCTTTATTATTTATAAGATTTTATTTTATTTGGATTAGTATTTCTTAGATGCCAATTTGTTTTCTAATGAGACATAGAAAAGGTATGGATGAGGATGGGACAGAAGGTGCCAAGGACTTGGGAGGAATAGGAGCCTCAGGAAAAACAATAATCAGAATATCTTGTGTGAAAAAGTCCATTTTCAATTATAGAAAAAAATGATCATTTTATTTGTAGATAAAATTCTACTAATTTCTTCCTTCTTCAAAGGAAGAAGTCACTGTAACAGTATTAACTATCAAGTTGAAAGAAGCTCAATAAGCTAGGATACAAACATATCCATCAATAGTTATTTAGTTTCAGGGCATGTCTGTGAAGGTATGTTGATTAAAATGACTGAGGGAAGATGATCTGCATTAAAGGTGGGCAGCACCATGCCTTGGCCTTGAGTGCGGAACAGTGTAAACAGTTTCATGCTAACCAAGTGCATTTAACCCTCACTCTCTGATTCTTGACTGGGGATACAATGTGATCAGGCGTTCCAGCTTTTGTTCCACTTAGTTCTTTGTCATGATTCGCAGGACCCTGGTACTGTAAGTTGAAATAAATTCTCTCATTGGTTGCATTGTTGGGCTATTTTATCATCACAACATAAAAAGAAGCGAAGAGCATAAATATATCCTGTGATAGCTGTCATACTTTTATTGATCATAGTAAAATTCTGCAGTTAATTAAATGTTCAAACTCACACTAATGTGTTTAATAAGATTTGGTACACTATTATAATTAAATACAGATCTTGAGAGAAATGCTTTATAGCATGAGGAAATGCTAAGAAATATATTGCAAAAATGATTGTGAAACATTAATTACCATATGTTAGAAACTTTATTAAATAGTGCTGTGTTTATATATGATATAGATAGTAAAATATATTCAGATCAATATTAAAATTCTCTTATAAATTATTTCTAGTATATCAGAACACAGGTCATTTACTTTTCTGCCCTTCTTTACATTTCTCATTTTTACTAGACAAAAGTATATTTGAATTAATAATTAAAATATAATATCCAATGAAGCATATCCAACTAGAAAACAGCTAAAGTTTTCCATAAGCTGGCGACTTTTACAGTTTAAAATTAGGTATATTAACAGCTCATTACAAGTGGTTGTTAATTGCTAGCTTAATGGCCAGAATACTCAAACAGTTTCAAAATAAATAATTTATAATACAGTAAAATTTTATGAAATACAGATTCCCACAACAGTGGTCATAAAAGCAGATATAGCATTTACCTAACACAAATGTACATATGTGGCTGTGCTTTTTACTTATAGATCATTTCATTCCGATGGGCCATGGCCTATTCATCATTGTCACTAAATATTTCAAGTAGGTTGCTTTAATTTGAAAAAAAAATTAAATCTATTAAGTTCTTCAGTGACTCAAAAATAGTAGATTGACTATCTTGGTATTCAGGGGTTTCAATAAACAATTGAAAGGCAGGAGAAAGAATGCTTATTTGGGGGCAGGGAGGGAGTTAAACAGTGAAAAGTCTAGGTAAGTTAATTTTCTTGGGACAGGAGTACCTGTGTCAGATTGTATGTTACACAATGTATAGTGCTGATACTGAATCAACTTGAGTGTTAAGTATGCATTTCTGTCCCTTACACATAAGTGACCTTTACAAACTTCATTTAACAGCTCACTGGCACAGATCCTCTACTCATAACCTGAAAATTATAGTAGTATCTAGCACACTGAGATCATATTACATTCTTAAGACAATGAAATATGCTAAGTTTCTTAAGACAATTCCAGGTACTGAAGAAAACATGGTGT
This sequence comes from Mus minutoides, assembly GCA_902729485.2. Classification (NCBI taxonomy): domain Eukaryota; kingdom Metazoa; phylum Chordata; class Mammalia; order Rodentia; family Muridae; genus Mus; species Mus minutoides. The sequence continues at coordinate 130,324 of LR751627.1, read as the reverse complement.
GAGTAGGAGAACACATTTTAAATCGATTTTCTTCCAGTTCCGTTTACTTTGGAGCTTGACAATCCCCGAACTCATTTGCAATCTACACTACATTTAGAGGGTTCCTTTTATCTTTGTTTTCTTTCATCAAATTAAAAAGAAATGTGCTATGGGATTAAGTGCAGAGAAGATACTTTATTAAAATATGTTTTGTGTAGACATCCAAAATGGTAGGTAACATATATGACTGCTTGTTTAACTTTTAATATCTGCTTCCCCATATTAGACAGAGAAAAAGTGGTTTGGATTTAAAGTTGTGTATTCAGCCTTTGTTGAGCATAACTAATGGTCAGTTTCTGCAGGGACTTTTATGTAGAATTTGTGAATGGGCTCGTGGTTGCAACCCACTTCCTCCTTGTCATGTGTCCACCCACCACTATTGTTATAGAAAGGGTGAGTAGCAATTCCTTAGTCTGCTGCACTAGAGGAAGGCCATTTCCTAGACTCTGGTATTTATGCTTTCAGACTAATCCCATTATAAAAATATCTACTTCCATCACTGCTGATGTCAAACATGCTACCATATTTTGTGAGTTAGACCATAAGACTATAAATTCTTACCTCCGGAGGAGATAACCTTTCTAAAAGTAGCCTGAAACTTGACAAGATCTGTAAACATTTATGTAGGAATCATAACCACATCTCAAAATAAACAAGCATAGGAAACCATCAGGGTGGCTAGTGAAGTTTAAAACAATAATAAATATGCTCACTCTGCTACCAGGAGATAAAATGACAACAAAACTGGTTACACAATTAAATATGATGTTTCTTCACATGGATATTTGTTTTTCCACCATAAAAAAGAAAAAAGCCTAACTCTTTTGTTGTTAAAGTAGCTAGACATTTTTGAACCAAAGAGGAAAGTTATTGTAAGAATAAAAATATCCCATCAAGTGTGGAGCTGAGACAAAAGGATGGACCAACCAGAGACTGCTGCAGCCAGGGATCCATCCCATAATCAGCCACCAAATGCAGACACTATTGCATAGGCCAGCAAGATTTTGCTGAAAGTGCCCTGAAATCGCTGTCTCCTGTGAGGCTATGCCAATGCCTGCCAAACACAGAAGTCGATGCTCACAGTCAGCTATTGGATGGAACACAGGGTTCCCAATGGAGGAGCTAGAGAAAGTACCCAAGGAGCTGAAGGGGTCTCCAACCCTATATGTGGAACAACAATATGAACTAACCAGTACCCCCCAGAGCTAGTGTCTCTAGGTGCATATGTAGCAGAAGATGGCCTAGTCGGCCATCATTGGGAAGAGAGGCCCTTTGGTATTGCAAACTTTATATGCCCCAGTACAGGGGAACACCAGGGCCAAGAAGTGGGAGTGGGTGGGTAGGGGAGCAGGGCGGGGGATGGGGAGGGTATAGGGGACTTTAGGGATAGCATTTGAAATGTAAATGAAGAAAATATCTAATAAAATTTTGAAAAAATTTCTTTCTACCATCCTTCCCCTATATGTAGAGAATGTGAATGACAAAACCATAATCACAACTTATTCTTTCTATGAGAAAGTTAATGATCTAGAATGAAAGTAAAATTCAATAATTAATAAGTACAGTATAAGACAATGAGGTAAAGAGTGCTCCCATCAAAATACAAACAATAGTTGACATGGTTTCAAGACTGGAGAGTTTAATAGAAAGCTGAGAAGGTTGTATATGGTTTTTTTTAGAGGGATAAACATTGAAATGGACTTGAATTGTATGACAAAACCTTTCCTGGGAAGATGCTGTGCACATACCTACTCATGCCAGGTTGAGAGCTCAGGACAGATATAAGTACAGGATACCCCAGGATCAAGTTCTCAGCACAAATGAAATTTACTGGCCCTAGACAGACAAATGGAAGGGAGTAAGCAACAAAGATAGGAGATAAAGGATAAGGAAGGAAGGGGAAAGAAACAAGGGAGAGGGGAAGTGATATATTTCCAGGTGAGTGGGTGAACAAAAGACTGCCTCTCCAGAGCAGAAGATACATGTGGCACTAAGTCAAATGGTCATTCATAAAGATAAAAGGAAAAAAAAAAAAAAAACCTGTGTTAGGATGAGGTATTTAATTTTGATTGGATAGGGTAGCCACAAGGGTGCTTTTGACTATTGTTCAATATTTTGATAGCTGGACCTTGGTAGTTTGCCTGAGGAGGAAGTGACGAATTAATGAAATAAACCTTAATAGCTAGCTTTAGGAATGCAAACTATTGGATTTTAGCAAGGCACTGGGAATAGGAGAAGGGCAAGGCCTGCCAGAGCCATGTTTGCCATGTTCAGGCTGGCTATAGTCTCTTCAAAATCCAAGTATCAATACGAGCAAACTCCAGCTAAGTGAACCAGTGAGAATTTTTGGGATTTACAAGAACGTGAATCAGGAGCTGAAATGCTGCATCACTGAATGGACTCTGACTGGATCTCCATATGAACAGAAGAGTGCTACTTTAGTTTTGAGAGAATGGAGAACATAAGGAGACCTTCAGTCCTGAGCCTGTATGGGGCCTTCAAAATCTGACAAACAAATGTACCAGCACAAAAAAAGCCCTTGTTATGAGGGTTGCATAACAGATATGAATAATATTCCATTTCAGATACCGATATTTTGTCTATTAAAATGGTAATTACTCAGGCTTAAAGTCTGAATAGCTATGATCTTGAGTAAGCCTCATTCATGTTCCCAGATATTTCCTAAATAACTCATGAAGACTGTTAGATTTGGCCTGGCATTAAAGCACACAGCTTTAATATCAGCATTAATATAAGAGAAGCAGAGGGTAGATGATCCCTGTGAGTTCAAGGAGAACTACCCTCTGCCTCCCTAATATTAGTGGTAATGCCTGGTTAGCATAGTGAGTTCCAGGAGAGCCATGGCTACATAACAGATGCTGTATTAAAAGAAAAGGTTTGAAGTTATTATGATATAGAACTTTCACTTCCTTAGTTAGAGTCACACCAAGATATTTTATATTGTTTCTGACTATTGTGAAGGGTGTTGTTTCCCTAATTTCTTTCTCAGCCCATTTATCCTTTGTATAGAGAAAGGCCATTGATTTGTTTGAGTTAATTTTATATCCAGCTACTTCACTGAAGCTGTTTATCAGGTTTAGGAGTTCTCTGGTGGAGTTTTTAGAGTCACTTATATATACTATCATATCATCTGCAAATAGTAATATTTTGACTTCTTCCTTTCCAATTTGTATCCCCTTGACCTCCTTTTGTTGTCAAATTGCTCTGGCTAGGACTTCAAGTACTATATTGAATAGGTAGGGAGAAAGTGGGCAGCCTTGTCTAGTCCCTGATTTTAGCGGGATTGCTTCCAGCTTCTCTCCATTCAGTTTGATGTTGGCTACTGGTTTGCTGTAGATTGCTTTTATTATGTTTAGGTATGGGCCTTGAATTCCTGATCTTTCCAAGACTTTTATCATGAATGGGTGTTGGATTTTGTCAAATGCTTTCTCAGCATCTAAAGAGATGATCGTGTGGTTTCTATCTTTGAGTTTGTTTATATAGTGGATTATGTAGATGAATTTCCGTATATTAAACCATCCCTGCATCCCTGGGATAAAGCCTACTTGGTCATGATGGATGATCATTTTGATGTGTTCTTGGATTCGGTTAGCGAGAATTTTGTTGAGTATTTTTGTGTCAATATTCATAAGGGAAATTGGTCTGAAGTTCTCAATCTTTGTTTTGTCTTTATGTGGTTTAGGTATCAGAGTAATTGTGGCTTCATAGAATGAATTGGGTAGTGTGCCTTCAGATTCTATTTTGTTGAATAGTTTGAGAAGAACTGGAATTAGGTCTTCTTTGAAGGTCTGATAGACCTCTGTGCTAAACCTATCTGGTCCTGGACATTTTTTGGTTGGGAGACTATTAATGACTGCTTCTATTTCTTTCGGAGATATAGGAGTGTTTAGGTCATTAATCTGATCCTGATTTAACTTTGGTACTTGGTATCTGTCTAGAAATTTGTCCATTTCATCCAGATTTTCCAATTTTTTTTTTAATATAGCCATTTGTAGAAGGATCTGATGGTGTTTTGGATTTCCTCAGGATCTGTTGTTTTGTCTTCCTTTTCATTTCTGATTTTATTAATTAGGATGCTATCCCTGTGTCCTCTAGTGAGTCTGGCTAAGGGTTTATTTATCTTGTTGATTTTCTCAAAGAACCAGCTCCTGGTTTGATTGATTCTTTGAATAGTTCTTTTTGTTTCCTCATGGTTGATTTCACCCCTGAGTTTGATTATTTCTTGCCCTCTACTCCTCTTGGGTGAATTTGCTTCCATTTGTTCTAGAGCTTTTAGGTGTGTGGTCAAGCTGCTAGTGTATGTTCTCTCCAGTTTTTTTGTTTGTTTGTTTGTTTTGTTTGTTTGTTTTGTTTTTGTTTGTTTGTTTGTTTGTTTTGGAGGAACTCAGAGCTATGAGTTTTCCTCTTAGGAATGCTTTAATTGTGTCCCATAAGTTTGGGTATGTTGTGGCTTCATTTTCATTAAACTATAGAAAGTCTTTAATTTCTTTCTTTATTTCTTCCTTGACCAAGGCATCATTGATTAGAGTGTTGTCCAGTTTCCATGTGAATGTTGGTGTTCTGTTATTTATGTTGTTATTGAAGATCAGCCTCAGTCCATTATGATCTGATAGGATGCATGGGATAATTTCTATATTTTTGTATCTGTTGAGGCCTGTTTTGTGACCAATTATATGGTCAATTTTGGAGAAGTTGCCATGAGGTGCTGAGAAGAAGGTATATCCTTTTGTTTTAGGATAAAATATTCTGTAGATATCTGTTAAATCCATTTGATTCATGGCTTCTGTTAGTTTCACTGTGTCTCTGTTTAGTTTCTGTTTCCAGAATCTGTCCAATGGTGAGAGTAGGGTGTTGAAGTTTCCCACTATTATTGTGTGAGGTGCAATGTGTGCTTTGAGCTTTATTAAAGTTTCTTTAATGAATGTGGCTGCCCTTGAATTTAGAGCATAGATATTCAGAATTGAGAGTTCCTCTTGGAAGATTTTACCTTTGATGAGTATGAAGTGCTCCTCTTTGTCTGTTTTGCTAATTTAGGGTTGAAAGTCTATTTTATTCGATATTAGAATGGCTACTCCAGCTTGTTTTTTCGAACCTTTTGCTTGGAAAATTGTTTTTCAGCCTTTCACTCTGAGGTAGTTTCTGTCTACAGAAGCCTTCTTTGTAGGTTTGGCCGTTGGCGAGCATGTAAGTATTCAGGCCACAAAAATTTGAGTAACTGATGAGGTTTTACTGCTGGCCTGGGCCAATGAATATCAATCAATTTTCTTCTTGGGAATATGGGATTTCACAAGTTATATCTTATCCTTTTTGCTTATTTGACCATCCTCCAGTCCTTGAATTTTGAGTCTTAAATGAGTTTGTTTGTGTAGACACACTGGTAGGGTGTATCCCTTTTTACAAATCACAAGTAAAGAACACACAGAGCTCTCCCAAATAACAGTGTTTTGTCCTTTCTCTCACACTGAACATGGGGTAGCTCTTTTGTGCTGTGTTGAAGTCCTCTGAGTCCTTCCAGGTCCTTCCAGACCTCTACAGGTCTGGGTTTCTTAGATCTCAATACCATCACCTTCACTTGCCACCATTGTTTTAAAGAATGGATATACTATCAGATCATTTCACCACCACTCAGTCACCACTGTATACAGAAAGAACATTAAGGATGTGAATATGCTTTGCTTGGTGCCACACCCATCCTCTTTTGATTATAGCAATATTTTCATGCCACAGTTACACTTTTCCAGTTTCTTAAACAGTAATTTGGTTGGGGTGTAATTAACTGGTTTATTCCTCACTGTACTCCTCTCTAGAGATTCAGCAAACAAGTACTCTAAAATTTATATTTTATTTACTCCTTGGCACTTAGTTAACATTAACTTTTCTTTAAGAAGTCTGTTCTTTCTTTCTTTCTTTCTTTCTTTCTTTCTTTCTTTCTTTCTTTCTTTCTTTCTTCTTTCTTTTCTTCCTTCCTTTCTCCTTCCTTCCTTCCTTCCTTCCTTCCTTCCTTCCTTCCTTCCTTCCTTCCTTCCCTACCTGACCTAGACCAGTGCATTCTTACCTCTTTTCATACCACTCTATTGATTTCTGCTATTTGTCAGGTTTAAAAATATACGTATTTTAAATCTCATATATTGCTTCTGTGATATATATATATATATATATATATATATATATATATATATATATATATTTTTTTTTTTTTTTTCCTGTGCTTTATCATGAGCCTGCAAATCCCATGAAACATAAGCAAATAACTCCCATAATGTACCCTCAGTCACTTCATCAGCAACCTCACACTGAGAAGATAGTTGGAAACAGCTGTTGATGCATTTATTGGAATATACAATTGTGCTGAATGGAATGTAGAATGTATTGACCAAACCAGAGTGAACCGTTGGAGGTGAATGCACAGAGAAAACTTCTAAAAACAACAAGTATGTTAGATTGTCTGCTAAGTGTTCATTGTTCCACACATGTAGAATTATACCACATTTCCTCCCACAAACAGAAGTGCCTTGTTCTCATCAGGTAGATGTTCTCAGGTCACAGGAATGATACCTATAGATTTTCTGTAGTTTGAAATAAAGTATCAAAGGTAAAAATAAATTTAAAAGATAAGCGTTCTTCCTTGGAGTAGTGTCTAAGGAAGTGCTCTGGGCACAGATGTGGTAGGTTTCCACTGCTTAGATTCATCTACATGGCTAGGGAATTCCTTCATATATAATTTTTCAAGAAATATTAATGAGAAAGAAGAGGAAAAGGACCCCTGAACATTCATGATTGGAATCTAGCAAAGTTATTATGACAAAATATGAGATCTGCTAGAAAATGAGAAATTTATTCCATTATGTTGGTGAAACTTTAGTAGTAGCTTCCAGTGTTACTAGAGGACATAATCTCACAGCATACTTCCTGATCTGACTTTATTTTTTTATTTTTTTATTTATTTTTTTTTTCGAGACAGGGTTTCTCTGTATAGTCCTGGCTGTCCTGGAACTCACTCTGTAGACCAGGCTGGCCTCGAACTCAGAAATCCACCTGCCTCTGCCTCCCGAGTGCTGGGATTAAAGGCGTGCGCCACCACGCCCGGCTCCCTGATCTGACTTTTAACAATCTTGGTGCCCCTTTTTCAGCACTGTTCTTTGAGCCTTGTGAGTGAGACATTTCTTTAATATCAAAAATAGAGAGAAAATTTAAAATAAAAAAGTGAATTCCTATATGGTCCAGAAATTCTATGAAAGTATATCCAGAGGAAATATAAATGTTTTTGCAAACATTTTCTGCATGCCCAGATTCAGCACAGCACTGTTCATAACAGCTAAAAGTTAGAATCATCAAGCATCCATCACTGATTAATGGGAAAAGATACAAGGACAAGATGCATAATAGAATAATGTTAAGTCATAAAACATAAAGCAAGGGGTCATTGTGTTAAAGGATTTTGGACTGAATATCACTAAATTGAATGAAATAGTTCAGAAACAAAAAGGTATGACTTCATTCATGTGTGGAATGATGAAAGATCTCACAGAGAGTTGAGTGACAATTCAGAGGACAAGGAGAGAGCAGATTTACAAGAGGGGTGGTGTTGAGTGGTGGGTATGGTATTATCATTATGAGGAACAAGAATTTTCTTTGTACTACTGCACTGCCCAGTAATTGAAGATGGCATCTCTATAATGTACATTTCAAACAGTTAAAGAAAGGGCTCTGATTTCTCACTACAAAAAAAACTAGTAACTGTTTGAAGATATTCTCAATCTGGCAAACATTTTGCAGCAAATAGTTATGACATATACCATTAATATGAACATTGGATGTTTTGTGTATCTGTCAGTTCTGAAGACAATTGAAATATATTTAAAATTATTTTATAATGAAAGTAATATTAGTGAAATTTTAATTTCCAAATCTTTAAAAGTTACAAATCAATTGATGTTTACTTGTGAACTTTCATGAAAGCTTGCCTGTCGCACCTATGCTTTACCACTAGCCACTGGAAATGAATATGAAAAGCTGTATCTGCAGATGGTTTTCCTCAGGGACAAGTTTTTTAAAAATTATATCAATATAAAATGCTTAGTCTGGGAAATACTTTGAATTTTAAAGACTTCAATATTTATACTAAGGTATAATAACACTTTGAGATAAAATGTTTGAGGTTGTTTTTACATTGATAGGAACTAGTATCAAAATCTTTTAAAATACATAAAATGTATAATCTACTCATATATATTTGAATAAAATATATTCAAAATAACCATTAGCTTCAAAGTTCAGGTATAAATACTGTCAAACTTATCAACCTTGCTTCACATTGCTGATTTTTAGCCAAGGTATGATAAGAAACTATATCAAGCCAATATTCAGAAAATTCTGTTTAAATATTTTGTTTAAATGGTTGGTAAGGCATATCCACTTTATCAGAGAATCTGACTTGAAAAGAGGTTTAAAGAGTTGGAAGCCAGTTGCTGTCCTTACTAAAGAAATACTTTGAAAAGAATAATATTTGTGTAGTATGTGCCATACATATATTTTATGATTCACTGGAACACAAAGTAGGCACTCAAATGCTTGCTGATTATTTAATTTATCCAGAGATCAGTAAAAATATATTTTAGGAGAGAACAAAACATTGCATGTTCTGCAGGGGAATGGAAAATTACTCCTCAATGTTTGGCATTAAATACAATTAAATTAGAAATTCAAGGTATTTAATATTTATGGAAAACCAGTTCTGTTTTGGTCATTATAGTGCTCACTGATTCATTTCATGTCAGTGCCACCTTAATTTTATTTATAGTAAAACTGCCTCTTTCATTAATTGCAGACTAGCTGTATATTTCATTGACAGAAGCTCCGAAACCAATTATTTTCTCCAGTCGTCATCAATGAAGGCACGAAGGATACTTACTGTCTAAGATTTATAAACTATTATTTTGAGTATTCATAGGACTAGAACATTCAGTTAAGATTTTTCCTTTGAATATGAATCAAGTTGCACATAGGATATTGAGCCAGCATATGAAACAGATTTGGTGGCAGACTTCAAACCCTGCAAATCCAACTCCCCTAAGTCTTAGCAGGGTGTCCTCCATACTTCTCAAGGAAGTCCTTCTTCCTCCAGTAAATTGGAAAAAATCTTACTGCATTAAAAAGTTCTGGGTATTAAGTGAGATAAAATTGATGACTACCCACAATATGCCAGAGCAGTATATGTTAAACATAATTGTTTCTCTCTTCTCCCTGCCAGCAAATTCCTGTGTCAGAAAATGCAGTTACATTTTACTCTGAAACAATGGATATTAATTGGACTTTTTGATTTTTGCTTTATTCTTTTTATATTTCCTTCCTTTGCATTAATAAAAAGGGCCGTAAAGTCAGTTAAAACTGAGGAATAAATATGGTAGCCTTACAAAAATGGAAAGCTTTGAAGGCAACTCCATATATCAACTTGATTTGGTATAATCAAGCACATTTTACACTAAACCATCATATTATACAATACAAATAAATTTGATTTTACATGATTATTTAAAATAAAATAATGAGATGAAATTAAAAGAGGACTTCAGCAAATGAGGGTGCATTTAAGTTTGCTATTCATCCCAACACGTAATACCACTCAATTCTATTCATTAAATGTGGCTTTACACTAATTTACTGATCCATAGAGCTGTATGTATCATCTACTTCTTTAACCACTTTACTGGATCTCCCTGAATGTCCAATAAAAAGTATTACTACTATCATCAAAATATTTTCTAACTCCAAACCTTAGGAGTTATTTTCTTTTCCTTGTGTCTCCTCAGCTCCACATCCAAACATTTTTCCTCAAGTTCAGCTTCAGAATAAATCCCTGCTCCATATATAATCCATAGTTCCTCTAACAGACTGTAAAGCCATGTTTGATGCTTCTTTAGTGGGACTTAACTTGAAATCACTCTGAAATCACTGACCACATCTCTGAGTTTGAACTGTTCACCTCCCATGGTCACATTTAGTTACTAATCTATGGTTTATTTGCCTATTTTGTTGAAATGCAAATTCTTAGGGCTTGATAGATGGCTCATCAGTTAAGGGGTTTACTGTTCTGTAAGCAGATCCCATTCCCCACTACTCCTATCAAGCAGCTCAGAATTGCCCATAACTTCAGGGCTAGGGGATCAGAGGACTTCTGGCTTGTATGCACATCTGCATTCCCTTGCACAAACCCCCACATCATAATACACATTATAAATATAAAAATAAATATTTAAAATACAAATTCCAGGGACAATAGAGAAAATGATAGATCACTGTATACTAAATGAACAAATGTCTGAAGAAGAGAATAATCGTCAGATTGTTTCTCCAAAGAATGAATGTTAGGCTTTTTGATGAGTAGACTGACAGGTATTTATGAGAACTAAGTAAAATATTCTATACAGAACTAGCTAGTGATAGGCATATGTGCTCTGTGTGTGCATCTATTAGTATGAGTATGAGCACAGAGGGTTAGAAGTCTCTTCTATATGCCTCTCTCCTCTCAGCACTGGGCTTACAAGTGTATGTCACAGTGCCCAGCTTTTTACCTGAGTCCTGGTAATCTGAATTCAGGTCCTTGTTCTATTCTTGCATACCAGGCACTTTACAAATCGACTCATTGAGCCATCTTCCTAGCCCTGATAGATATTTGTGATGGAAAAAGTATTTTCCTTTTGTTTTATTCCTGGGGAAGGAATTTGCAAGAGATGTAATTTTCTCTCTCTTTTTAAACCATATAACCAGGTGCATTTTTTCCAATTTTATCATGTGTATCTCTGGATTAGGGACAGTTGAGGCATCTCAGACATTTCTACAGCTGGATATTTAGAAGTAAAATAAACATAATTCGGTGAGTATTTTATAGTAATGTAAAACCACTTTTATAACAAATGTCATGTTAATGTATCTGAAGTGATCTGGGCGTCATGAATCTCTCTGCTGTAGTCCTGTGTACTCAAAGAATCCTAGCAGACTTCAGGGACTGCCTTAAGACTTATCCCAGACCAAAAAAACAAAACAAAACAAAACAAAACAAAACAAAACAAACAAACAAACAAAAACCTTAGGATTCTGTTAGACAAATAATCACAGACTTTTAGCACTGAAAGAGAAGATAGATGCCATTAGGATCTATGTGTGTGTGTGTACTTCTTCTTTTTTTCTTTTTTTTTTTTTTTTCTTATTCCCAGAAACTGAAGGCAGAAAATGATACTAGTTTGCCCAATTTCTTACAAATATATTTAGTAACCTCCTAGCCATGCTGATAGCAAAACGCTTCTATTTGCAATATCCTGGCCAGGAAAACAAGTAATTGATTCAAAAGAGACAGCTGGGTAAAAAAATACTAAAACCACAAAATTCACTGCTATTTATACTATCACTTAAAAATTAATCAGATTCATGAGACACAAAAAACGACTAGAGTCAGTCCATTTGCTTATGTATCATTTCTGTTGGCTGCTCTCTCTGGATTCTAAGACTCAAAAACAAGCTTTCTGGGAAAAGTCAGACAATTAAAAAAGTTAAAGTCAGCAAGGCGACATGATGATTGCCTTGAAGCAAAGTTACTTTGATGTTTACACTCCTCTTTGCTCCTGACATTATGCTCCTTATTACTTATTCCTGAGCGAGGAAAAAAGTTCATGTTGTCCTTACGGTTAAGATAGTTACACATAGAATTGATAGAGTTAAGTGTCCATTGTTTGTTGGGCCTTAATTCCTGAATAAAAATTTTGTTCTAAAAGGAGCAAAATTTTCATTGTGGTTTATTAAGAGAATTATTAGAAATCATTCTGTCCTGTTGACAGTGTCCTTTGTCTTGCAGAAGCTTTGAAATTTTATGAGGTTCCATTTGTTGATTCTTGATCTTGAGCATAAGCCATTGGTGTTCTGTTCAGTAAATCCCCTGTGCTCATGTGTTTGAGGTTTTCCCCCACATTGTCTTCTATTAGATTCAGTGTTTTATGTGGAGGTCTCTGATCCACTAGGACTTGAGCTCTTAACAGGGAGATAAGAATGGATCAATTTGCATTCTTCTACATGTTGACTACTAGTTGAACCAGTATCATTTGTTGAAAATGCTATCTTTTTTCCCACTGGATGGCTTCTGCTTCCTTGCCAAAATTAAGTGACCATAGGTGTGTGGGTTCATTTCTGGGTCTTCAATTCTATTCCATTGATCTACCTGCCTGTAACTGTGTTGCTAACTGTGAGCCATTTCTTCAGTCTCTGTCTCTACATCACATTAGAACCAAAAATGTAGAATGAGAGGAGAAAAAAACAAAACAAAACAAAACAAAACAAAACAAAACAAAACATCATCCAACCAGCTAGTATCTTCTAACAACTAAAGAAAGATGTACCAGGTGAGATTGGTAGGCAAGTCCAGGCAAGCCCAGGCAGGTCTTTTATAGAGTTAGAGTAAAATAAAGCCCACCTACACTAGAGATTCCCTTAGTGTGCTTTAAATCAGGCCTGTTAGCTCAGGCCTTGGTTGTCTCTCTATCTTGGTAATGGAGTCCACAGCTTGCTGGGCTTCTGCAGAATAAAATACACTTTGTGCTTGCATACTATTTGAGTCAAGTGTATTGTCCTTTGGAGAATCATGGACCCTTACAATTGACCCACTCCTGGATTATTACTTACCTGGATTAACTGAAATTACTGGATTACTGGATTAACACATTCTCAGATATTTTACTTATGTCAACAGAGCCACTTTCATTTTACTGGTCCCTGTAGTGTTGACAAACTCAGAGTTGGAAGGAAATACACATTTTATTTCAAGAAGGGTTACACTCCAGTATCCACATTGGCTCCTGTGGAATGCTCCTTTTTTTCTGGGCTACCTTACTGCCTGCATTAAGCCTCAAGGAGCAATACACTTTCTAGGCGGTTTTGTGGTTTTTGTGTTGGTTGAAATGACCAGTGTCCATGACCATGGTACTGTTTACACCTGGCAGTTATTTAGGAAACAAAGCTTGCGTGTGGTAGAGACGCAGAGTGGGTTTATGAATTGCTAACAGAGCATACCATTTCCCCTAAAAACGCAGTATAAAGCTTTATCTGTAGGAGATCAGAGAAGTGGTACGAAATTAGAAGGGAAAGGGCCAGTGAGCAGTTTATGTTACCTGGAACTTCTCATTTTATTCAGGTTCTCTGTGTATTATTTGTCCTTACTCTATGCCAGAAGCTTGTATAACTCTATGTGTCCAGACTGTCCAGCCCAATTTGAAAACTGGTGTTCCTAACCTGTGACAATCCTGTAATACGAATGTACTCTACAGTTATCTTTATTTTTATTATTTTAAATAATATAACTTATATATTATCTTATTTTGGCTTACTACATAATTATCTCCTTTTCTAATTTATTAGTTGATATAGTCTATCCACTCTGTATATTATAGGTGTTAGCATTCTGTCTAAACTCCACCCCATAGTTACCTGGCAATAGCCAGGTAGGCCTGACCCACTATATAAGGGGCTGCTTGCCTTGCTCTCTCTTGATCTCTTGTTCCTTTCTTGCTCATTTGGGCTCTTCCCTTTTTGCTTGTCCCTTCCCCCTTCCCCCTCCCTTCCCCATTCCCCACCTCCTCTCTCCACATGCTCATGGTGGTCCTCTGCTTCTCTACTCTCACTCTCTGCCTTTCTCTGCCTCTACTACCCTCTTAACTCTCCTCCTCATGCCCTGAATAAATTCTGTTCTAAGGCTGGTCCCTCACAGGGGAAGAGATGCCTTGGCATGGACTTGAGGAGACATCCCCTTCACCCACACCTCACCACATATCCATAGAACATATCTCCTCTCTCTTTATCTTTTATAAAGACATCAATAGGGATGCAGTTGCTATCTTACCGATCCTCATTACTGATTGTGAGTTCTTCATTTGCAAAATTTATCTATTCAGTAGTTCATCAACAAGATTCAAGTTTCTATAGACACTTGTGAACATGTGCAGAGTGCTGAAAAACTGCAATTGCTTGAAGCCAACATCCCAGATGACATCAAACAATGCAGTCCTCTGAATTTCTCATCTTTGTTCTCATACTGTTGACAAGAGTCTTTTTGAGGTCTTTTGAGCATCATGTTTTTCGCATTTTTTATGCTTTTCAATGTAATGTTGCTGTTTAAAGTCATCAACAAGAAGTGTGCTGAAGGGCTAGCTTGTGTCTAGGATCAAGAAGATACAGGATCCATCCTACTGACAAACCATATGAACTGGGTAACTGTTCAAACACGAGTAATAGAGATGGCACTGAGATTACTGCTAAGCAGTGAACAATAAAACACATAATGCAATCGTAACATGCATACAGTCTCTGGTTCACACTTTTTTTTTAATGTATTTGTGGAAATTCACACAAGGAATTTATGTCCGTGAAGCCTGTGAAAATATACATTTCCAGCCTCATTCCTTAAGGATTGGAACAGTTGAGTTTTAGCAAATGCAGTTATCAGTGAGGTGGGTCTCTTCATCTACTGAAATATTCATTTCCCACAAGATCTAAACCATCCCATTTGTTTCTAATTTCCCCCAACACATTACAACTACTGGGAATAGCCATGTCTTTAATTATCATGCTCTGTGTATGGGGGAGACTGCTAGGAAAGGGGGGACACTCCCAGGATGAAATGATTGAGGAAAGAATGCCTTTGAATCCAGAGTTCAGATGCATTGTTCTCTTAATCACGAGATTAAAGATGGGGACAAACAAGACCTAATAAGGAGCTGGGACACTGAGAGAAGGGGGTTTTGCACATATTTAAAGGTTACTGTGAATTTCAGAGGGAAAGCAAGAGCTGTGCCTATTATTTGGAGTAAATGCCTCCAAAGTGGTGCTACCACCCAGGAGCAGTGGGGGGGGGGGGGGTTCTTGTCTCAGAAAAGAATGAAACTTGTGGGAGAGCACAGCATTCAGGGTTTGCTTGCCATCTGCCTCCTCTGGGCCATATTACTCAGGGGAGGACCCTGGAAAACCCACCCCGTGTTAAGTGCCTTCCCAGTCACTCAGGTGACACAAATTTCTAGCTAGATCACAGCCATAACATACAGTAGATCAAGCTTCTTAAACCAACCTCCACACTACAGAGCTCAGCAAAGGTCGCCAAGCGATCTTATCTGCTCAGCACTCTACAGTATATTATGGCTTGTTTCAAAGTCTAGAATATGAGGAGCAAAACATTTTCAATGTGGAATGTTTTTTTTTTTCTTTCTTTTCTCTCTACTTTTCAGCACAGAAACACATGGGTCAGTTATTTTTCACAGAGAATTTCAAAAATCGTGTAGAAAACGTGAACATAATTTATTAAAAAAGAATGAAGGAGAAAAAATATTATGTACTTCCTCATCATTATAAAGTATATAATATTAATTTGTGTTATTTGCAAGATGTCTAGAAGCACCCATCCGAAATTTCTTACCATCTTCAAATCTTTTCTGTCTGAGAAACTTCTTTCTCAGCACTAGGAGGCAACTTAGAGAATCCCCAAACCAAAACCAGATTGAATGTCTTTGACTTCAAAATTCAAATTGTTGTTTTAATCATGAAGTTAAAGACATTGAAAAACAAAGTGTAGTGTAGGTCCCGAAGACAGAATGGAGTGGTGAGCAGATGTCTACAAATCACTGATGGCTTAGGCATCACAGTGAGGCAGACAGCTGGTTGTCTGTTTTTGTTTGTTTCAGTTTGTTTTGTTTTTTGTTTTTGTTTGTTTTTTAATGCAAGGTTTATTGTTTACCCCTCACAACACAGGGAAAGAGAAGCAAAGGAATTCACAGCAAATGAATGCAACAGCCTAATAATGATCTGTCTGTAAATGGTGGGACAAGTGAGTCCTGAGAACTAATGCCCAGCACACAACAATATGTGTGGTCCACTCCCCTGGTGAGGAAAGGGCAGTAAGGAATTAATGGATGCCAACTCTGCAGCTGCTGCTCCTTGAGAACAATAAAGCTACCTGATCATAGCCTCAGTTACTCTTTCCAAGGATAACTATGGTGTAGGTCACTTAACAGTAACCCAAGTCAGAGCCAGGTCAGAGGCAAAAGGTCCTGGTGAGAGATCAGAAAGGTCCTTTGTTGCTAGCTTAGAAGACTCTTACACATTGAGGTATGTTGGAGACCAGCAGTTGAATCATCTGGAGGCTGGGTTTTGTAGCCCTGGAGAAGCTCACCCCTTCTTTGCAAACATTTTTTTACTCCCTGCTTCTGATTGGTGCAGGTTATGAGGCTCCAAGAGTTTTGTGGTTAAACCCAGGTACTCACTTCTGATGTCAGCAGTTCTGAGGTAAGTTATTATTCAGGAGTGCCTCCATCTTTGTTTTATATTTCTAGTTTTAAATGTTCATTCACTTAACTGCTTTAATTGAGCAGAAGTAGCTACTATACCCTAATAATACATTCACGTCATGATGACCTATAGATAAGGGTATTTACTATTAATGCTTTGGACTTAACCATTTTGGGGTGGGGGTTTATCATTAGAATGAAGAAAACTTGACATAGGTGGTCTTTTTCTTTGATGATACTTTCTCCTTTTTAATGAAATACTACTACTACTAGTACTAATTTTTAAGTTTCAGAATTTTTGTGAGAAATGAGGTGATATATATTAAGGCAATTGCCCTGGTTATTTTTTTGTCTGGTTTGGTTTGGTTGTTACTAACTTGACACATACTAAAGATATCAGATTTGCTAAGTGGAGGAAGCACTTTTTCAGTACATCTGCTTACATTTGCCCAGGGACCACAGTTTATCCACACCTGAACTGAGTGCAGAGGCTAGAATAATGATGCATGCCTTAATGATGGCATTAGACGGATTCAAAGAAAGATATCAAAAATGCTACTGTAGGTTGGCAAATTTGGAATTCTGTTAGAAAATGAGTGCCTGTTTATTTACTTAACTTTTTTCAACACAACTTAATCTCAACTCAGTTTTACCTATGAGAAAAAGATACACAAGACATAAGATCTGTTCTCTGAGGAGCAAACACACATGAAAGTTGACTGGTTATTGTAGTGCAAGAAAGTTAAAAGAGAACAGGAAGGCTTTAATGTTCCACTTAGAATGATAAAAGGATTGGAAGAATCCCTTCAGGAAGAAACACATAAGTCATTAGGATCCTGTAAGCTGAAAAAATAAGACATGATGTGTCTGAATTTATTAGAGATAACTTCAGAGTTGCTAATAGACTACATCTGGTTATTTATATTCTCAAGACATCTTGTTGAATCTCTACTGTTTAATTTCTTCCTGACCAGCATGAAAATGTCAGAAACAATAGTTTACCAGGAACAGAGTTGAAAATCCTTAGAACATACATTCCTGATCAGTAATATTTCACATTCTGATAATTATATAAGTATATATGTGTTTTAGTTTGCAATTAATTTTCCTAGACTAACTGTTGTTTTTTCATTTAATATAACAGAATATATGGTCATGTTGTCAGTTATATAATACCAATTCTTTTTAGTTTAATAATAATTTTCTGAAACCTTGAGTTTCCAATAGAATCGGGAACTCTTTGGTGTATTTTTTTTTAAGTCTACACATTTTTAAAGCACAAAGAGCTGGGTTCTAATCCTTATCTTACTTGCCACTAAACTTCCCTTGACTTTGAGTCAAATTTACATTTTCATAAATTATCATTATCTCTAATCCTAGACAGTATTGAAGAGGTTAGCTCAGAAACTTTGGAAAATTCCACCAGACAACCTCCCATCCTGGAAGCAAAAAGTCATAAAGAACATATGTTCTTCTTCCCTCTGGAAGGGAGGGGCTGAATGCATTCCTCAGACCACAGGGAGGAGGGACTGACAACCAGCCACCTGAGGGTAGGGTAGGGGTAGACACATTCCACAGCCATTGGCTACCTACCTCATTCGCTATAGACCAATCAGTTTAAAATTCATACTGTTCTGCCAATCACATTCTGCCCAATGGCTGCTGTCTGGAGACCTATATAAATGTTCACCGGGCTGCACGTGGTCGTTCTCTTTCCATGTGCAGAGCAACTCCAACATGTTGGAACTATAAATTCTTCTTGCTTTTTGCATCAGTTCTTCGCTCTGCATTGTGCACTGAGAGAGTACCTAGTAAGCTAAGTATAACTTCTTTACTCCTAAGTTCATATTAAATATAGTCACCTTTACCTCTTAGAAAAAATGTCCTCTATGCAGTAACCACGACTGCGCAAAAACAAAACAAAACAAAACAAAACAAAACAGTTCTTTTTAGCTTCCCTGCATTCTGACATCTTCCTGTAGAAGGGATCATTCTATATATCATCCTGAGATTGACAATACTGGTTTCAGTACTTTAAGACATCACATCTTATTATTTGATGTGACATATTATTTTTCCCCCTCTCTATTTCTCTAGTCTTCTCTATTTTNAGATTTATTTATTTATTCTATGTAAGTACACTGTAGCTGTCTTCAGACACTCCAGAAGAGGGCATCAGATTTCGTTATGGATGGTTGTGAGACACCATGTGGTTGCTGGGATTTGAACTCGGGACCTTTGGAAGAGCAGTCGGTGCTCTTAACCACTGAGCCATCTCGCCAGCCCCCTGGTGTATTTTTTTTAAGTCTACACATTTTTAAAGCACAAAGAGCTGGGTTCTAATCCTTATCTTACTTGCCACTAAACTTCCCTTGACTTTGAGTCAAATTTACATTTTCATAAATTATCATTATCTCTAATCCGAGACAGTATTGAAGAGGTTAGCTCAGAAACTTTGGAAAATTCCACCAGACAACCTCCCATCCTGGAAGCAAAAAGTCATAAAGAACATATGTTCCCCTTCCCTCTGGAAGCGAGGGGCTGAATGCATTCCTCAGACCACAGGGAGGAGGGACTGACAACCAGCCACCTGAGGGTAGGGTAGGGGTAGACACATTCCACAGCCATTGGCTACCTACCTCATTCGCTATAGACCAATCAGTTTAAAATTCATACTGTTCTGCCAATCACATTCTGCCCAATGGCTGCTGTCTGGAGACCTATATAAATGCTCACCGGGCTGCACGTGGTCGTTCTCTTTCCATGTGCAGAGCAACTCCAACATGTTGGAACTATAAATTCTTCTTGCTTTTTGCATCAGTTCTTCGCTCTGCATTGTGCACTGAGAGAGAGTACCTAGTAAGCTAAGTATACCTTCTTTACTCCTAAGTTCATATTAAATATAGTCACCTTTACCTCTTAGAAAAAATGTCCTCTATGCAGTAACCACGACTGCGCAAAAACAAAACAAAACAAAACTTTTGTTTTGTTTTGTTTTGTTTTGTTTTGTCAAGAAAAATCGAAGGGACGTAAGACTGTAGAAGGACATCTTCCCTAGTAAGATATATAGTAGGACTCTAACTGTTATGACCAAAGTCATGAAATTCTGTAGTGTAGAATAATAAACTACACTGTATAATAAAAAGGGGGAGAGATAAAGAGATCAGAAGAGATAAAAATAAATACATTGTAATAAATCAGTAAGTCACTACTAAGAAAATTAAGTATTCCTCTAAACAATCGAAGTACAAATAAAAAAGAAAATCCATATTTCTTTAAACTTTTGGTTGGTATTGGAGATAAAACCCAAGGCCTAGTGCATGAGAGGCAAGCACCCTATCACTGAGGCAGAAAGAATATACTTAACATCCAAAATGAAAAGGGTCAGAAGACTGCTCAAGCTACAGTCACAGAGTTGTCTCTACTGAACTAAGTCATCCCAAAGATAAGGATGCTTGTTACCAGTCTTTCAAGTGATTTTTATTATTTTACATTTCAATTTTCAGGAATTAAAATGCACGATTTATTTATCCATTCAACCCACTGCATTATGATTATCTTGAAATTTTGTTCAGTAAATTAAATAACAAACCTAAGTTTCCTTCAGTCACATTCCATTTAATGAGAATGGCCTTAACAATCCATGAGAAAGAATTTGCATACAAATAAAAAATTCACCACCTAGGTTTTATGCACATATAGATACAAAAATATACATTGGGACAGTTTCTTCCATTTATCTGACTTTGTTGACGTGATGATATTTTTAAAAGTGTTTTGTTTTAATAAGTAGCATAGTTCTGAGTGCTAGCAGTTATGAGCACCCAATATATTGACTATAAAAAACTATAATTTTAAATTATAAGGTGTTCAGAAATGTTAGTTGCTAAATATGTGGAATTCACAATAAGATTTACCAAAAATGTTATGTCATGAACAGAGCTACTATGGATACCACAGAAGAAAGCGATTAGCCCCACCTAGCATTGAGGCATCCCTTGGGGAGGAGGGAGGAATTATTGCTCACATTTATAAAAGGATGCTTCAGGGTCATTTTGTGTGATTGTTCTGCCCCATGAAACAAGATGGGAAACCACATGAGGAAGAAGGGTCTGCATAGGTCTCCGTGGTAACATCTGATTGATCTGCAGAATAAAGAAGGAATGTTGCATTTGACATCATTCAATTTCCTGGTGACTTTGGTGTGTGTAGACCTATCTTTCATTTCTCTTCTTGCTGAATCTTGAGCACTTAAAAACAAACTAGAGCAAATGCCAGTCACACGCTTCCAACTTCTTGAAAATAATTTAAAAGCACCCTAGGAAACTATTATATCTGTATAAGACAGTCCGCAAAACATGAATTATTGAATTTAAAGTAATATGGTCCTTCCTCATACTTATGATAGTATTTTTGTACTTTTAAGGAACAAGTGATATTGCTTAAATTTTATTGTATACATTTAAAGACATTTTTTTAAAAACAGGATTCAGGCTGAAAATTAATATTAATGCTCTATAATTACTGTACCACAATAATAGAGCATTGGTTATTATTTAGCATTTTTAGGGTTTCAATGGGAAAGTCATCATTTTCCCTTACTATTTAAATATTATAATAATACATTTTATAAGTCACATGAGAAATTATGAAATCTAAGCAAAATGTAGGTCTAAAATATGGACTTGGGAGACTGATAATAGTTACAGACTTCATACAAATTTATATAATAGTAAATTAACAGCATTATTAAAGATATATAATAGATATATATTAAAGATATATAGATAGATTATTAAAGATATAAATATATATCTTGTTAAACCATTACTAGAATTACTATGTTTTCTATGAACAATTCAGAGAATATAAAGACCTAAGCCTTTGCTTTTGTAAAACATGCGCACATACACATACAACCACATACACACACACACACACACACACACACACACACACACAAAATCAGGCATAGTTAAAATTAACAAATTAATTATTTAACCAATTTAAATATTTAGAGAACTGTAGTAGATAAACTTTTGTTCTTATATCAAATGCTTTAGGCTCTTTAACTTATTTTTATGCAGAATTTATCATAAATCTCTTCACATATAAGCTAAATAAAAATGTTATGAATTCTTCGTTATGCACCATGAACCACTGACTGAATTTACAGTTCTATATGGACAGCTACATAGGGTAGCGTGTGTGTCTGAGAACACAGCATCCCTAACAATATCATCTCCAGTAATAGATGGAAGTATATTCCCATCATAGACTAACAATTTCTGAGAGAAAGGTGAGCAATTACTATATGGATCATAATAAAATTTCATCAAAATTAAGATTTATAAACAGAGATTCTAAATACACACATTTCTCATGATATTTACTTGTTGTTTAAAATTTGAAACAACTGATATTTTTTTCACATAGGAATCATTTCATTTTAAATGCCTCTGTTCAGTTCACTTGACAATTGGAGACTTTGTCAGAAGATCTTAAGAAGGGCCCAGTCACTTCACATATGCAGACTACCTGGGAAAAGAATACAAAAAATCACTAGCATATTGTTCTACTCAAGAAATTGTCAGTTCTGGGTGGGAGGGAGGCTTAATTGATTTGTTGTATTCTGTTGCCCTTTTAAAATGTGGTTATTATTTGAAATGTGTACCATGTACCATCTGTAACAAATGAACTGTATAGTAAAATATGTGGTAAATGCCATAATAGGGATGTATTTTGAAATGTCACTTGCAACTACTTCATTCTGAGAACCCAAATGTTCTTGACTCTATATAGTCAATGTGAGGAACACTTGAAACTGGAATATAAATGCCATTTTCAATTAAAAGTTTATTATATAAATGTTATGAATTTTATTTTCAGAAAGACATATAAAATGTCTTCATGTACCTGATTTTCATACAGTTGATTTATTGGGAGCCTTTGTTTAGTTAATTCTGAAAATTATGTTACATGGAAATGACATTCATTTAAGAGTAAAGAAGTCTATGGTTAGAGTACTCACTTATAGCAAAAGTTAGTAAATGACAGAACTGTGGTTTGAGATGATTTTTTTTAAATATCTACTACCTATCATGCATTCCACTTTCTCATAATATTGCCAAGAAGGTAACAATTTTATTACCATAGGAACTAATCCATCCTTGAATGAGTCAGGGTAATATAACAGCATATAACATTCATGAAACTGTGCCTGTGATAATGGTCAGGGAATGGATGTTAAGCATTATGGGCGGTCTAGGTTTTGTGCTCTGAACATCAACATGGGTCACCTTTGGGAATTCTTAATTCTGTGTTGACTGCCTTGTAATTGTTGAGTTCATCATGCCTAAGTCCATGTTTAGAGAGTCTTTCTGACTTCCTGCGTCTCTTAGAGTCAGAGCTTCCATAGTCCTTGCTAATACTACTGGGTGATGGCTCTATATGCAGTAATAACAATCTGATAGATGAGTATTCATCTGTATTCATAAACACTGACTGGAATAAAGGCACATTTAAAAGAATTGCCCTATCAAAGAGTTTAATACACATCAGTGATGTTTCAGAGGTGCAATAAGGTAAATGTTGCCAGTATATACTAAACCTAGCTGTCTAGAGCTTCGTGCTGAAAACCCACATAATTTTCTGTTCAGTTATTTCAAATGAAATTTATTCTGGGCCACTGGTGCCTCTGCAAGAGTCTCACCTATAAGCCTTGAGAATACTATGACTTTTTAAAATAAATTTCTCAATATTTCTTCCTAATATTTAAAACATATTGTAGTAGGTAGTTCTTCTGTATTTATTTTTATTTATTTTTTATTTTTATTTTTATTTTATGGGCATTAGTGTTTTGCCTACATATGTGTCTGTTGGATCCCCCTGGAAACTGGAGTTATAGGCAGTTGTGAACTGCCATATGGATGCTGGGAATTGAACTCAGGTCTAGTGTTCTTCATCACTGAACCATCTCTCCAGCCCTTTAAATGGGTGGAGTGAAGGGTTGGCTAGCAGATAGAAATCAGGTAGTGGTGTTCTAGAAGGAACAGAGCATGTTGACTATAGATGGTAATCACTTTTAACATTCTTACCATAATAAAATGTAAAATGTTAGCATCAATTGACATGATAACTACTCTAACTTGAGCACTGGATGCAATTAATAAAATATCTTGCCAACCCCCAAAGCATGTATAGTTATGGTCTAGTAATTAAAAATAAAATATAATTATAGTTTGGGTTTTAGGGCTACCTTCATAGTACACTTAAACATTGGGCAGCTCATTGCCTAATGGGGAAAGTCAATTGTCATGAACCAATGGGCAATAGGAGAGCAAAACTCTTGGCTCCTTACATGGGCTGACTGTGAATCACAACTGAACTGTGTGTTTGCTTATAAGGCAAATTCTTCACATTTACCAGCCTACATTGATTTCCTTGCTATTTGTTTTCTTGTTCTCTAGTAAGTAGAAGTAAACCCACAAATGTTTATTGTCAAATTCACAGGGTCTCTATCCCTTTTTAACAGGAAACTGATAGAAAATACTCTGTTGCAGCAATATGAAAAATAGTTTAGGATTCAAATGAGCTTTGCCCTCATGAACTTGGGAAGAGCTCATATTAAGCACTAGGGTCTTTATACCCCTGACTGCTCCTCAAGAGAGCTGAGGGCTAAGCATTTAGCAACAGAACAGTTGCTTTGCCTTACCATCAGGAAAACAGTCTGGGAGCGTCTGCATTCCTAGTTTTTGCTGACAGATGTCTTACACTCACTGGCCCTTTCTTCTGTCACTTCTGTTGGAGCTGCTTCATCATGTGAAATGCTGAAGTTCAAGAGATATTTACTAGTAGACACCATGCTTTTAAATGTTTGTGAGAAACACCACACTAATTCTTGTGAATAATAATAATAATAATAATAAAAAGCAGGACATAAAAGTTAATTATCTCAAGTAGGAATGGAATAAATTTACCCAGGGTTTTACACTTGTATACTTTCTGTTAGCAACTAGGTTTCCAGAATACACAGACCTTTCAGGTGCTTTTTTTTTTTCCTGCCCAGTTATTTTCTTCTCAGGAATCTTAATATTGTTTCCATCTTCTGACAGTGTCTGTGTCCTACTGGTCTCTCTAGTATTCTAACATGCTTCTCTCTTAACAGGAGTTCATAGATCATTCAACAAATACTTATGTAAGTAATGGTAAGCTAATATATATAATCATTTACAGACAGGATATATATTAATCTAAATATTTAATAAAATTCTATATAGTTTTAACACTCTAGAAAGTTTGGTAAGAAACTGAAAACAATTTTAATATGGATTACTCACTAGGTGGGCCTTTTAAGAAAGTGTCAGACATACATTCCTTCTTGTTGACTTTGTTTTTCTCAAGTCATTTTTCTCACTGTAGACTTGAAATTAATAAATGTCCATTTTAAATGGGTTCTAAGGATCCGTTCTCTAAATTTATATATGTTTATATTTGATCTAGGACAGTGGGAGAAGGTGTGGTTGGTAAATTACCTTTTACACTGTTTCTTTAAATTACAAAGTCAGGGAGAGACAAGCGCCACTACAAAGTCATCCTTGGGTGAAAGATAAGCAAAGACAATGTTTTCCATCAATGATAACGATGGGGGGGGGGACGTCTGGGACAGACCAGGCATTTTTTTCTTAAATTACTCATATAATCCTCACAGTTAACTCCTGGAAGAGATTATTACAATGAGTGTTTTATAGAAGAAAAAACAGACACAGATAAAAAGTTGTTGGTTTCCTGAATGGTTCCTGTTTGGGTTCTTATTGGCTCCTGGATTAAGAAGCATCTTGAGGAGTGGGGCTGAGCGGTCATAGGTATTGGGGCCAGGAAACTCAGGGAATTTGGTTCATTTCTTCCTATTAGGCTTAGAATCTTTAGAAATTGAATGTAAGCTGTTCTGTACTGAACACATACTTCCCTTCTATGTCTAACGATGTTTGCATGATATGTAGCTGCTGGGTACAAGCTGTACCAAGAACGGC
Source organism: Mus minutoides (assembly GCA_902729485.2). NCBI lineage: Eukaryota > Metazoa > Chordata > Mammalia > Rodentia > Muridae > Mus > Mus minutoides. Next base: position 104,916 of record LR751627.1, on the reverse strand, counting down.
AGTAATGAATTTGCATCTTCTGAAGAGCACGTGAATCTTACTGGCATCTTTTCAATGTCTACATATGGGGTGCATCACATACAATGATAAGTGCATACCACAATGACTGAAGCATGGTAGCAAAACAGCTGCCTTGGAAGTTGGTTTTGCCTCTTTCTTCCCATCATCTAGCCATCAGGAAGAGTTGGCCTGATAGCCATATCAGAACAGCTGGGCTATTTTAAAATGTTTTCATTTCTAAGCAACTTCCCACTATTACTCCCTATTTTGGGTGTTTTTATCCATTTGTGCATATAAATTATTATTTGAACATGAAATAGACAAGGAGACAATGTGAAAGAAATATGCTTAAGTAGATAAAAGTCCAGACCCAATGTTCCTGGATGTAACCAAAGCTCCAACTACATCTGGGATTTATGTAGTTTTTAAAATGAATTTGCTACCAGACACCAGAGTAGAGAGAATGTCCAGATTAGCTAATGACAACTTCCTGCTGTTCTTTGATATAACTTAAATCTGAGTCAACACATTTTTTTATTTTTATTTTTTTATGTGGTTTGAGAATAGTAATTGAATATTTCCCCTTAGAATATGAATCACTGATAAGTAAGCTAACATTTTATGATAAACCCACAGGTTAAAAGTTAATTAACGGGCTGGTGAGTTGGCTCAGTGGGTAAGAGCACCCGACTGCTCTTCCGAAGGTGATAAGTTCAAATCCCAGCATCCACATGGTGGCTCACAACCATCCGTAATGAGATCTGGCGCCCTCTTCTGGAATAGCTACAGTGTACTTACATATAATAAATAAAATATATAAAAAAAAAAAAAAAAAAAAAAAGTTAATTAACAACAGCTTTCTACTCAGGTAATACCTCTAGGCAGAATAATGTACATACTCTCACTTCCTTTTGATGGGCAAGAAAGAACATGGATGCATGAAATACAAACTTCTCCCATAATATCTGAGGTCAAGTTTGTTTACTCTCATTTGCTTTGAGTTTTAGCTGTTTAGATGCAATTACTTCAAGCATAAAAACAAATTGCCTTAGAAACTCAAAGGCTAGATGGTTTGTTGTCAAAATATTGTTTGAAATCATGGAGTCCATTGGAAAAACTGCTCCTCTGTTGGTAAATCCAAGGACGGATAATTGAAACAGATTCGATTTGTCTAAATTCATAACTTTCTTTGCATTATTTTATAAACTTACAAGAAACAAGCCAGTAGGTAATAATACCATATAATGCTAAAAAATCCAAAATTACATCTGCCCCTGTAGCTTTTTACAAAAGAAAGAAAAAAAAAAAAGATGGTGGAAATGTTTATTGAAGGGAAAATATGCTAATGGCAACAAATGGCATGTCAGGGCTTCAAACACTGCAAATATTTTCTCACATGCTGTGCTGTTAACTGTATGTCTTACGGCAGTGGGCTGAACTCATGTTTAACAGTATGCAGAATATATTTCCTTAAATTCATATCTATTATTTCAGATGCATTTGATAAGATAAATATGTAGCTTTTCATCTTAGGTACAGACATAGAGTCTGCTATTTTATTCAAACGTACATGCTTTGGATCAACCTTCATTGAAGTTTCCTAAAGCAACTTCCACCTCTTCTTGCCCACATGGCTGAAATGGAAACAGCTTTCTATCTCATCAGGACAAGCCTGCTAAACAGTGGTTAGTGTGTTATTCACTGCAAATACTTCTGTATTTTCTCCTTCTCTATCTGAAATGTTTCCCAGTTTTGAAATGAAGCAGAATCCCACATTTCACATCCCCATCGTGGACCTGATTTTGTGGGGTAATTTCTAGTCCCCTGTATTGTGGGATCCTCTGGGTTATACTGTACTGTTTTATGATAGTCCAGAGCTTTGCCTATCTGAGAATCCTATAATAAATATACATTTTGCTGGCTTTTTCCTTGTCACCCATTCTTAACTTATCCCTGCTGTATTCATGTTGCCAAGAATTACTTACGAAATAACAGATAGGAACTAAGTCCTGGTCTTTGGCTACCAATGAGGAAAACACCGATGAAATTGTTTCAGTTTCTGTAAGAAAATTCTTAGGAATATTCTCATCCCAGTCATCAAAGATCCATGATGTGTTTTGAAAATGACAGCCTCAGAAAACAGTGCCTTCATGAGTTAATATATGTTACTTGAAAACTTCTGTATTTTATTGCTCTTCCCACACATACGGGCTACATATCAAAAAGCAACCAAAACAGTCCTTGGTTTCCTCTAAAATTTGGCTTGATTGTGTAAGAAACTTAGCGTTGCTATGCATGCAGTACTTGGCCACCACTAACCTTGGCTAATTATCTTATGCTTAGCCATAACCCACATTTCTGTTGCCAAGAATGTGAAGATAGGCTTCCTAGTGGAAAAGATGCCAAGCAACTGAGTGCTAAGTTTAAGTCAGTATATTTAAGGATGAACTTTCTTCAATAAATTATAAATATCTAACCTCAATTCAATGACTTGTTCCTTTTTTTCTTTTCGTATGCAACATCTCTTGTTTATGTATTCTTATATATGTTGAAATTAAGCAATATAATGTTTTAAAATGCAGATACCTATAATACAATGGTGGCTTTCACTATATGAATGCATGCTACCAGTCTAGAGTGATAAGAAATTAAATGGACTGCACAGTGTTGGAATATCACAAAATGTAACAGTTCTCAGGTCCTGTATTTTAATTCGAGTTACTTTTCTTTGCGTAATGCAGATATGTGCAATATAGTCAGATGGAATGAATTTGTTCCACTGAAAATTCTAGTGGTATATCAGTTACAAAAGATCTTAAATCAGATTTTTGTGAGTAATAAAATACATATAAACAACATTGGGGAAAATGTAACTTCTATAAAATGTTACTAGTCTGCTATCTTACTTAGTAAACAAGAAATGTGGAAATGATGAAAAGGAGAGGACCCAAAATCCCCATTTTGCTGAAAACAAATATGATACATATGCAAGTTCTGTAAAATCTGAACAGCCATACAGATAATGAAATCTTTCTCTTCACTGATAACCTTCAAATCCACTTTTCCTTCCTAGTCATATACACATAAATCTTGGAGCCTGGAAGGTAGAGCTTAGCAGGTAAGCATTTGCTTAACAATCATAAGCACCTCACTTTGATGCCTAGATTAAAGTACAATCACCATGAATTGTGCTATAAAAGGAAGGTATTTAGTGCCATAATAGGAATGATACCCAGTGCTGTCCGCAGGCCTCCATATATAGGAGTATACACATGCACTTATACCCACGTTCACATGAACAAATACACATTCACAAACATAAATACAGAAACACAAACATAATACTTATATTGTTAACTGTAAAATATGGAATTAAATTAAGTATCTACCTATTGAATAAGCAAAACTATTGTGTTACACAGAGGCAATGGAATACTACTTATCAGACATGGATATGAGAATGTCCTCTCATTTCTTCCATCATGGAACAACCTGATAATTTTTTTATTACTTAAAATAACAGAGAGAGAGAGAAAGAGAGAGAGAGAGAGAGAGAGAGAGAGAGAGAGAGAGAGAGAGACTGAACTGTTTCACTCATTTGTTGCTTCTATAGGAGCTGAAAATAGAATAATGGCTAACTAGCTAACAAAGGCTGGCGAGATGAAGAAATATATTAAGGATATAAAGATACTGTTAAGTATAAGAAATAAATTCTAGAAATTCATTCTAAAACTCCAGTAAGTTGTTTAGATTTATACTCTTCAGAATTTTACAGTGTAAGTTGAATTTTGCCTTGTCTGAGGGATATAGAGGTAGAGACTTCTGAACTTTGCGCACACATGGCCAACCATACTAGCCTGTAGGTTCCAGGCCAGTAAGAGTACCTTATAGTACTCCACAAGCACATTCAAGTGTGACACACATGCATGTGTATCCTCACATATGTATATATGCCCATGACCCCAGCCCTGACATACACAAGTACATTTTGTACTAAAGCTAATTTCAATGTAATATTATTTGGTTTGTAAATAGATTTTCTGACAAATAAATAACTAACTAAAGATTTAATATTAATGAAATTTCAAGCATTTGATAATGCCTTCTACTTCTTAAAAATATACAAGTTTGGTGTTCTCTGTAAAGACTTTATTCTAAACAATAAGGTTTCACACCACCATATGCTTAGATTGTTGCTACCTGTGGCTTCTCAATTTTAATTTTCTGCTAAATTATTTTCTTTTCTCGCTTCTATGATAAAACAGAACAAATAAACCCTCTACAGAGAACTAAGGAAGTAGCTGTAAAACCTCATGCTAAATTCAGCAACAAATATCCTTATAATATTAAAAGAAACAATTAAGATCATAAAGATTTTTAAATTAAACCTGGAATGAGATAAATTACTTACTGTAAGCTAAAGGGTTACAGCCACATCTGTGTTCAAAGTAGCAGTATCTCCCATGTGTGCAAGTTGGAAGCAAGCCAAAGTCTGACACAGAAGAATATATAGATACAGCCTGGTATATTTGAATATAATTCAGCCTTAAGGAAGAAGATTACATGATAAAACACAGACAAACTTAGAAAACACCAGGCCAAAGGGGAAAAGAACATCACATTTGTCTAAATGCTGCCTATATGAGATATTTAAATGAACCAAGTTCAGAGAAAGTGAATGTAAAATTAGGGTATGGTGACATATGGAGATGAAAAATGGAAAAATTATACTATTCAACGAATGGAATATTTTAGATTTGCAATAGAAAACTGTGATGACATTTGAATTAAGGTGGAAATTTTTATCATAAAAATATATCCTATGCAAGGCAGTGGTGGTGCCTGCACTTGGGAGGCAGAGGTAGGCAGATTTCTGAGTTCAAGGCCAGCCTGGTCTACAGAGTGAGTTCCAGGACAGCCAAAACTATACAGAGAAACCTTGCCTCAAAAAAAAAAAACAAAAAACAAAACAAACAAACAAAAAAAAACAAAAACAAAAACAAAATAAATAAATAAATAAATAGTATCCTAAAAGAAAACTTTTGAGACATTTCTTATGTAAAACTGTGAACTCACCATAGATCTTCTAATATCTGTGTTTCTCACTTCTCATCAAAATAACTTTTCTTTGCAACAGACAGAGACAATTATAGAAAACATCAGTTGACCAAGATGCAGAGAACAAGAGATTGTGTGGTATCCATTTCCAAATGCTATAACATAATACCTGTGGCTAAACCTCAGGATATCTTATAACTATGGGTGGAAAGATTATAAAAGCTAGAGGAACAGGATGTTTGCTGTGAAATCGTGTCTCATAGAAATGTCAAAGAGGCTGTGCTCGAAAAGTCTCATCAACAGGACTGCCTAAGCAATACCTGGCCAAAGATAAAAACAATGGACATGCTATCATCGAAGGGAGAAAGCTCGGAGGAAAAGTATAGGCAGCTGGGCCACACTGAGAGTGGGACAAATCATATTCTGTAGAGAAAACACCCTTCTTTTTGGTTATGCAATATCAAACATCAAATGATCAGACCCAAGGTAGCATTTTATATATAATATCACACATACAGATCAGATTGTACTTATTTAGGAAAACATATGCATTTGTGTGTGGATAACAACAATTAAAGAAAAGAGGTAGTGAATTGGAGAGAGAGCAAAGAGTGTGCGTTAGAGGATTTGAAGGAAGAACAGGTAACAGGGGTGAGGTAATTATAAATTCAAAAAATAAGAACAAATGTCAAAGACAACTAAAATTGGGCAAGTTTGCTTTACCCAAAGGAGGAGGATTTTGGTTTTGCCACAATTTAAAGAACATTAGGAGAACTGCAGAACATCTTGGAATGCTGAAACACAGTTCCAGAGAAGAACAACAAATAAGTGAACCCAAGGGGTGGGGAAAGGTTTGATTTGCTGTGATAGCAAAATACTGGTTAGCTATCACTGTAACGTACTTATAAGTTGGCATAGCCGTGAGAATGACAAGAGAAAAGTTACACTGGCATGGACTTAAGATTGCTAGTTCTGATAATTCAATTTAAAATTGCTTTCTCAGGGATACTTGAATAGAGCTTACTGGAGGCCAGTGAAGCGATTCAGATAATCTCATTAAGTGCGTATCTACTCATCTTTTTCTTCATGAGGCCCATAACGACTCTTCTGTCAACAAGGGACTATGTGTACAAGGCTTCTTCATGAATTGCTTGCAGAATTTAACGTGGTAATATGTTGCATTATACTACACTGTCTAGGTGTGTAGGATTATATACACATACACCTGGGTTTCTACAAATATATTCTTTTGTTTAAGAACCAACAAAATCAGCCATGATTTATTGCCCTGTGGCAAGGAATAGAATATTGTACACATTGCTTTGCATTATTATTCAAAAATGGTAGGTTTCAGAGAGGTCAGTATCAGTCATACTGAATAAGGACAATGCCTGCTGTTACAGCCAGTTTAATTAATAACCACCTTTATATTTCAAAGGAGGTTCTCCCCTATTTCAAAAACTGTACTCTACTATATTATAGGATTCCTTATAACATACTGCTAAGGAACCCCAAAACTTAATACTATTCAAAATTTTGAGAATTTCCTTTAATGGTCTTATTTTGTAATAAAAATATATTTTTATCATAAAGGAAACATTTTAATGAATAAATTCTCAACTCATTAATTTTTTAAACAGTTAATATTATGAGGAAAGTGAGAATATGCCAATAATGTTTCAAATCTAGCTGAATCAATCCATAATATTCTGTTATGATTGAAGACAAAAGCCTAGTATAACTAACCATCCTTTGAGAGGTTCCACCCAGTAGCTGACTGAAACAAATGCAGAGATCCACAACTTAACCTTGCATGGATCTCGGGGACTCTTGTGGAAGAGTTGGGGGAAGAACTGAGTACTCCAGAGGAGATGGGAATTCCACAGGAAGACCAAGCAAAATCAACTACCCTGGACTTGTGATGATCTTAGAGTCTGAACCACCAACCAAGTAGCATATGCAGGCTGGACCTGAGAGATCAAATCTTTTAAGTTTAGTCTTCATTTTAGAGAACTTGAACTCAAATAAACTTACAGGCAGGTACCTAGCATTACTTTTTAAGTTACCCTTCAGCAAAACCTGAGCCTACCTCTAGTTTCTAGGCTAACCCCAACAGACCAGTGTCTCCCGGTTAATTTCCCTCAACAATCCAGTGTTTCCAGGCTAATTTCCAACAATCTGATATGGTTTGACTCCCAGCACCAGCCAACTATGCTAAAGGCCATAGTAGCTCTCCAGTTAGATGCTTTGCCAGGCTAGAAACAATCACTCTGTGCTTGTTGCTTTCCATAAAGCCTTACCCCAATGGATGTTGGGGGGGGCATATGTCTTCACCAAAAGCATCTTGCCTTTCAGCAGGGGGCTGAGGCACCCGAGTTAGCTAGAATAAAGTCGCTTTTACGATTTGCATCGGTTCAGCTCCTGTTTTTTGGGGGGGGTTCACTAACACTTTCCCGGCACAACAGACCTAGGTCCCCAGCTCATATATAGATGTACAACTTGGTCTTACGTGGGTCATCCAACGACTGGGGGCTATCCCTAAAGCTATTGCCTGTCTGTGGAATCGGTTGCCCTAACTGGGCTACCTTGTCTGTCCTCAGTGCGAGAGGATGTGCCTAGCCTTGTAGAGACTTTATGTGCTGGGGGTGGTGGGGTGTGACCCTCTCAGAGGAGAAGGGGAAGGTGGATTTAGCGGGGAAGGGAGCAATCAGGGTCCAAAGTAAATAAATACATTAATTTAATGTGAAAAAAAGCAAGATTGGAATAAAAATTGTTTAAGGATGTAAACAAAAAATGCATCTCAATAAATTAATATACTATAGAAGAATTTTTGATTATGCTTTTCTATTTAAATCACATATATTTACTATTATTCTTTTGAAAATAATGAAATTATTTTATGTTTAAAAGGAAGCTAATATTCTGCTTTAACTATTTAAAATGTATGTGTGTGTATATATATATATATATATATATATATATATGCCATCTTACTTGAGATTTAAAAGGCTTTTTTTCTATACAGACATAAGAGAGGCTGTTAAGAATGGTACCAAAATGTGGCTGAAATGTTGAGATTAAAAGGAACATAAAAATAGGTACAAAAGCAGATCTTAATCATCTCTTAATTTACTTTAAAAATAGCATTCACACAAATTATAAAGTTTCTGTTGTCTTTGTTTCAACAATTATGAATGGTTTTCGAAGTATTCCCAACAGTTGATTGTGAATTTTTATTTATGTCAAGACTAGGTGATGACACAGGCAAGTATCCCAGATTTGATTGATGTTAAGACCTGGCTTATATCTCATGTTTGCAGTGTTTCTAAAAGTGCTACTCTGGCCATACTCTTTGTTTATTTACTTGGTTGGACAATTTGGGAAGCTAGTTTAGAAAAGGTGGCCTTTGTTTGTTGTGATTTTGTATTCACGCAGAGTATTCGGCATCCCATTACATCCTTCCTTAATGCAGTCATCTAACCTCCAACAAAAACAGAGAGCCATGAGGTGTTCTTGTGGAGTCGAGTGAAACAACCTTTTGCTGTTTTTCCAACAATGCATTTGGCACCTAACTGCTTTGATAAACAGCTCTCTTCCTGTACTCTGGGGGAATTTGATCTTCCATTGAGGTAAATATTGCCCCAAGGGTCTAGAGAGAATGGAAGGAATTTGGGAACCTCCAAGTTGGCCTCTATTAACACCTGGCTAATTATTGGAGACAATAAACAGGAAGCATAGGGCTTATTAGACAGTTTTTTTTCCCCAGAATATCAGTGGGAATCTGCATGTACTTGCCCAAATCCCATGAAGACTCCTAGGAAGATGATCCTCTAGGTTCAGAATTAGTACTCATGGTTCTCATATGAAGGAGAAGGACTGGCCATAGATTCAAAAAAAAAAAAAAAAAACCCACCTGAAAACAGTCAGATCATCAAGACTAAAAATCAGCATCAGGACTTGTTATAAAGATCTAGTTGAGTCTACAATTTTCTATTCACTTTAAGTTTTAGACACATAGGTAACTGTTCTGGTGCTAATAATTATGTGTGGAACTAATGTGGTGGAAGTTCATGTTTAATGAAATGTTCCCATTGTTTTTCAGAGTAAAAGTCATAACCTTAGTATTATGCTTCATAGCTAATAAGCATTTATTATGTGACAAATGTTAGTCTTTTTCATATCATGTTATTTTGCTATCATGATTTTACATATTAAAATGTTTAATTTTACAGTTGTCACACTGGCTTCTTAACCAGGTGTCAAAATAGGAAACTGAAGATTGCCTGTTGACTTCAGAAATTCAGCTCCTACATTATGAACTAAACCATTCCCTATAAGGGAATTTGGTCTGAGTTGCATATACAGTTTTCTAATTGCTATTATTATGTTTCGTGTACAGTTGTTGATTAAATTCACAGCTTCAGGTATGGTAGGACAACATGCTGCTGGGCTGCTGTACCTTGCCTGTGCATTATTTTTGTCAGTATTCAAAGCCTAAGAGACTCCTCTAGGAATGAAACAGGGTGTGGCAGAACCCTTCTTGTCCAGTACATCATCTCTTTATGCTTGTTGCAACCTAAGAACCCGTGGTTTTGTTAAGGAGAATGTTCTTCATGTGTAGAGTTTTATATACCATGTCATTGCCATAAAGAATAGTTTAGAATTGGTAAATGCCTCATGGTTGAGGCTTATATAGCTAAGTTCTGGTTGGGTCTCACCTACCGGCAATGTAATTGGCATTCCACATGTGTATATTTTCGAGGTGCAAGGAGCTATTTTTGTATTACTCTCCTTTCTCTACTTCTCCATCTTCCCTACCAGAAGTCACCAGAGCTACTCATAATTAAACTTGAAAGTGCCAAAATATTTTAAACATGAACAGATCTGTATTTTAAAAAAAATAGGAAAATTGCAAACTTGAGTGTTCAAATTATGTCCTCTGCAGTCCTGTCCCTAAAGAAGAGATGAAGATTGTCTGAAAGGGAGAAACTTTTCTATGTTCATTAAAATCAAAGACTAGGAAGACAATGACCATTTGATAATTTCATTATAGAATGTCAAAACAGCTTCACAATGCTCTAAAAATCAAATGTAGCAGTTTGACTTTTCAGATAAAGAAACGTATGAAGGAAGTTCCACCTCTCACAAAAGATGATGTTTAAAATTAACAAAAAGGTTGTAAAACTATATATAATGTTGCCATCAAAAATTATTGCCTTTATTCTAAAATCATATCATTCACAATAATGATTATTGCAGCATTGTTAACAATAACCTAGTTATGGGAAAGCATACCTTTTTATTAATGGAAAAGTTAATAAAGAATATGTGGTATATGTATATAAAGAATATTATTAGACATTACAAAGAATGAATTTGCTAATTTTGTGAAGATGGGTAGAACTAGAGATTTTTGTGTTCAATGAAAAAAGCCAGGTTCTGAAAAACAAGGGTTACTCATATTTTCTTATATGTGGGATGAGAGAGAGTGAGGAAAGGAACTGGATGGGGGAGAGAGAGGACTGATAGAAGAAGAGATAGATAAGGGAGAGGAGACTGCTGGGAAGAGCTTTCAGAACAACTGAAAAATAGGCTAGAGAGTTGTAGCCGCCTACGGCCATGTGAACTGAGTTCCTCTGAAAGGCGGACTGGGGAGATCAGAAAGCAAGAAAACAAGGCCAAGACAAACCTTTCTGTTCAAAGCCTCTGAAGTTTATTGAGAGTCCATGCTTATAAAGAGGGTAGGCCCATCCCCCTTCTTGGTGCCTGGAGCCAGCCCGTAGGCGATCTACAAGGGTGTGTCTCAAGAACATCTCAAGGACCTTTCAGCTTGAAGCAGAGTCCTGGAGAAGAGCAGCTAGAGCCATCAAGGTCTGAAGTCTCTACCCCTAGGTAATCTCCTTCTTAGTGGCAGCAAGGTCAAAGTCCGGATCAGCCTTTTTCAAGGCTGAGGGAGGCTACAGAGAGTAGTTAAACCTGAGACCTTATGCACTTCTTCACAAAGGGCATAATATTGTCAGCTATTCTATATACTTAGAATGAACCAATAAAATTGATTTTAAAAATTAATCTGATTTCTAACCCCTTGGCTCTCAGTTTATCCACACAATTTTATTATGTGATTATTGGAAAATATAATCCTAACAGAGATGTGCAGACTTTGTGCTTTGGGTCTGGTTTTTCAGGTTTACTTTAGAATCTCGGCACTCCCATATGCAGGCAACAATAAGAAGCCTGGAGATGAGAAACTGGAATGAGGACTCTATTGCCAGCTTTCTTGTCAACAGCCAGGCACATGTGCTGGGCTACTCTAAACCATCAGCCTTGGCTGAGCATACCCAGACAGAAGGAATTGTCCAAGCCTGCCCAAGAACTTGAGAAATAATGAATGCATGCTATTCTAAGCTACTTAGTTTTAAAGTAGTTTTCTATAAAGCAAAGCATAATTGACATACGCCTTGCATTCTTTTTGTTATTTCTGCTGTAGTTTTATAGTAAGAGATCTTTCAGAAAAACTTGGGTGGAAATTTTTAGAATACAGAAAACATCTAGGGATACAAAACAAATAAATGTACACCCAACTCAGCGGTTCGACAAGTACTTTAATGGCTGCTTTCTGAAGTACAATGAATGGTGCTACTTAGCTCACAGAACCCAGAGCCAGGTCGCGTTCTGTTTCCCATATCATATGCACTGTAAATGAGAAGTATAGCCATGTTTATGTTGACACGTCTTCATTGCAAGGTTAAGTGTTGGATTTGTTTATACTTTTCCCCATTTCCTCGCGTCAGCTGCACTGTCAGGGTTTTAACAGGCTTTGGTTTTCCCTCTTTGGTGAGACAATGTCTGAGTTAAGGATTAACATTTGTGAAGTGAAACATAAATGCCCATGAGTTGTATATAATATTTTAGCAGAAGCTTATTTAGTTATAGCACTTCCACAAATTTTTGGGTTAGCAAGCAGCTTTGTGATACTCCCTTCCAAGCCAAACTTGATGGATGCTAAGAATGCAGTAAGAGAAGGTGCACTGCTTATAGGCTAGGGTTGCCGGATAAACTAGGTAATTATGATGTGTCCTTGGGCCACAAAGAACACATTTCAAATTCCAACTCCATACTCATTTCTTTCTCTCTTTATATTCTATTGCCCACCTTAGCAAATTAGTCTAAAAAGTCCTCTTTTAAAGTAATAATGTAATAAGTATGTATCTGATAAGATTAAGGGTAACATTTTTTTTACAGATTTATTTATTATATGTAAGGACATTGTAGTTGTCTTCAGACACTCCAGAAGAGGGCATCAGATTTCTTTATGGATGGCTGTGAGCCAGCATGTGGTTTCTGGGATTTGAACTCAGGACCTTTGGAAGAGCAGTTGGCATTATTAACCACTGAGCTATCTTGCCAGCCCTAAGGGTAACATTTTTCTCATAAATACCTGTAATTTTAATTCTGTTTTACTCCCCAGCATATAAAGTGCATTGTTGAAACAATATGCTTTCTCTACTTTTTTTGCTTCTTCTCAAAAAAGCCCTTCTTATCAAAACGATCAAATCATCAAAGTATCTTAGATCTTTATGGAAATATAGAAGTTCTCAACATGTATAATTAAAATGTATGTATTTTTAGAATAAGAATTCACTTTGGACATATAAGTTTTGAACAGATACAGTAGATGCATAAAATTATTTTTATTTGAAATTCAATACATGTTATTATTTAATTGTATTTTATTCTATTTTTCTATTTTCTGTTATGTCTTGGTTTTACTAATTGAATTTTCTTTCTGTATTATATTCTAAAAGGGTTACATATTTCAACCTTGGCTTGTGGCCCACAAATAGAAAGCACCATTGTCTAGCATTAGGAAGAAAACAGTTCACAGCTTCTGATGACTGTGTTGTGTTCTTTTGATTTTGTAACTCTTTCTATCTTTCTCCTGTCAGTGAAGGGCACTCTTTGTTTCGACCTCCAGATGCAGAGAAATGTTGGGGTTCAAGTACCACTTGCGACTTCAAGAAACCTTGGTGGGTCTTTTTTCCTCAAAGTCCTTTGGTTCCATAGTTATCACTGTGACTCCTGAATTTAGTTACAGTTTATATTTCACTTTTGTAGTATAATGTCTTCCCAATACCGCCTTCACACACATATGTATCCTGTTGCCAGTGACTTCTTTCTTTTCCTTTTCTTTCTCTTGTTCTAATTGATTTAAGATAAACTATTGGTACTTAATACTTGTAATAATCATCTTTATTGATACTCCAGACACCAATGGGAATAACTTTCATGGTGGCAATCAAGAACAGATTAAGAGTGTCTTCCAAAGATGGAAAAAACTTAAATATGAATAATGTGTCCCTCTATTGGTCTAAGATAATAAGAAATATTTTATTTACTCATTTTTAATGGTTATTTACTTTGCTTCTACAGAACACAGCTATATGACCATATATCATATATGATGTGGTCTGAATATATTTTCCAGATGACAGATAAGTCAAGAAATATACCTGAAACCCAGTATCATTCGGCTTCCCATCACCTCTCAAGTCTCTGAGGAGCCAATGTTTACTTTGCTATCTCTAGAATCTGTTCAAACCCACACAAACTCATATCTATGGATTACCCACTATTGATTTTCCCTTATATTTCCCAAGGATTTTTAAGTATAGTTTCTTATACATGTCCTTAAGGGGGTTTAATATTTTCATTTTACACCAAAGATGTCTACTGTGTGAAGTGTATCCAATTAAAACTGGGGTGTATATTTTCTACCATGGCTCACAGGATTCTTGGTTATGAAAAAAATAAATGCATTCTTGCTGTCTGAAAAATCCCAGGTAGCCACTTACCTTCTCCAGACCAACTTCTTGTAACTCTCCTTTTTCTTCAAACTCCTGAACTCATCGTCCCTTGTCTCAGCAATATGTGGACAATGAAATAAGGAACATGGTCATAGACTTCTGCTTTGGTTGGAAGTGGTGGGGTTTGAAATGGAGATAATTATGCAAATAATTAGTGGGTTTTAATAGTGATGAAAAGAGTAAATGATGACTGAGAAATTCCTCAAATGACATTATGTCACCTTAAACCAGAAATGTATTATTTCTGTCTCACTTTTTCTTCAGGTTGATTCTAGTTTATATGTAGGATACATGACATATAAAACACAGAAGCTAACATAAGAACATTTTATCTGAAGTCTTTTTTTTTTCTGGAGAACAAAATAAAGGTGCTTAATTTTGGAAGGGAGTAGCAGAAGAGTAGTCTTTTTTGAATAGAATATCAGTATTTCTGTGTTTGCATATACATGTTCTCCCTTAGTAGTGGCTAAAAAAACGAGGAGGCTAACATGATCACACAGTGAGATAATGTTTATTCCATAATGCTGATGCATAAATTGTAGGTTTCATGCAAAATCTAAACTTCAAATTCTACTTGGTGTCATACCCAAGTAATAAGGAGGCCCAACTGCTTCGTTTCTGAGATCAGAAACCAGTTATGTGAACAGCGACATCACTTCAGAAAGAGGAGCTATTGGCAAGTTTTAGCTGTGGGGAAATGAGGAATAGTCTAATTTCTCAAGTAGCCCATGATAAACTGAGCATGCTCCAGTGGAAGGATATATATACTAGACTATGTGGGCAGCACATATTGGTATTAATGGGGAAAGAAAAACTAATATTAGGTTTTGGAATAGCTGTGAAAAGGAAGTAAATATAACCAACACACAAACGTTTTCAAAGGATTAGTGAAAGAAGTGCTTGAAAACATACTTAGAATTAAAAATCACTTAGAATCCAATAGATATATTATACAAACTTCAGAGAAGATCAACATATAGAGCACTGTGCACTGAACAGAGATTAGTCTTATTCATAGTCTTTCTTTCTTTCTTTCTTTCTTTCTTTCTTTCTTTCTTTCTTTCTTTCTTTCTTTCTCTTTCTTTCTTTATTTCTTCTTTCTTTCTTCTTTCTTTCTTTCTTTCTTTCTTTCTTTCTTTCTTTCTTTCTTTCTTTCTTTCTTTCTTTCTTTCTTTGAGAATTTCTTCATTTTCATTTCAAGTGTTATCCCAAAAGTTCCCTTACCCCCCCCCCCCCCCGCCCTGCTCCCCTACCCTCCCACTCCCACTACTTGGCCCTGGCATTCCCCTGTACTGGGGCATATAAACATTACTAGACCAAGGGCCTTTCTTCCCGAATAATGGCCAACTAGGCCATCTTCTAATACATATGCAGCTAGAGACATGAGCTCTGGGGGTTCTGATTAGTTCATATTGTTGTTCCATTTATAGGGTTGCAGACCCCTACAGCTTTTGGGTACTCTCTCTAGCTCCTACATTGGGGACCCTGTGTTCTGCCCTATGGAAGATTGTGAGCATCCACTTCTGTATCAAGGCTTTGACTGTCAAAGCCTCCCAGGAGACAGCTATATCAGGGTCCTTTCAGCAATATCCTGCTAGTGTATGCAGTAGTGTCTGCATTTGGTGGCTGATTTTGTGATGGACCACCCGGGTGGGGCACTCTCTGGATGGTTCATCCTTTCATTTAGCTCCAAACTTTGTCTCTGCACCTCCTTCCATGTATATTTTAATCCCTATTATAGGGAGAAATGAAGTATCCACACGTTGATCTTTCTTGATTTTCTTGTGTTTTGGAAATTGTATCTTGGGTATTCTAGGATTCTGGGCTAATATCCGCTTATCAGTGAGTGCATATTAACTGACTTCTTTTGTGATTGGGTTACCTCACAACTGGAGATTGTGCAGAGAGTGGGAGACACTGGAACACTTAGACCTAAATAAGATATTCAATTAGTCAGGGATCAATGCTGAAGAGGAGGCAGGAATATTATAAGAGCTTGAGGTTGGAGAGACCAACAAGAAAACAACATCTTTTACACACAGCAGAATAGATATGCATATGAACTCCTAAAAATATGGCAGCATGCACAAGGCCTGCTCAAGTTCAAAAGAGACTAAATCCCAGCATGGAGAAAGGGAAGATGGCACAAATTCCTATACCTAACCAAGAAATTATTTGTACTTGATACATGCTGGGAAGAGGGGAAAATGAGGTTTTTACATATGAATGACAATGGATATCAACCATATTCCAGCAGGCCTAATCCTCAAAAGTAGTTAACAAACACATGAGAAATACCATGTGTCTTTGTGTACATTTGTTTTGTTTTGATAATTTTTGTCATATTTTGTGTTTGTTTCATTTTCCTTTATTTATTTGAGAAAGGATATAAGATAGCTTGGATGAAAGGTGGGGAGATCTTGGAAGAGTTTAGAGGATAGAAAAGAATATGATAAAAATACTATCTATTTTTAAAATATATCTAAATGAAACTTACTAAAGATAAATAGCCTGCCATACATCACCACAACCTCTTTGAATTATCCTATGTTTTTCTCTCTCTTTTTTTTTAAACTAACTTCTTTAAACAGCAGACAAATATAAGCTCTAAAAGGGAATTGTATTTATAGCGAGAAAAGTCTACGGTGAGATTCCTATTCCACCTTCCAAAAGCTTGGGTGTATTTCATAATGAAATGTAAACATTAATCTTAAAATTTTTTCTTTAATATACTTTTTTTTATGTTCTAATCTTTTAACTTCTAAAACTGAAGCCAGTGAACTAAAGCCCCATCTTAGCTGAATTCGAATTATTAATTTGTCTTATTTTTGAGAGAGTCGTGTTATTTAGTGTAGACTCCTCTGAAATTTGCTGATAAAACATAAATACATTTGTTTATAAAATGGAAACTTTTGAGGTTATGACTTCATGTCAAGGAAATATTCTGTAAAAAACATTTAATCTAAAAATGCTTAAGAAAATATAGTTAACCATATTAACTCTTAAAATCTAAGTTGAAAGACATCTTTTATACGTACATAAAAAAGACAAGCTACAACCTGAAAAATTAATCTATCATAAATCTGGTTGTCAAAGGATTATCATCAAAGCATGTGTGTATTTCTTAGTCTTTCAGTAATGACAACTAAAAATGCACCAATAAAAAACATGAACATAGGTGGATGACCATGAAATCCTAAATCATGCACATTCTCAGAACCTTTGCAAGTATTATTTTATACCTTAAACTCAAATTTGCCATTTTGCCACAAGACTGTCTGTGCCAACATCCTTGGACACAGTCACAAAGTTCTGATTCACTACAGTTTGGGTGGATCCTTGGAAAATTAATTTTGAAAATAGTTCCCTGAGGGTTTGTGATGTGTGCCATGGTTAAGACATATTTTCCTGAAATTTTAAACTCATTGCCCAAGGGAATCAATCGTTACATCTTAAAACTGTCACTACTAAATATTTTCCCCATAATATGTCACTCTCTCCTGGATGCCTTAGTTCAGACAGGCTCAGCAAGGAACTTAGAGGTGGCAAAGAAGTTGGTCTTAAGAGTTAAACATATTAATTAATATTAATTAACACACACAGTGGTCTATTCTGACTCTATAGGAAATGTCATCACCTGGAGATGCTCCACAGATGCATGGAGAGGAAAAGAATGCCAGTTCTTTCCCAGGTCTTCTGTGATTGGTGGCAGGCAATGCCCCTACTCCTTTTTCTGTATTATGTATCTCATCAGAGAACCCACATCTCCAATCACATAGAAAACCTGGCTTCCTTCTCTTTTGTCTTTAAATGACATAATGAAGGTTCATTGCTTAACTTTTTAAAAAATTATTTTATTTAATTTATTATTATTATTATTATTTTTGGAAAAAGTAGTTAGGGTGGATTCTGAAAGACTCCAGCTCAGAAGTAAAATCTTACCTGTGAAAGGACCCTGATTTTACACTATAGTACGATTGATGGAAGTCACATTTGGCAGCAATAACTCATTTGCCACTTGGGTCCCAAAGACTTACAGTGTTTTGTAACAGTAAACTTCAGCTAATCTAACAAATAAGAACTCCAAATGTAAAAAAAAAATGATGTAAAAGACACATGAGTAAGAGACATGAAGAGAAACACACACACACACACACACACACATGCACGCACACGCACACGCGCACAAACACACAGAGTAAAATAAACACCATTTAACACCAAATAAAATAAAATTGAAATTATGCTGAGACGACTAGTTAATATTTATTATACTAAAAAATCTTCAGATGTTTGATAGTATACTCAGTAGTTAAGGCTTTGAAAGCAGGTATTTTTAGTTGTTCCAAAATGTTCAATCCCTGTGGAGATAATCTTGCCCATAGCTAATAAAATCCACATGTACACACACTCTACACTAGAACCTCACTTTCTGGAACTGTCCCTGAAGATAAACATTCAAAATTACAAACAACATATGTAAAAGGTTGTATGTTATGATGTTATTTTGTAATGGATAAATTTGAAAATCTAAACCATGTGTAAGAAAAACTATCATATGAATAAAAACAGCAGCTATTAGAAAAAAGTAAATAAAAAGATCACTATACACTAATTCTTATAATTCATTTTAATGAAATAAACCAAGCAACAAAAGTGCATATCATATGTTAAAGTACTATACATTTCTTTCTTTCTCTCTCTCTCTCTCTCTGTCTCTCTCTCTGTATATATATATATATATATATATATATATATATATATATATATATATTTCTTCAAAATGACACCGTGAAAGGTTAATTCAGAAACTAACGTAATTGTTATTATTTAACAGTTGATGTGAGAGTAACTCATAGTGGAGGATTTTCTATAAATTTTAACCTAATTAAAAAGTCTAGATAAGTAAGAGGCTATCTTCAATTGATAATCACTTGCAAATGGAAATTTCGTGTCCTCCAAGGGAGTTCCACTGGGGAAACAAACCACTCTTCCAGGAATGCTGTGAGGCCAGCAGAAAAGGGCCAACAGAAAATTAAGAGTAAAGCATTTTTGAAAGTTCCTTATCTCCCAATGACATGTCAGGGCTTTTGTTTATTTCTTTTTCTTTAAATTTCTATTTAATTGCTTATTTTTTTCTTCTCTCTTTTAGTCTACAGGTATTTTGCATATATTGTGACATCTAGTTTAAATTATGGAATTCCTGAGTATGTGATTAAGTGTGCCTTTGTTTCTTGTGTTTTCTCTTGGGCTCTTTTCCTTCTGTTTGTTGTGTTTAATTGCAGTATGTTAGTGTCTGTCTTATCTTATATCTTATCTTACCTTATTATTATTTCTTAGAAGGATGTTTGGTTTACTTTCAAATGAGAAACAGAATGGGGTGTGGGTCCAAGGAATTAGAGAGAGTAGAGGAAGGGGAAATCTTAACCACAAATTATAGGTATATTTACATGCACACATATGTACACATGAATATATTATATCATATAATAACCAGAATATTTATATCTATTTCACATGCACACACATATATGCATGTGTTTGAAAATAAAAATACCTTTTCCATATAGGGTTCAAAAATAATCCTAAATGACTAGATAGAATAAGAAATTAAAAGCCATTTAATTCATATCATATTAAAAGTCACTTAATATTAGTGTACTGGCATATATCTAGCTTCATGGTATTAGAATAAACAAGTCATTAATATTATGAAAAACCTTACTCTCAGGAAATAAGCAATAAATGAATGCAGGAAGAGGTGAACATTTAACAACCTTAGGGGATGGTTTTCGTACTTATTGCATTTTTTTTTTTCATTTCCTACAGACAATGTAGTTCTCAAAATACAATTTGGTGCAAAAAATTTCTGTTTCTGTCAATTGTTCCTCATGCTGTTGGAGTGAGATCCCTACTCTTCGGTAAGAAGAGTAAGTATACTTCTTCCATTACCAGGCTGTCTATTGCAATAATGAAGCACCCCCAAGAACATCTTATTCATGCATCGTGTTCTCTCAGCTGGGAGAACAAAGATTCATTTTTGGTCTTCCTGCCCTTCCACACAAACCTGTAATGGGAAAAGCAGGTGAAATCATTGGGTCTTTTCACCAACACAGAAATATCCAACTTCAAGTTAATTGGTACATTGAGTAGGATTGCTTTTGTGTGGGTCATTCATGTCTCTCTCTCTCTCTTTTCCCCCCACAAAATATACTCAAAAATACAAATGGGAAATCTATGTTCTAGTACAGGAAAAAAAAAAGTATAGTGACTTAAGTCACTCCCATATTTCAACAGACCCATCCCATGGATCTGAAATAAATTCATGAGATTGCCTGCAGTGGATGAATGAGCAGGTAAGTTTGGTTTTTCTAAAGTTGTCACCACATACAGATAGTTCCTCTGTAATGCCAGGGATGTACTTCAAATAAGATAGAGACAGAATTAAGACCTTCTCAGTCTTCAGAAAATGCTAAATAGTTGGAAGAATGGTGATTTGGAAACTTAGAATAAACAGTAAGTATTAAATATTTAAGTATTATTTTAATATTAAATATTAATATTATATGTTTAATTTTAAATAAATGTTTAAGGATTAAAGAGACTTCCAAGTGATGTAAGTTGATTAGGAAGAAAATAGGTCAAAATATGAAAGAGGAAATAGCATAAGAAGCACAAAGGAGGGGTTGGAGGTCTGGCTTAGATGGTGAGAGTTCACATTTTTCTTGCAGATTTGGGATTGCAGCACTTACTATCATCTTAGAAGTGCCTGTAGCTTCAACTCCAAGAGCTCTGGCATCTTCTCCTGGCCCCCCACAGGCTTCTGCATTTTTTTTTGCACATACATATTTATCAGTTTTCATATATGTACACTTAATTAAAAATAATAAAACTATATCTAAGAAAATGAAAAGGGGAAATGTACAAGGATAAGAGCAAGAGACCAAAATAATACATGGGTGTATGCAGAGAGATACTTTGTTCACTTTCTATTCTTTAAAAATAACAAGATTTATTTTCATTTTCTGGGTATGAGTGTCTCATCTGCAAGTATGTTTGTGTACCGTGTGTATATTTCTCATGGAAGCCAGGAGAATGGGATCAGTATACTGGAACTGAAGATATAGACAACTGCCTTACGGATGCTGCAAACCAACTCTGGCTCCCCTCCAAGAGGATCTAGTGCTTCTAAACATTGAGCCAATTATCCAGCATTTCCCCTTTTTATAGACAAAGCCTTTCTATGTAACCCTAAGTGGCTGGGAACTCCATATGCATTCCAGTTTAGCCTGGAGCTCAGAGAGTTGCCTCTGCCTCTGTCTCACTAGAGCTGAGAGTATAGATGTGTGGCTGCCAGGCCTGCTTCAAATTTTGTAATACACTTTTAGCCACCTTTCAAATGAGAACTGAAAAAAAAAAAATCCAAAGATCCTGAGGCTGGTGGAACTTTTTTCATTATTACAAAAACCTCTGACATTTCATGAGCAGAGACAGTATTGGAGTGAAATGGAGCCAAGAAAGAAAACTTGAAGAAATCCAAATTTTGTGAATTGAAACAAATAGGTATGCGAGATGATTAGCTAAAAACAAACAGTCAGTAGATATGTCCAGGAGAGTGTGGGGAAAGGAGACTAACAATGGAGTACAGTATAAAGCTTTATGGAGTTGTCAGATTCATTGAAAAAAATATTTTTAACTTGTTAACTTTCTGGGCAGATTGTAAATGTCAATCATAAAAGTGTTTTTCCAGTTAAAGCTTTTAAACTTGAAAGGACTAAAAATATTCATGATTCTGACTTATATTTCATTTATATGCTAGGTTTGACATCTCCTAGCCCCTTACTTTAATATTTTTAATCATTGTCATAGTAAGTAACTTATACTCATTTAAAAATACTGTTAAAGGACAAAAAAGGAGGCCCCTCCAACATTTTGAAAGGTTGCATACAAAATAATCATTGTCACAGTGAATATTTGGAAGACTAATCTGAAGGCCCATCAAAGACATGTGATGGAAAGCAGAGGGAAGCCCTGTCAAAAAGCAACAATTATGGAACTGTTTTAAACACCAACTCTATTTTAGTTCTAGTCCTTTCCACTCTTCCCTGCTGGGTTAGTCACCATCCCACAGCTTCCTTTCATGTTAGCAAGTCAGCTAACTCAGAAAATAAGAGTCATCTCTTTGGTACAGCTACTCTAAAAACAACTGGCCCCACCCACAGCTGTGGTGTAGAAGTCTAGTCTGGGTCATTTTTTTTTTTTCAGTACCTTCCACTGTCTGTTCAGAATAAACACCTTTGCTAAAATGAACTGTCGTAATTGCATGTGACTTTCCCCCTCTCTGAACTCAAAACATTCTTTCCAAATGAGAGCAGGGGTGATCCAATCATTACACGGAACAGGATTTCAGCAACTTCTCTGACAGTTCAGATAAACTGCTAAACGAGTGTTTACTATATGTGTGTGTGAAATGGTACATTACAGGGAGGAAACTACTTCAGTCAGTTATTCTACCTGTAAACAAAGTGGGCCTGGGGAAAATCTATCTTATTCCTAGAAATATGCCATGGGTTAGATGGGAGATTTAAGGAGATGCCATCCTAATTTTGTTTGGATGATTCTGCATCTGAGGAGCCAGGCATGTCTGTTTTCATAGCACTTGAATGTGTATCAAGCAAAGACTTGAGAACAAGCTGGGAGTCCACTGTTCTTAGTCATCAAGACCTTTGAAAGATCAACACCTTCGGCTGCAGTGATGTTTATAGACAGACAGCCAGACACACAGGAAGGCAAACATAGTGGTAGTCTTAAAAATTCCTATGAACTCTGGCCAGGGAAATACATAAGCTAACAGAACATCTTCACCTCTCCTTCTGTTTTACAAAGAGCAGTTCCCCAGTCTCTTCCTCATCTCTGTAGCAGACTCTCTGTTGCAGCCTCTCTCTTTCTCCTTGCCCCAACTTCAGTGTATCCAACAGATCTTTCCCCTTCAAACTTGCCTTTTCCCAACTCATTGATTTATCATCAATCACCATGTTCAGCAGATATTTCCTGGGAATCCAAAGGTCACTCTGGCCAAGGAGGCATGTAGATTAACTGCAGATCTTCAAATCTTCCTACATTCTTCCAAATCCAATTCCCCAGTCTCATTCAGCCCAAACTCTGTGGCAGACCAATTGCTATAGTCTCTGTCCCCAGTCCCAGGGGACAACACACAGATTCAGATGGAACACCCTGCATTTCTCCCTTCTGTGGACCAGGTCAACTAATCCTTTCCAGTCCATCACTATTCCTAAGTGCCAGCTCTCAATATCTAGAAACACATTCTCCTTGGGACCCCTAATGGCCATACCATTAACACACATAAATGCCACAAGCTACTAAAAACCTGAGAGGGCCATACACCCAAGGAACAACAAATTTTGGACCGATTATCAACAATTTAAATTATGATAAAAAATTAAAACAATAACAGTTAGAAAAATATGACTCTACTATCACAGCAGTCTCTGAGTATTGTAACATAGCTGAAGCATGAGAAAATAACCTTAAAACACTCTTCATGCATATGATAGAGAAACTGAGGAGGAAATGATTAAATTCCTTAACAAAATCTATGATAACACAAACAAATGTTTGGAAGGAACTGAATACAAGAGTTAAAGACCTGAAAGTTGAAATAGAATAAAAAACAAACAAAGGAAAACAAACAAGTCCTCATCCCCGCCTCCCTAAAACACCTCAAAGAAATCTGGATGAGTACAACATCCACACAACTCATTAAACACAGAGAGCTTGAGTTTATGCCTGCACAGAGCCTTCACATTCTAGTCTCTTTGAGACAAGAAGGTACTCTGTAGACTACGGAAAGAGAAACATGGAACCAACCTTGCCACAAAGCCCTCATTCTACAATCTGTCCTGTCTTCAAGATGTGCTGGGTAATAGGATAATGGTGGCTCAGAACTTGTAGGACTGGCCAACCAATGTCGGGTATAACTTGGGGCCCATGACACAAGAGGAACTTTATGCCCTATAAGGCATGGATGGCCAGAAACTGAAGATGGGATAGCTAAGAGACTTAGGGAAGAACCAAACATGAATGGAAAAGAAAAGGAGNTTTTTTTTTTTTTTTTTTTTTTTTTTTTTTTTTTTTTTTTTTTTTTTTTTTTTTTTTTTTCCCGATTGGAAACAGACAGGGAGTGAATCTTGGGAAGAGGGATAGTGATGGGAAGCTGGAAGAAGAGGATAGAGGAAAAAAAGTGGTTGGGATATATTTGAAGAGAGAAGAATCTATTTTCAATAAAAATTAATAAAAATCAAGCAACCAAACAAAAGTAAATGACAAACTGAGAAAGAATTTTGGTAAACACTTTTCACAATTGCATCAAATAATATAAATATCTTGGGAAAACTCTAACCAAGGAAGTGAAAAACTTGTATGATTAAAAATTTAAGGATTGAAGAAAGAAGTTGAATAAGATATCAGAAGATTAGGAAGATCTCTCCTGATCATGGATCTGTAAGATTAATAGTTAAAATGGTCATCCTACCAAAGCATTCTACAATTTCAATGCAATCTCCATCAAAACCCCAACACAATTCCTAACAAATCTTGAAAAGACAATTCTCAGCTTCATATGGAAACACAAAAATATCCAGGATATCTCAAACAATCCTGAGCAATAAGAGCACTGCTGAAGATATTACCATTTCCCGATTTCAAGTTGTACTACAAAGCTATAGTAATAAAAGCCTCATGGTATTGGCATAAAAACAGATACACTGATCAATCAAATCAAATCAAATCAAAAACAAAATCAAATCAAATCAAATCAAATCAAATCAAAGATCCAGACATAACCCCACAGGCCTATGGACATCTGATTTTTTTTTTTTTAAATAAACAATCCAGAAGTAGACACAGTAAAAATGACAGGATCTTCATCAAATGTTGCTACTCAAACTGGATGTTTGCATGTAGAAGAATTAAAATTAACCCATACTTATTACTTTGCACAAAGCTCAAGTCCATTTTAATCAAAGGGCTCTTCATTAATTGACACATGCTGAAGGTGATAGAATTTAAATTGGAGAAGAGCCTTGAATTCATTTGCACAGGAAATGACTTTCTGAACAGCACACCATTTGCACAGGCTTCAAGGTCAACAGTTAGTAAATGGACTTCATGAAACTGAGAAATTTACACATTGCAAAGAACATTGCCATTCAGAGAAAATGAGAGCCTACACAATGCAGAAAGATTTTTACCAACTAGAAATGTGACTGAGGACTAGTATACAAAAATATATTAAAAAATCTAAGAAGCTAGTTATGAGGAAAAACAAACCAATTAAAAATGAGGTGTAGACTTGTACAAACCTGTTTCAATACAGCAAGCTCAAGTGTCTAAGAAAACAAATAAATATTCAACCGCCTTAGTAATCAGAGAAATGCAAATTAGAACTACTCTGAGATACCATCTTACACCTGCCACAATGGCTAAGATCAGTAACACAAGTGACAGCTCATACTGGCAAAGGTGTGGAATAAAGTGAATACTCACCCATTGCTGTTGGGAGTGTAAACTTGTATGGTCAGTAAGAAAATCAGTGTGGCAGTTTCTGAGTAATATGCAAATCAGTCTACCTCAAGATCCAGCTATACCACTCTTGGGCTTGTCATTAAAAATACTTCAAAAAGTAGAGCTCCATCTCCTTCTCTACTGCTCTATTTATAGTAACCAGAAATTAGAAACAACTTAGATGCCCTGCAGTAGAAGAATGGATGAGGAGTATATGGTGCATATGTAAAGTAGATTTACTCAGGTTTAAAGTACCACAAAATCATCAAATTTGCACGTAAATGGATGAAGCTAGGGTAACAACAACAAGAAAAAACACCCTCCTGTATCCCAGACCCAGAAAGCATGACATGTGTCAGTTATATTTGGATATTAGTTCTTAAATAAATGATAAACAAGCTACAATTTTTAGAACCACAGAGGTTAGGTAAAGAGTAATGATCTGGAAACAAGAGGTGGGTATAGATCTAGTGTGAAAAGCGATACAGATAGAAAATTATGGACGATGGAACTGAAGTACCAGGTGAGGAGCTGAAGGCAATGTTGGGGGAGAGGGGAGGGGAACAAGGATAAAAATATGGTAAGGGATAGCTAAAATTAAAGGCTATTTGAGAGGTTGTATGAAAATCTAATACAGTAAAAGCTTCTTAAATATATACAAATATTATGGTGAACTAAATGAAATAACCAAACAAACACTTGCAAAGACATAATCCCATCTGGCAACTGGCTATCTTTTTTTCCACTAAATGATCTTCCAGTATTGGAATTGGATTACAATTAAGTAAGTTGTTGTCCAAGGAGATCCCATTGGAATCCCCAATCAACCCAGCCTATTTTCAAGGTTACAGAACAGCTATACAACTAATCGAACATGGAGTTGTTGAAGTGGTGCCTAAATGGATCCTTCATCCCTATGATCTATGATATCTTTGGTAACAGAGGGTACTCTGATCCTCTACCAAAAGAGAAATATTAAACACCAACCCAGCTAAACCCTTTTGACTTATAATGATGTCCTGCCTGTAATTTATGCTAGTGCAATGGGAACACAGTTTGTGGGAGTAACCAACAATATCTGATTTGACTTAATGTCCATTCCATAGGATGAAATTCACACTAGATCTTGATGTGTGATCAAGATTCTGATACTCATCAGTCCAGGGATTAAGGAAAAAACTGTTCAAAAAAAAATCACACTGTAAAATGACTTGTAATAACATTCGGCTATATTCATAGGTCAGTGCCTTGTTCAGCCACCATCAGAGAAGCTTCACCCTGAAGCAGTTGGGAACAAATACAAATAACACATTAGACATTATGAAGAGAGATAGAGACCTCAGAACACTCAGTCCTAAATATGATGTCTCCATTAAATGTCCCCTTTCATAGCTCAGGGAACACTGAGGAAAAGGAGTCAGAAAGAATGTCCCATATATTATGGCTTCTAGTTTTGTGTTTTTATGGGATTACCAGGTGTGCAAATAAGTGAGTCTGTTTATTGTGCCTTCTCTTGGGCTCTTTATCTAGTTGTCTGTATTGTCCAAATTCTAATGGGTTAGTTTTAGGTTTATCTTGTTTTATTTTATTGAATTTTATTATTTTCCCATAGAAGCTTTTTTGCTTCTAATGAGAGACAGAAAGGGAGAGGGTTTGGTTGGGAGGGGAATGGATAGGAACATGGAGGAACAGAGGACTTGGAAACTATTTAGGATATATAATAAGAGAAAAAATATATTTTCAATACAAAATTGTTAAGTATTTTTGAAAAACTCCTGAGTAATTTTGTCCATATTGATAAGCCAAGGAATAGAAAGAGGTATACATTCAACAAATTTCAAAGTAAATGCAATACTAAATATTTCCATAATATGACACATTTTGCTACTTTAGAATTTGTATTTTTAGATAAAGGCTAGTCAAGAGAAAATCTGGAGGAGAGCTACTAAAATGTGGTGGATGCAAAATCTTGTGTACAAAATGAAAACTTACTCAGGTAAGGTAAAAAATCATACAAAAAGAAATTTTATTGTTTGTTTTCTCAAAGTTCTCTAATTGGTTAGAAAATACAAAAGACAATAAACTTATTTTCAAGGGAAGTTTTTGCATAGTCCCATTTTCTTTTATGAGAATATCCAAGAGGAAATCAAAGGGAGCCCATCACTGAAGGAAACAAGAAATTTCTTAAATGCCTTCTTTCAGCTGTTACCCAAGTCACAAAATTACCATCACAAAAATGGGAGAATAATTATCAAATACCTCAATTGTCTTGACATTTCTTTACTTTCCAATCTGAGGGCAATTGGACCTCACTGCAAGAATTGAACTTTTTCATTTTTAGTGTAGCTGATAAAAGAATGTTTTGAAGTTTATATTGAATTCTGTCTTTCTATGAAGGGACTTTAGAACACAAATCATGATTGAATGTCAGATTTAAAATAAAATTACATTTTTTAGAAAAATTATAAAGCAAAAGTGAAAAAGTCCATAATGAATGAAGAATTTGTTAAGATTCTTAGATTATTTCTAATTTGGTTTATATTTTAAATGTATTGGATTGAATCGATGCTTTCTTAATTTATTTTTTTTAATTTACTTTAAGTCTTAATCACTGTTCCATTCTCTCCTCTCTTCCCAGTCCTACCCTTATAAATTTCTACTCCCTTTTCCCCCTCCCCTTCTCCCTAGTGAATGGAAGGGCTTTATTCTATCATGCATGAGCACCTCCATTCAAAGCTGTCTATCATATACCCTAACATCTCCCTGTAGTACTATGACCAGTTGTACATATCAATATCTTAATAGGAATACAATTATTGAGTTCAAATTCTCTGGGAAATATGTTTTTTTAGAAGGACTTGTTATTCTTCCAGAGGACCTGTGTTCAAGTCTCAGACTTTGGTTCCCAGTACTAACAACAAGATGATCTTATTTGCCTGTTAATTCCAGTTTCAGGGGATGTGACACTCTGCTAGACTTCATAAGCATGAGGCATGCATGCAGCATATATGTAGGTACTCACACATGCACATAAAAAAAAAGTGTATAAATCTTGACCCTCACCCTTTTAAGTTATTCAGTTTAAGTAGTTCATTTAAATTAAAATTTGTTTTTACTTTGTAATTTTCTGCCTGGAATCATTTCAAGGTTATGTCCAGATTACTTTATACTCTGCAATCCAGTAATTTCTGTGTGTACCTGGGTGACAGTATTTCTATATGCAACTTTAGTCACTTTTTTCTATGACACATGTATCAAAGAATGCCAGCTAGTACTTAATCACAGATAACACACTCCATGGCAGATAAATAAAACTGTGCAAAACCTGCCTGT
Source organism: Mus minutoides (assembly GCA_902729485.2). Classification (NCBI taxonomy): domain Eukaryota; kingdom Metazoa; phylum Chordata; class Mammalia; order Rodentia; family Muridae; genus Mus; species Mus minutoides. The sequence goes on along the minus strand of LR751627.1, from coordinate 76,078 downwards.
CAATGCTGTCAGGCTTTGTATATAGCCACTCTCCAGAAAAGGGCAAAGGAGTAAGACAGAGCCAACAAAGTTATCAATGCAGCACTGGAATTTGTCAGTTTTGTTTACTTTAACTCATGAATTCAACTCATAGCAAAAATATTGAAAAATTTATTGACAATATTTTATTTCATAATTTCTAAAATAGTAACCCCATAACTAGCACATATTATGCAAGTAGTAATTTTTCATTGTTTTGACTTGAATAACTTTGAGTGAAAAAGCCCAAGTTAATTCCATATAAATAAAGAGAATGTCCATTTTTGAAATGACTTCTCTTCTGCCCCCCACCCCACCCCCGGAGCTGAGAAGCATTGAGTAGAGCTTAGGGTTGTTGAGGAATGATCTCACTTCATGCTGTTTTGTTCCTTCCCTGTTCTCCCTATCTTAGAGCTTTTACATTTCCATTCCCAGGATGGAATGCTTTGCTCTGATTGGCAGGATGATGAGGAAGGAGGACTTACAGCCTGTGGCCACAACTGATTGCATCCTCTGGAGTTGAGGTTATGAAATTGGAAGCTACCTTCACAAAGCAAAAAACCTCAAGGTAATTGCCATGTGCTGTAACCCTTCCTCCTGTTTGGAAAACAGAAATAAACAGTGCATTTTTCCTATGCACTTACTGTATTTACCAATGCAGTGCATGGGGTATATTTTGCCAGTTGACATTACTTTAGTAAGTTATTATTATATGGTCAACACCTGCCCCATAAATATAGAATAGAGAAGTTATATTATATTTGCGTTTGGTGAAATGAAGTGTTACCCAAACTCTGATGTGGTTAAGACCTTTTGTGTTCTCTGTATTTATGGATGCTACATACCACTTAACATATACCAATTTGGTGGGCAAACAAGTTTGACTCAAAGTTCAACTTTATATGATCTCTGTGACCGGAGATGGGTCATTCAGTTTTTAATGTATAGGTTCAAATAAACTGGAATTCTAAATATGTTTACATTTTTTATGTTTCTTGCTAACCAGCTAAATAAGTGTATTGAACAAAAGACAAAATTGGGTACTAAATTAATGAAGTGTACTCTTAAAAACATAAGAAAGCATCAGGGGTTCCCTTCAAGATTAGAAACTTTTTACAGAAGTGTGGTTGGAACAGCCTGAACCTTATATTTCTCTAAAACAGCATGATGTCATGATGAAACGGGCCAGAAGCCAGGCACGCTTGAATTTGTATTTCTCCTATTCAATGAGGCTGGCTCTTTTACATAGAACACACTGAAAACAACTTCCTTATTTGAAATTATAAACACTGTGATGTCAAATTGTTAATAGCAATGGTTCTCAACCTATGCTTGTGACCCTCTTGGGGGAGTCAAAGGATCCTTTTACAGGGATCAACTAAGACCATTGGTAAACACAGATATTTACATTATAATTCAAAACAGTAGCATAATTACATATGGAATAGTAACAAAAATAATTTTATGACTGGGAGTGACCACTGTATTTAACTGTATTAAAAATATTAAACTGTATTAAAAGATCACAGCATTAGGAAGGCTGAGAAGCACTAGTTTAGTGTTCTTGGGTAATTTATGAGAAAAGATAAGCACGGTATTTGGTACAGAAATTATACATAAATTGCAGTCACTTTTAAGTAAGCATTTTAAGAAATAATTGTTTTAATCAAATAGTCGTTTATCTTTTGTGATCATAGCAAAAGAATTATCCTGATCATATTTACAACAAAGGTATCAGTGAATAACTGCTGTGTCCACCTGATATTGGATTATGTGACCCATAAAATGTAAGGTAAACGTATCACCCAAGCTTTATACCTCAAGTAACTTGTCATTGGTATTGAAGAAGAATTTGGCTAAGATCTTTGGAAAAAAAATTCAAAATAAAAATAGGGTACCTTTTTAAAATTAAATTAACACATTTTCTTCTTTTTGTCAAGAAGAATTTGAAGCTACAGAATTGAATTATAAATAAGTACATACACATAAGAGAAAGGGAATGTAAAAATCTAATAATTATTCTCCATTCCCACATTTCAAATAAACCAAAACAATATAATGTTCAATAATTAGAGAGATGCCATGGTCTCTAGTTTCCTTGGCACAAAGGGAAAAACATTATCAGATGGAAACATGGTCAAAGCTTGACTTGCAGAGGAAACAAATATCTATGGATAGATAGATAACATAGCAGATCATCCTTTAGAGAACTAATTTTGCAATAAGAAATATGAACATGTACCCTGCCTGTGAATTCAAGGTTCATTTCACACTCATTTCCTTCAGTTGGGAGCATAATGTGCCACTGTAGAATTTACTGTATAGAACATCTTGGTCCATCAATAGTAGCACACATAAGCCAGTATGCCTGCAGCAAATAATCTTGGAAGTAGGTCAACTAAATCTCTGAAAACCAAAAGATCATTAATTTTAAAATAAGTTTATTGTAGAAACTTGGAAATAAAATGCACCATTCACCAAATATTACATATATATGTGTGTGTGTGTGTGTGTGTGTGTGTGTGTGTGTGTGTATATATATATATATATATATATATATATATATATATATATATATATATATTCAGTTTAAATATGAAATTTTGTGTGTCAACTTGTCACAAGCTGGAGTTATCACAGAGAAAGGAACCTCCCTTGAGTAAATGCCTCCATGAGATCCATGTGTAAGACATTTTATCAATTAGTGATCAAGGGTAGAAAGGCCATTTGTGGGTGATGCCATCCCCAGGCTGGTAGTCCTGTGTTCTATAAGAAAGCAAGCTGAGCAGGCCAGGGGAAGCAAGCCAGTAAGCAGCACTGTTTCATGGCCTCTGCATCAGATCCTGCCTCCAAGTTCCTGTCCTCTGTGAGTTCCTGTCCTGATTTCCTTTGGTCATGAACAGGAATGTGGAAGTTTAAGTTGAATAAATCCTTTTTTCTTCAACTTGCTTCTTGGTCATGATGTTTGTGCAGGAATACAAACTCTGACTAAGACAGGCCTCTTCAGCGATGGGGTTATATATGGGTGCCATTCCATCCTGCTTTTTACATAAATTCTAGAGAATTTAATTCAGGTCATGAAACATTAATTGAAGTAACTTTCATACCAGAGTAACTTCTATTCCTTTTTAAAGCTGTATATAACATAAATTATTTCAGCTATATAAATACCAGGTTTTAGTCTTTCATATATCTGTTGGTGGACATGTGGTTTGATTCCTATTTGAACTAGTTTGTTTCAGCTGAATTTATTTGTAATATGCAAAATGTGTATACAATATGGTTATTATGTAATATCATTGGATATTTATAATATATAATTGATATTATTCCTCATAAGATATAATCATTCTTATGGTTCAATATATCTGAATAACACTTTGAATAAACTTTTACACCTATATCAAATTATTTAGCTAAGTTACAATAATTTACTTATTACTAACTTTCTAACATAAAATTCTGCTCGATTTATTTTTGTGTAAGTAAATAAAACTTTACTTCTTTCCCTTAAGCATTTCCTATATGATATGATTATCAGTATTATATAGCCTACTAACACTTATATCTGATATATAACTATTTTGAGCAAGTTCATTATGTATTAAGAAAAATACACATGTTGTTAACATCTTCTTGCAAACTAAATTTAACAGATATAAGAATGTGGCATCAATTGTAGCACCAGAACTCTTGTAATAACTGTCATGACTTTTGTCTCCTGAAAGCTTAGTAATAGCTATTAGTTGGTATATATGGACATATCATGAGTTTACAGTGTTCTGAGAGAAAGAGATTGCATCGATAAGGTCTGGATTTACAAATTAAAATATGCCTAGATTTGGCTTCTATTATAATTGTAATGAATTACTTTATTCAAAGATCACTCAAGTTTCAAGAGAGTTGCATTGTTAGTGAATTCCATGTATGGAAATCATCTGTTTGTTATTCCCCCAAGGCCTGTAAAACTAAACCTCAGTCCACCATGAGCTACTGCTGATGCTTAGGTTGTAAACTTTTGTTCAGAAGAACATTATCCTCCCTGATGTCCTCATTGAAGTGATGACTGAAAGTAACGAAGAACAAATAAATAATATAAATATAAATACAAATATAGAATTAGCAGAGAAGGGAGTTCTTTATGTTTTAAAAATTAGAATATTTATTTTTCTCTTAATGTACTTTTTAACATTGTATAAGATGGGAAATGTTAGACTTATAATTAGAATTTGGCCTTAATGCTGCAAGGAGACACATCTGGACTTAATTAAGACACATGTGTTTTTAGCTGAAGAGACTGGACCTAGAACAGGACAGCTTAACAGTATGTCTTAGGGTTGTGCCCATGGGGGAAAGGAAGACTATATTTTTATTACTACACCACATTGAATATATTAACAGCCACTTGTAGTCTTTGGGGTAAATTATATCTCTTCTGTTGCACAAGGTTATGGTAGAACCAATAACATACTTGCCTTCCCGCAACAGTTGTCACAGTATATGTTCTAGCTCAGCCCTACCACATTGTCTATTGCTTTAATGAGTGTCACTGTCCCCATCATGTTAATGCACGTGCACTGCTGACATGTAACCTGGGCATACTGAAGTGACACATCATCCAAACTCATTTACTCTTACTCTAATTGTCTAGAGCCTTGAGCGACATATTACCCTCTCTCCCTAAATGGAGTCATCTTACCGGCAACAAAACCAGTTTACTGTCCTGAGAAAAAGATCAGAACTGACAAAGAGCATATGCCTTAATGTCAATAAAGTTCAGATAGCCTCTGAATGTTTCTACATCTCCACCGTTACAGCAAGGAAGATCTGATCAGATATAGAGATCATAAAGGACTGGCAGAGAAGTCAGAGAAAACTGTATGTCACTTGAATTATTTTTATTTACAATTTGTCCTGGAGATGTAGAAAATCATACATAGAAGGAAAAAAATGTGCTTTGAAATTATTAAAGGATGAAGTTTATTATTTCCTATTAACTCAGATTGATACAAAAGCTGTACTTAGGAGACTGGAAAGATGGTTCAACAGTTAAGAGCCCGTGCTGATCTTGCTATAGATCCAGGCAAAGTTCGTAGAACTAAATGGAGGCTCACAGTCACCTATAATTCCAATTTCAGGGTATCCATTTTCTGCTTTTTGCCTCCATAGGCACCAGGCACACATGTGTAATATATTCATACATGCAAGCAAAAATACCTATACACATAAAATTACAAACCAAAGAAGTTACTCAGTGGTAAATATGTAAATTGAAATTTTACTTTTTTAAGCCAATTAGAAAAGTAACAAAACTCAGTACATTAAACTCATCACTGTTTTGAAATGATATATCAAGGACGTAAACACCACATGCATTCATAGTACTGTGGACTATGAACCATGTTGCTTTTTCCATGGTTTTAGCTGGAGCAAAACACTGCATGTTTTTGAGGTTTTGACTTTGTTGGATTAGGAGCATCCTGTACTCACAGAGAGCCTGCATCAAAGTAAATAGGTGTGGCTAGAAAGAGTACATGATTCACTGTTTACCTGGCTTCAGAAGATGTCTTCTCCCTCAAAGTTTTGTTCTTTGAAAGTAAATCTTCAGATTAAACAGCATTTTAAGGTGCCTAATTATATTGGCTTGAAGTGCAGGAGAAGAAAGAGAAAATGAACACCAAATATGCCTTAGTGCATTGCTAATGGGGAAAAAGATTTTCTTAAACAGCGTACTTCATAGATTAGGATTATTTTGTAAATAATAAACCCCATAGGCTTCAAAATTAGTATACATAAAGACTGATTTAATGTGACACAGTTATTTTAATACAGTTGATGTGTTTCCAATGCCCTATTCCTACACTGTAAAGTTATTTAACCATTACTTCATTAAATTGTACATAATGAAGGATGTAGCCTTTTAGACATATCTTCTTTAAAGAATCTGAAATTTCCTTTCATTTTGCTTTTCTAATGAATTATTGACTTTATGAATTTCTTAGGTATGGTAAAACGAAAGCTAACTAAATATATTCTTAATCTTCTTTTCTTCCTTCCTTCCTTCTTTCTTTCCTTCCTTCCTTAATTCCTACTTTCCTTTCTATCATTCTTCTTTCCTTATTTTTGTATCAAATACTCTTGCAAGCAATTTCAGTCTCTTGTGGCTTATCATCATGAAGACTACTTGGTTTGTACTGTCTGAATATTTAGAATTCTGTAGAGTAGATGAAAAGCCATTGTACAGGTCCTGTTAGTACTTTTCTCTTTCAGGAAAGGAAGCAAAATAAATGAGCTATGCATTTATCGAGAGGAGCTGGACAAAAAATATGAAGACATAAACTTATTAAGACAATTTCTTTTATTCCTAATGTAAATTTCTCATTTCAAAAATGTGAAGTATTTTGGAAATTCTTCCATGTGAAGCTGTAGTAGTTTTACATAGCCTCTCTGAGATATTTTCAATAAAATTCTGCCATGAAAGAGGTTAAATAAACTTTGTAGGAATTTTAAGACTTGACTATGTGATTGGGTTATATTCAGAAATAAGACTATAGACTTGAAGTGGATAAATTTTAGCCAACTCACTCTATGAGCCAAGCTAATCATCTGGTTTTAATGAGCCTCTTTTGAAATGCAAAAATTTTAATGTTTGCTTTGGGGAACTATAGTTTTATTGCTTATATTAGACATCTGTTAAGCGGTAACTAAGAATTAGTAATTGCCCAATAGAGGAATGGCAGAGTGCTAGCCTAACTCAGGCTGAAGTGTGAAGTACTGCTATTGTTCATAATAAAGAATGTTTTGTATTCCATTGAGACTTTTTATAAAGGCTTGAAATTATTCAAGTATGCTATACATAACAAGAATTATCACCAATGTCTTTACTTGGAAATATTCAATTAATTTCAAATATTAAAAATCAAAAAAGGAATATGTAATAATATACTATGAAATAGGAAGTATCTAATCAAACCTGATATCTTGATTCCTGTTGTCAATATCATGGACCTAATTATATTGAAATGGTTTATAAATATCAAAGGTTAGTGGTTGACATCTTAGTAACTTTTCCTCCAGGAAAAGAAAGAATCTTATGGCAGTGGTTAATGCTAGTGGAGGAACAGTCATTCATTACTGAAGATGTGGTATCACTGATAGTACTTAAAATGCTCCAATGGGTGACCTTGAACTCATGTACACATGGTCAACTGTAGCTGGACTTAGTGGGATATTGAAAAAAAAAGACATGAAGTTCGCACAGAAGGTGTGTTAGGAGGACATGGAGGTATTAGAGACGTAAAGTGTGAGGTAAATATATTTACATTTCATTTTATGTAAGTAATAAATAATAGAAACTAAAGAAAACTATTTTTCCCAACTTTTATTAGATATTTTCTTCATTTACATTTCGAGTGTTATCCAGAAAGTTCCCTATACCCTCCCCGCTCCCGGCCCTGCTCCCCTACCCACCTGCTCCCACATCTTGGCCCTGGCGTTCCCCTGTATTGGGGCATATAAAGTCTGCATGACCAAGGGGCCTCTCTTCCCAATGATGGCCAACTAGGCCATCCTCTTCTATATATGCAGCTAGAGACATGAGCTCAGGGGGTATTAGTTAGTTCATGGTTATTCTTCCACCTATAGGGTTGAAGACTCCTTCAGCTCCTTGGGTACTTTCTCTAGCTCCTTCCTTGGGAACCCTGTGTTCCATCTAATAGCTGACTGTGAGCTTCCACCTCCATGTTTGCCAGGCATTGGTATAGTCTCCCATGAGAAAGCTATATCCGGGCCCTTTCAGCACTATCTTGCTGGCATAAGCTATAGTGTCTATGTTTGGTGGCTGATTGTGGGATGGATCCCTGGCCGCCGCAGTCATTGGGTCCATCCTTTGGATTAAGCTTCCCAAATGATCTCTGTAACTCTTTCAATGTGTGCTTTGTTCTTAATTCTAGGAAGTGGTGATGTGTCCACATAGTAAATTGTATCTTGGGTAGTCTAGGTTTCTGGGCTAAGATCCACATATCAGTGAGTACATGTTATGTGAGTTCTTTTGTGATTGGGTTACTTCACTAGGTATGATGGCCTCCAGATCCATCCATTTGCCTAGGAATTTCATACATTTATTGTTTTTAATAGCTGAGTAGTACTCCATTGTGTAAATATACCAAATTTTTTGTATCCATTCCTCTGTTGAGGGACATCTGGGTTCTTTCCAGTTTCTGGCTATTATGAATAAGGCTGCTATGAACATAGTGGAATATGTGTCCTTATTACCAGATGGAATATCTTCTGGATATATGCCTAGTAGAGGTATTGCAGGATCTTCCGGTAGTACTTGTCCAAATTTCTGAGGAACTGCCAGACTGATTTCCAGAGTGGTTGAACCAGCTTGCATTCCCACCAACAATGGAGGAGTGTCCCCCTTTCTCCACATCCACCCCAGCATCTGTTGTCACCTGAATTTTTGATCTTAGCCATTCTTACTGGTGTGAGGTGGAATCTCAGGGTTGTTTTGATCTGCATTTCCCTGATTATTAAGGATGTTGAACATTTTTTCAAGTGCTTCTCAGCCATTCGGTATTCCTCAGTTGAGAATTCTTTGTTTAACTCTGTGCCCCACTTTTTAATGGGGATATTTGATTTTCTGGTGTCCACCTTCTTGAGTTTTTTATATATATTGGATATCAGTCCCCTATCTGATTTAGGATTGGTAAAGATCCTTTCCCAATCGGTTGGTGGCCCTTTTGTCTTGTTGACAGTCTCTTTTGTCTTACAGAAGCTTTGCAACTTTATGAGGTCCCATTTGTCAATTCTTGATCTTACAGCAAAAGCCTTTGATGTTTTGTTAAGGAATTTTTCCCCAGTGCCCATATCTTCGAGGCTTTTCCCCACTTTCTCCTCTATAAGTTTCAGTGTCCCTGGTTTTATGTGGAGGTCCTTCAACCACTTAGACTTGACCTTAGTAAAAGGAGATAAGAATGGATCAATTCCCAGTCTTCTACATGATAGCTGCCAGTTGTGCCAGCACCATTTGTTGAAAAGGCTGTCTTTTTTCCACTGGATAGTTTTAGCTCCCTTGTCAAAGATCAGGTGACCATAGGTGTGTGGATTCATTTCTGGGTCTTCGATCCTATTTCATTGGTCTACCTGTCTGTTGCTGTACCAGTACCATGCAGTTTTTGTTACGATTGCTCTGTAGTACAGCTTGAGGTCAGGCATGGTGATTCCACCAGAGGTTCTATTCTTGTTGAGAAGAGTTTCCGCTAGTCTAGGTTTTTTGTTATTCCAGATGAACTTGCTAATTGTCTTTTCTAGATCCTTGAAGAATTGAGTTGGAATTTTGATGGGAATTGCATTGAATCTGTAGATAGCTTTTGGCACAATAGCCATTTTTACTATATTGATTCTGCCAATCCATGAGCATGGGAGATCCTTCCATCTTCTGAGATCTTCCTCAATTTCTTTCTTCAGAGACTTGAAGTTCCAACTTCTTACGTTTAAAATTGTGATAAGAACAGTATGTGCTTGTAGGAGTCAGTAATGCCAAATCTCAGGAAATTAATACAGGTGAATTTCTGTGATTGTGAGACAATCCTTTGTTTCATTGTCAGTACCAGGCAAGCCAAATCTCTGTAGAAACGCTTACTTTCAAGACTTAAAAAAAACAATTGTTATGATAATATTTTCAGTCATTTGACAATATAAAAGGATATGAGAGAATTTCTAATTAACAAACCTATAAAAAACTACAGAATGAATTGCAGAGCCCCTTTTACCTGAGGAATTCCTAAAAGCTTCTTTGACTTGAAGAGTACCAGGTGAATTAGTCTTAGTTAATACACTTAGTTCAGTTCATTATTTAAATGAAAAGTTCAATTTTGAACTCATTTTAGGGACACATATAAAGCTGTGTAAATATAATGTCATAACTGGAAAGTACATATAGTATGGGATATGTTAGATCTATTTTATTGAAATGACTAATCTCAAGTCTGTTAAGACAAGCAAGTCTATTCTTGATTTAGATATATATTAGCATTACATGATGGATTTTACATGAAACACTTAAAAAAAAAAAGAAAATCATTTCTTGTACATGAGAACTATTTTCATTATAATTTTTGGTTTAAAATATTTATTTTTCCATGTAAATATTTTCTACTCTGTAGTAATAAGTAAAAATGCTTGAACCAGGTCACCAATCTCTCATTTTGGATAATGCACATTTTAGTCAGGATCATAGTGTATTTTTAGCAGCAATCTTTCTGAATTCACTCATATAAATATAAGCAAAAGATAATGAATAGGAATTATCAAGTGTGAAAGCATTATCACTCCTATGAAAGGAGTCCCTCAAACATACAGATATACCCACCCTTTGCCTTTTTCAACTGACCTCATTTATAAATACATTTTACTTAGAAAGTGTTTCCTTGCTTAGTAAGAACTTCAGTCTTACAATTCTGAAAGATATATTTTGAAGTTTTATGTTATAACAATATTAAATTCATTACTGTATTTTATACAAATATTGTGTGAATGTATTTATTATCTCAATAATTTATTTGATCACTGATTAATAAATACTAAAATTTATTCTTTGTCTTGACTATTGTGCATGATTCTGAAATTGGCAAAGGTGTTTAGGTGAATTTTGATGAGCCAAATTAATTTCCATTTGTATGTAGCTTTAGAAATAATACAACTGGATCATATTGTACTTCCACTTATAATTTTTAAAAATTCATAATTGTTTCTAAAATGTCTGTAACTAATTTAAGTCCCCTGTAATAGACAATAAGGCTTCCCTCGGGAACCTTTGAAACACTCATCAACTTTTTTTATATTGGCCTATTTTACATTCATTTTACTATAATCTCTGTGAAAGACATCTCTTTGATGCTTTTTATTTGTATATCCTTGATGATCAGTGATGTTGAACATTTTCTCATATGTGTATTGCTCATTTTCATATTGAATTTAAAAACTATCTGTTATCTCTACCCATTTTAAAATGTGATATATAAAACAAATTTTTTAAAAATTTTTTTAGATTTATTTCTATTAGATGTTTTCTTCATTTACATTTAAAATGCTATTCCCTTTCCTACTTTCCTCTCTGAAAATTCCCTATATCCTCCCCCTCCCCCTCCCCCCCAACCCAACCACACCCACTTCCTGGCCCTGGTATTCCCCTATACTGGGGCCTAGAATCTTCGAAAGACCAAGAGCCTCTCCTCCCACTGATGGCTCACTAGGCCATCTTCTGCTACATATATAGCTAGAGACATGAGCTCTGGGGGTGCTAGTTAGTTCATACTGTTGTTTCTCCTATAGGACTACAGACCCCTTCAGCTCCTTGGGTATTTTCTCTAGCTCCTTCACTGGGGGCACTGTGTTCAATCCAATAGGTGACTGTGAGCATCCACTTCTGTGTTTGCCAGACACTGGCAGAGCCTCACATGAGGCAGCTATATCAGTGTCCTTTCAGCAGGCTCATGTTGGCATCTGCCTATTGACTGGGTTTGGTGGTTGTTTATGGGGTGGATTCCCAGGAGGGCAGTCTCTAGATGGTCCTTACTTCAGGCTCTGCTACAAACTTTCTCTCTATAAATCCTTCCATGGGTATTTTGTTCCCCCTTCTAAGAAGGAACAAAGTTGCCACACTTTGGTCTTCATTCTTCTTGAGTTTCATATGTTTTACAAATTGTATCTTGGGTGTTCTAAGTTTATGGACTAATATCAACTGATCAGTGAGTGCATATCATGTGTGTTATTTTGGGACTGGGTTACCTCACTGAGGATGATATCATCCAGAAACATCCATTTGTCTAAGAATCATATAAATTCATAGTTTTTAATAGCTGAGTAGTGCTCCATTGTGTATATGTGCCACATTTTCTGTGTCCATTCCTCTGTTGAGGGACATCTGAGTTCTTTCCAGCTTCTGGCTATTATAAATACAGCTGCTATGAACATAGTGGAGCATGTGTCCTTATTACCAGTTGTAACATCTTCTGGGTATATGCCCAGGAGAGGTATTGCTGGATCTTCAGGAAATACTATGTACAATTTTCTGAGGAACCTCCAGACTGATTTCCAGAGCGGTTGTACCAGCTTGCAATCCTACCAGCAATGGAGGAATGCCCCTCTCTCTCCACATTCTTGCCAGCATCTGCTTTCACCTGAGATTTTGATCTTAGCCATTCTGACTGGAGTGAGGTGGAATCTTAGGGTTGTTTTTATTTGCATATCCCTGATGATTAAGGATGTTGAATATTTTTTCAAGTAATTCTCAGCCCTTTGGTATTCCTCACTTGAGAATTCTTTGTTTAGCTCTGTACCATATTTTTAATGGGGTTATTTGAATTTCTAGAGTCTAGCTTCTTGAACTCTTTGTATATATTGGATATTAGTGCCCTATCAGATTTAGGGTTGGTAAAAATCCTTTCCCAATCTGTTGGTGGCCTTTTTGCCTTATTGACAGTGTCTTTTGAGTTACAGAAGCTTTGCAATTTCATGAGGTCCCATTTGTCAATTTTTGATCTTACAGCACAAGCCATTGCTATTCTGTATTGGAATTTTTCTCTAGTACACATATCTTCAAGGCTTTCCCCCACTTTCTCCACTATAAATTTCAGTGTCTCTGGTTTTATGCTGAGTTCTTTGATCCACTTAGACTTGAGCTTTGTACAAGGAGATAAGAATGGGTCAATTCGTATCCACCTATATAACCGCCAGTTGTGCCAGCACCATTTGTAGAAAATGCTTTTTCCACTGGATGGTTTTAGCTCCCTTGTCAAAGATCAAGTGACCAAAGGTGTGTGGATTCATTTTGGGGTCTTCTATTCCATTGATCTACCTATCTGTCACTCTACCAGTACCATGCAGTTTTTATCACAATTGCTCTGTAGTACAGCTTGAGGTCAGGGATGGTGATTCCACTAGAGGTTCTTTTATTGTTGAAAAGAGTTTTTACTATCCTAAGTTTTTTGTTATTCCAGATGAATTTGCAAATTGTCCTTTCTAACTCAGTGAAGAATTGAGTTGGAATTTTGATGGGGATTGCATTGAATCTGTACATTACTTCTGGCAAGATAGTCATTTTGACTATATTAATCCTGTCATTCTATGAGCATGGGAGATCTTTCTATCTTCTGAGATCTTCTTCAGTTTCTTTCTTTAGAGACTTGACGTTCTTATCATACAGATCTTTGACTTCCTTAGTTAGAGTCACACCAAAGTATTTAATATTATTTGTGACTATTTTGAAGGGTGTTGTTTCCCTAATTTCTGTCTCAGCCTGTTTATCCTTTGTGTAGAGAAAGGCCATTGATTTGTTTGAGTTAATTTTATATCCAGCTACTGCACTGAAACTGTTTATCAGATTTAGTAGTTTTCTGGTGGAATTTTTAGGGTCACTTATATATACTATCATATCATCTGCAAATGGTGATATTTTGACTTCTTCCTTTCCAATTTGTATCTCCTTGATTTCCTTTAGTTGTTGAATTGCTCTGGCTAGGACTTCAAGTATTATATTGAATAGGTAGGGAGAAAGTGTTCAGCCTTGTGTATTCCCTGCTTTTAGTGTGATTGCTTTGAGTTTCTCTCCATTTAATTTGATGTTGGCTACTGGTTTGCTATAGATTGCTTTTATTATTTGTTGGTATGGGCCTTGAATTTCTGATATTTCCAACACTTTTATCATAAATGGGTGTTGGATTTTGTCAAATGCTTTCTCAGCATCTAACGAGATGATCATGTGTTTTTGTCTTTGAGTTTGTTTATATAGTGAATTTCGTTGATGGATTTCCATATATTAAACCATCTCTGAATCCCTGGGATGAATTTTATTTGGTCATGATGGGTAATTTTTGATGTGTTCTTGGATTCAGTTTGTGAGGATTTTATTGAGTATTTTTGCATCAAAATTCATAAGAAAAATTGGTCTGAAGTTCTCTTTCTTTGTTGGATCTTTGTGTTATTTAGGTATCAGGATAATTGTGGCTTCATAGAATGAATTGGGTATAGTACCTTCTGTTTCTATTTTGTGGAATAGTTTTAGGAGAATTGGAAATAGGCCTTCTTGAAGGTCTGCTAGAACTCTGCACTAAACCCACCTGGCCATGGCCTTATTTTTTTTTTTTTTTTTATTTTATTTTTTTTTTCTTTTATTTATTTATTTATTTATTTATTTATTCATTTATTTATTTATTTTTGGGTTGGGAGACTATTGATGGCTGCTTCTATTTCTTTGGGGGAAATGGGACTGTTTAGATTGTTAATATGATCCTGATTTACCTTTGGTACCTGGTATCTGTCTAGGAAGTTGTCCATTTCATCCAGGTTTTCCAGTTTTGTTGAGTATAGCCTTTTGTAGTTGGATCTGATGATGTTTTGGATTTCCTTAGGTTCTGTTGTTATGTCTCCTTTTTGATTTTTGATTTTGTTAATTAGGATACTGTCCCTGTGCCCTCTAGTGTTTCTGGCCATGGGTTTATGTATCTTGTTGATTTTCTCCAAAAAGCAGCTCCTGGTTTGGTTGATTCTTTGAATAGTTCTTTTTGTTTCCAATTGGTTGATTTCAGCCCTAAGTTTGATTATTTCCTGCTGTCTACTCTTTGGTGAATTTGCTTCCTTTAGTTCTAGAGCTTCTAGGTCTGCTGTTAGGCTGCTAGTGTATACTCTCTCTAGTTTCTTTTTGGAGGCCCTCTGGGCTATGAGTTTTCCTCTTAGGTCTTCCTTCATTGTGTTCCATAAGGTTGGATATATTGTGGCTTCATTTTCATTAAACTCTAAAAAGTCTTTAATTTCTTTCTTTATTTCTTCCTTGACCAAGTTATCATTGAGTAGAGTATTTTTGAGTTTCTACGTGAATGTTGGCTTTCTATTATTTATGCTGTTATTGAAGATCAGCATTAGTCAGTGGTGATTTGATAGGATGCATGGGATAATTTCAATATTTTTGTATCTGTTGAGGCCTGTTTTGTGACCAATTATATGCTCAATTTTTAAGGAGGTACCATGAGGTGCTGAGAAGAAGGTATATCCTTTTGTTTTAGGATAAAATGTTCTGTAGAGAGCTATTAAAACCATTTATTTCATAACTTCTGTTAGTGTCCATGTGTCTCTGTTTAGTATCTGTTTCCAGGATTTGTCCATTGGTGAGTGATGTGTTGAAATCTCCCACTATTATTGAGTGAAGTATAATGTGTGCTTTGAGCTTTATGAAAGTTTCGTTAATGAATGTGGCTGCTTTTGCATTTGGAGCATAGATATTCAGAACTGAGAGTTCATCTTGGTAGATTTTACCTTTGATGAGTATGAAGTGCTCCTCCTTGTCTTTTTTGATAACTTTGAGTTGAAAATCAATTTTATTTGATATTAGAATGGCTACTCCAACTTGTTTCTTTGGACTATTTGCTTGAAAATTTGTTTTCCAGCTTTTCACTCTGAAGTAGTGTCTGTCTTTATCCCTGAGGCTGGTTTCCTGTAAGCAGCAAAATGTTGTGTCCTCTTTGTGTAGCCAGTCTTAGTCTATGTTTTTTTATTGGGGAATTGAGTCCATTGATGTTAAGAGAAATCAAACAAAAGTAATTGTTGCTTCCTGTTATTTTTGTTGTAAAAGTTGGGATTCTGTTCTTTTGGCTGTATTCTTTTAGGTTTGTTGAAGGATTACGTTCTTGCTTTTTCTAGGGTGTAGTTTCAGTCCTTGTGTTGGTGTTTTCATTAGAAGGGCTGGATTCGTGGAAAGATATTGTGTGATTTTGTTTTTGTCACGGAATACTTTGGTTTCTCCATCTATGGTAATTGAGAATTTTTCTGAGTATAGCAGCCTGGGCTGGAATTTGTGTTCTCTTTGGTTCTGCATAACATCTGTCCAGGATCTTCTGGCTTTCATAGTCTCTGGTGAGAAGTCTGGTGTAATTCTAATAGGTCTGCTTTTATATGTTACTTGACCTCCTTTCCTTACTGCTTTTAATATTCTATCTTTATTTAGAGTATTTGTTGTTCTGATTATTATGTGTCAGGAGGAATTTCTTTTCTGGTCCAGTCTATTTGGAGATCTGTAGGCTTCTTGTATGTTCATGGGCATCTCTTTCTTTAGGTTTGGGAAGTTTTATTCTATTATTTTGTTGAAGATATTTGCTGGCCCTATAAGTTCAAAATCTTCATTCTCATCTACCCCTATTATTCGTAGGTTTGGTCTTCTCATGTGTCCTGGATTTCCTGTAAGTTTTGAGTTAGGATCTTTTTGCATTTTGCATTTTCTTTGATTGTTGTGCCCATGTTCACTATGGAATCTTCTGCACCTGAGATTCTCTCTTCCATCTCTTGTATTCTGTTGCTGATGCTCACCTCTATGGTTCCTGATTTTTTTTTTCCTAGGCTTTCTATTTCCAGAGTTGTCTCATTTTGGGTTTTCTTTATTGTTTCTACTTCCCTTTTTTGGTCTTGAATGGTTTTGTTCAATTCCATCACCTGTTTTGTTGTGTTTTCCTGTAATCTTTTAAGGAATTTTTGTGTTTCCTCTTTAAGGACTTCAACCTGTTTAGCAGTGTTCTCCTGTATTTTTTAAGTGAGTTACTAATGCCCTTCTTAAAGTCCTCTACCAGCATCATGAGATATTGTTTTGAATCTGCATCTTGTTTTTTTGGGTGTGTTGCGGTATCCAGGACTGGCTGAGTTGGGAGTTCTGGGTTCTGATGATGGTGAGCCGTCTTGGTTTCTGTTGGTAAGATTTTTATGTTTGCCTTTCACCATTTGGTAATCTCTGGTGTTAGTTGTTATAGTTGTCTCTGGCTGGAGCCTTTTCCTCCTGTGATTCTATTAGACTCTCTCAGCTGTCTTGGGAGTCCAGCTCTCTTCTGACTCTCAGTGGTCAGAGTACTCTCTTCAGGCAAGCTCTCCTCTTGCAGGGAAGACGTACAGAGGTCTGGTGTTCAGACCTGCCTCCTGGCTAAAGATGAAGGCCCAAAACAGTGCCCGTCCCAGAAGATGAGTTGCCTCTGCAATCTGTGTGCTCACCTGCAAGACTGGTCTCCAAGTAACCCAAGACACAAGATTGTTCCCTTACCTGCTCTGGAGGTCAGAGCCCTCTCAGGTAGTCACCTGTCCTCTGGAGGGGAAGGTGCTTGGATGTCTGGAGCCCCAAACCGGGGTCTGTCCCAGAAGCTGTGTTCCTTCTGCCTGTCCCAGAAGCTGTGTTGCTTCTGTAGTCTGGTTGCTCACCCTCCTCAGTCTGTGAGCTGATCTTTGCAAACTGGTGTCAGGAGATCCGGGGAGACAAGATGGCTCCCTCACCTGCTCTGGGGGTCACAGCCCTCCCAGGCTGCCACCTCTCCTCTTGTGAGGAAGGTGCCTGGATGTCTGGAGCAGGAAATGGGCATCTGTTCCAGAAGCTGTGTCACTTCTGCAGTCTGCTCTCTCACACTCTGCAGTCAGCAAGCTGATTTGTGCAGACTGGTCTTAGAGGGACCCAGGAGATAAGATCCTGTATTTCTTTAAGTGAATTATTTATGCCCTTCTTAAAATCTCTACCAGAATAGTGAGATAGGATTTTAAATCTGAATCTAGCTTTTTGGGTGTGTTGGGGTATCCAGGACTTGTGGTTGGAGTACTGTGTTCTCATGATGCCATGTTATCTTGGTTTCTGTTAACAAAATTCTTTTTCCTTTAGCCATCTGGTAATCTCTAGCGTTAGTTGTTATATCTGTTTCTGGCTGGAGCTTGATCCTTCTGTGGTTCTGTTAGCCTCTATCAGTACTCCTGGGAGTCCAACTCTCTCCTGAATCCCATTGGTCAGAGCACTCTCTGCAGGCAAGCTCTCCTCTTGCAGGGATGGTGCACAGAGGTCTGGAGCTCAGATCTGCCTCCCGGCTGAAGATTTTGGCCCAAAGGGTCCCTGTCCAAGAAACTCTGTTGCTTCTGGGGCCCATGCCTCTCCTGGCGGACCAGCCTCAGAGAGACCCTGATAAAAAATCTATTTTTTTTTTTTTGTATTTTAGTTATTAACAGTTAACCAAGTGTATGGCTTGTCAAGCTTGTCTTATGTTCTGTATGCTTCCTTTTAATGTCAATAGCTGTTTCCTTCGCTGGGCAGAAGCTTTCAGCTTGATGTAATTCTATTTGCCTAGGGGCAAATCTCTGGGAACTACAGTCATGGGTGGTTATAAGCTGCCCAACATGGGTGCTGGGAACTGAACTTGGATCCTCTGGAAGAACAGCAAGTGCTATTAACCGCTCAGTCATTTCTCCAACCTTTTCATTTTTACATTTTCAAGTCTTCTACTTAATACTTGAGGTAACTTTCAGTTGATATGTTTCATTTGGGGGTCAAGAATATTGGGATATATCCTGGCTTTTTTTTTTTTTTTTTTTTTTTTTGAACACACAGCATTCTTATCACAGCTGAGTGAGTGTCTCTTGAGTACTTAGCTTACAGGCTTATGCTATCAGGCTCACTTGATATTTATATTTACTGTTAGAACATCATGTGGGTTCATTCTTTTGCACAAGACTACTCAGCTTTCCCAACCCTGTTTATGACAGAACCAGGTTTTTCTTGTAATATTTCTTGTCACTTACAGAAACGATCAAGTAACTCTAAATGTATGGCTTGATATATACTATAAGCAGCCAATGATATGATTCTATTTTCATGCATTTATGTTATCTCTCTCTCTCTCTTGCTCACTCTCTCTGTCTCTGTGTATGTGAGTGTGCATATGTGCATGCGATAATGACCACATAAATATTTTGAAACATGAACTTATATAAATAATATCTATTATTTTAAAGATATTAATTTTTATGTATATGTGTGAGTGTCTGCATGGATATATGTATCCACATGTGCTTGGTACTTACAGAGACCAGAAGAGGAACTGAGACCTCTTGAGGCTGAAGTTTCAAACTGTGTTAACTTGCCTTATGTGGATACTGGTAATGAAACCCAAAATCTCTCAGAACAAAACCCCTACAAATTACTTAATATTTTAAAAAAGAAATTATGTCAAATGTCTGGGTTTTAATATATATTCAATTTAGTACTAACATTTGTCACATTTTAGAAGTAATTTACTGACTTTTACGCTTATACTTCCCAGAACAATACCTATTTTAGTGTCTCAACTCCTCCTTTTCCTTATTCCTCCAGAGGGGCAGTGGTGTAGACAAGTGTCTGGGCTACTTGCCAATTCTTTCTGTGGTTCCCTCCTGTCATTTCATTTCCTTCATTCGGTAGCAGACGTGGGTTACAGGATGGTAAGTAGTCTTCCAAATGAAGAATTGCTGGGCACAAAGAAATATTTCCATTACCTTAGTCATCAGGATTCCCCTCTGTGGTCAGACCTGTATGGAAAAGGAAGAAGATGCCTTAACACTGATAATAGTCCTTCAACTACTTTCTTTCAAAGAGTAGACCACCACAATCAGACTCCCAAATGTGTACTCTGAGTCAGATGGTGGCTATCATGCTGTGGTAAGGGATTCCCTACATAACTATCCAATCTTTCCATAGACAACAAACATTTCTAGACATGGATATGGGTGGCCAAGTTTTATTTAGCTTCCTGATGTTTTAGTTTTATTTGGTGACTTTTCTGACCACTCTGTGAAAATCATGGATCTGTGATCTATAAATAATACAGAGCAAAGCAGACCAAGGTTGTCACAATGAACTAGCTTGTATCAGACAAGTTTAAGAAGACTGAAATAGATGAGCCTCTAGACAGACTATAATTAACCTCATCTAAAGGTGTGATGTGGGGTTTAGTAGGAAAAGGGATCCCGTCTCATTGGAAAAATAGTAACACCTGTGCTATTCCAAACACAGGTGACACATCCTAACTGCAAAGGAATTCAACACCCTGGCAGAATATGACATATAGAGAAACAAACAAACAAACAAACAAACAAAAAACAAAAAACCAAAGCAAAACTCAGTATTTGTTTCAGGAGGGGAGATGTGCAGCTACATGGCTTTGTGCCAAACTAGAGAGTGACTCAGTGAGATCCAGAAAATAATGCTCATCTTTGATTATGGATGACATTATGATAAACTTGTTTCTAATTTGTCAATTATTAATATTTTAATGTAATAACATTTAATCAAGGTATAGAAAGAATAACTGGAAATCTTGAGTAGAATTAAATTCTATGAGGAAGTGTAGCATGTAGTTTTTCTCTTACCACCTTTGCTCCCACCGGAGACTCTTTAATCCGTGGATAAGAGACAGACACAGGGAGTTTTTTTTGTTTGTTTGTTTGTTTTGTTTTTTTTTTGTTTTTTTCCTCTCTGATTTGCCTTTGTGGCACAATTGCTGGGCACTTCTATCTCCCAATTGGAAAAGTATGCCCATATTAATTTCTTAACTCAGTCTCTTCTACATCTCCTAAACTTAGTGGCTAATCCCATCTGGTCCCTGCCAAACATCCATGCCTACCCACCTGTGGAAGCAGCCCATGCCCCGGCTCCTCCTTACATGGATGCTGCATAGTTCTCATTCCCAAACATAGTGGAGATACTGTGCTTCTTTCTCTCTCCCTTCTCTAGGGACCAGAAGTTCTATATCTACCTTCACCCAGCAATTGGCCACAGCTTTTACTGACAAATCTGTAACCAATTGGGGAACAGGACTTTAGCATCAGAACCTCCCCTTACAAGAAAGCATTTGAAGAAGAGACAAGTGAGATGATAAAGATCAAAGGACATACCAAATGGAAGAAGGAAAGAAAAAAAAAAAAAAAAAATCAGGATTTGGCCTGAGAAAATACATGTCACACAGCCTGGATGGATAAGAGTATGTATTCAAGGCACAACAAGTCCTACAAGTCTAAATATGCTTTACTACATAAGAAGACAATGTTTTGGTTGTGAGCCTAGCCTTTAATGGCTGAGCCATCTCTCCTCAGCGGGTAAGAGCACCCGACTGCTCTTCTGAAGGTGATAAGTTCAAATCCCAGCAACTACATGGTGGCTTACAACCACCCGTAACAAGATCTGACGCCCTCCTCTGGTGGGTCTGAAGAATAATAAGAAATGAATCCTTGGACCAGAGACCAACCGAAGCAGGCGAGGCTGTCGGAGCGAGCGGAGCCGAATGGGAACGGCCTGAACGAGCGGGGCCAACCAGAGCAAGCGAACGATCGGAGTGAGCGGGGCCGACTGGAGCGAGCTAGGCCAGCTGGAACAAGCGGGGGCCGTAAGGGGGTGGCCGGGAGCGAGTGGGGCTTGCGGGAGCGAGCAGAGCCAGCGGGAGCGAGCAGGGGGGGTGGGGGGGGGGGGGAGGGGGTCGTGCCGAGTGAGCGGGGTTGACAGGAACAAGGGAAAAAAAAAAAGACAATGTTTTGTAGTTTATGAAAAGGTAAATGGAATTGGATTGTTCCCTGCTAGGTTTACAGTAATGAATTCCCCTAGGTAGTTTATCTAGTAGACCACCAAAAATAGAGAGCTGAATCTAGAGAATAGAGAAACTACAAAAACTGTTAAGGATTAAAAACTTCATTTTGTTCAATATGGTGGGGCATCCAACTTGAAGCACAAATAGCCTCATGCCTTTGTTTTGTTAATCCACCCTAGCTGACAAAATATATTCCATGACTGGAATATATGGTCTTTTTATGATCTACATGAATTCTCTACTTTCAGTCACCATCCTCATGACAATATATGACTATTGAGTGCTAAACAATATACTATGGCATTACAACACAAAGATGCATGGCATGCATTTCTTTCTCTCAGAATGATGGAGACCACAGCTATTGCCTTATTTTATAATCACAAATTCAAAATCCCCATTATGTTTTTCAATATGTATATGGCTCTTAGGCATCAATATAAATTAGCACATACACATATATTTTTCTGAAACTACCTGATAGCTCTGTGTAAATAACTCTGGGAAAAGAAAATGATTTTAGTATCTGTGTTTATGAGAACTACAAATCATGTATTAGTAGTAGTTACTCTGCAGGAAAACCTTATCCTCCTTTTCAGTTTGATATAACACAGAGGAAACACACTAAATATTTTATGAAGACATATAATTTCTGAGGTTAAGTTTATTTAAAATATGTGATGGCTACACTTTTAACAACTTCAGATGTTGAACATCACTTTGATGTTTGCAGCTATTCATTTGGTCACTTTACTTTCTTTCTCTCCCTTTGTCCTCTTTATCATTTTTATTTTTTGTTTGAATTGACAACCAACCTTGTGTCTGATGATGTTAATACACACATTATCACTGTGGCCACAATATGACACTTCAGGTAAGAGACTATAGAGATAAACTCTGTGGCTTAGTGCTTGTCCAACAAACAGAATCAGTTCTAACACTCTAACACTTTTAGTCCACAGTGCTGAGCTCTGGCAATGTCAGCTGGGTTGCAAAACATTTCCTGATAAGTGATTATGGAACCTTAAGTACCCTTAAAGATGTTTTTGAAATATTTAAGATTTCTATATTAAACTCTATCTATCATCTATCTATCTATCTATCTATCTATCTATCTATCTATCATCTATTACCTATCTATCTGTATGTATATGATGTATATGTATACATGCTTGCACATGCATATGTATATGTATATGTACACACACACACACACACACACACACACACACGTGCTTCAGTTGATGAAATAGTTCCATAAGATCTAGCTATAAGGCATCTCAATTAATGATCAACATGGGAGGGCCCAGCCTATTGTGGGCAGTGCCATTCATGGGCTGGCAGTCTTGTGTTCTATAAAGAAACAGGTTAGGCAAAACATGTGAAGCAAGTCAGTAAGTAGGCTTCATTGTCTCTGCATCAGTTTTTGCTTTCAGGATCCTTCCCTGTTTGAGATCTTGTCCTCTTACATTGATGAACAGCATTGTAAGCTAAACAAAACAAAACAAAACAAAACAAAACAAAACAAAACAAAACAAAACACCAAAAACTTTTTCCTCCCCAACTTCCTTTTGGTTGTGGTGTTTTGTGGCAGCACTAGAAACTCTAACTGATATATATATATATATATATATATATATATATATATATATGACTTTCTGAGAAACTAACTTCCTATTTTAATCAAAGTAAGTATACATTAAAGTAATCTAGCAAAGTATGGACATTGCATAAAATATAGCATGTTTTCTTTTGTATTTGATTATATTTATGTCTCAAAATTACCTATGATTACATGCATATAGGAAACATGGTTATTCCCTAAAATCTAGAGGAGATTAAGAAAGAAATATGCAATAAAACTTGTAACTGTATGGCTTTAAGATGGGCTTATTATGGTGGTTAGTGCTTACCAGGATGTTTTTGAATTTCCTGGCATCATTTCTAATAATTTTTTTGTGGCGTTGTAATGGTTGAACAAAGGCCTCTGGGGCAGAGCATCTCAAATGTGAAAGAGCAGGGAGGATTTCCCTTGACTTTTCCCATATGGGGTAATTCCAAGTAAACAGAGCTTCATTTATCTCGAAATTTCTTGGATAACATACAAATTAAGCATCCAAACTTTAAATGCAAAACTAACATTTTATAAACCATTATGTCTTCTTGGTGTAACTACTTCCTCATGCTAGGATCAAAGGTTTGGAAATATAATAGCTTCTTTCTGCAGGATGTACTGCATCTCTTCCCCTTTCTCACTTTGTCCACTGGGAACACACTGACTAAAGTGACTTTTTAAAACAGCAAAACACCACACATACAAAAATCCTTTTATATCTTTAAGGATAATTTAGACAGCAAAAACAGAGAATGTGAGTATAAAATGTTTATATCACTAACAATTCTGTTTTAAAATGGTCCATTTAGTTCTATAAAAGTTTTGATCTTCAAATGACCTAAAAGAAACTTTAAAAGTAAACAAGTTTGCCATAAAAAATGTTTAATTCATCTGAGCATGGCGGTACATACGTTTTATCCTAGAACTCAGAGGGAAGGCAAGTGGATCTCTGTGAGTTCAAGGCCAGCTTGGTCTACCCAATTGTTTCCAGACCAGCCAGGTCTGTATAGTAGGACATGTCTCTAAATAAAAAAAAAAGAAGAAAATGACCAAAATTTTACTTTTATTTACATATAATTCTTTTTATTCTTTAATCTTTTTTTATTATCCAGGCTGTATCTCCTTTCCAGTCCACCATTCAACTGTTTCACTACCCTAAAATTTCTACCAGATAGCTTCTACAGCTTGTAAGCAACTTCAGCAAAGAGGCTGGATATAAAATTAAAAAGTCTGACAAGGAAACTAGGAAAATGACACCCTGTATAATAGTTATAAATAATATAAAATATCTTGGACTAACACTAATCAAGCAAGTGAAAGATCTGTAAGACAAAAACTTATTCCCACTTTAAATGACAAATTTAAATGTAACACATGGAACATGATATTTTTCTTAGGGTTTCTATTGTTGTCAAGAGATACCAGGAAAATAGCAGCTCTTATAAAGGAAAAGATTCAATTGGGGATTGTTTACAATTCAGAGATTTGGACTCATTATCATTATGGCAAGAAACATGGCAACATACAGTTAGACATGGTGCTGGAGAAGGATCTGAAAGTTCTACATCTTGTTCCTCAGGTAGCAGAGAGAAACTGTGTTCTACTCTGGGTATAGCTTGAGCATATGAGACCTCAAAGCCTGCCCCCACAATGACAAACTTCCTCAAAAAGGCCCTACCTACATTCACAAGGCCACAGCTCCTAACAGTAATACTTCACATGAGCCAAGGATTCAAACACATGAGTCTGTGGGGGCCATATCAATTCAAAACCTGAATAGTATTTTAGCATATATGATATCACACAATTATCCAGTCCAGCTAATTAACATGTGTAATACCAAATGTAGTTATTTTTATGGTAAAGATATTTAATAAAAACTCTCTGTATTTTTCATCATTATTTATGGTCATGATGCATGACAGATGTAACATACTTCTCCTAGCTAATTTTCTTTCCTCCTGGTTAATTTTAATCTTGTGATTTTTTTAATCACAATTTTTCCAATCTATCTTCTTAGCTCTGGCAATTCTTTAGTAACCACACTTATTTATCAGTGGATGAATACTTAGATGGATTAAGACAAAGGCTCCAGTAAATGTGGAATATCAGATATTTCTTTAATACCTTGATTTTGTTTTCTTTGGATGTGTATCTGGTGATAGCTGTACTAGACAGTATGGTGACTATATTTTGTTTGCTGCTTGCTTTTGGTTTTTGAACCAGTGTTTCTCTCTGTAGTCCTGGCTGTTCTGAAACTCACTCTGTAGACCAGAATGTCCTTGAAATCATAAAGATATGCCTGCCTCTGCCGTTTGAATTCTAGAATTAAAGTTTTGGGCTATCATTGCTCACTGATTACATTTTAAATTCAAGGAATTCCCATAATCTCTTTCCAAATTTTAAAATACTATCCTCCAAAATAAAGAACTGAGCTCTCATGATACTGTAAGAGTATTAGGTCACTACATGTGCTATCAAAGTGTCCCAAATTTGGCATTTCAATTTAATATAATAAAAACTTACCTGCAGATACAATATTATTAAAATTATACTACCACAGACACTGAAAACTTAAAAAGTTTTATAGCTTTCTTTTAAAATTATATAAACATAAATTCAACCATAAATTATTTTATCTACAATGATGTCCTACCTGAAAGATACTCTAGTGCAATGGAGGCACAATGCTATGGGAGTAAACAATCAATACTGGATTTGATTTAAAGCTTACTCCACAAGATAGAACCTGTACCTGATGCTGCTAAGAGTACCAAGAACCTGGGATTAGGTAGCCCAGGGATGTAAGGTAAAACCAAATAGTAAAGAAACATGGAAATAAAATGACTCTTTTTTTTTAAGATTTATTTTATTTATTATATGTAAGTACACTGTAGCTGTCTTCAGACACTCCAGAAAAGGGCGCCAGATCTGGTTACAGATGGTTGTGAGCCACCATGTGGATGCTGGGATTTGAACTAATCACCTTCGGAAGAGCAGTTGGGTGCTCTTACCAGCTGAGCCATCTCACCAGCCCAATAAAATGACTCTTAATGACATTCTGCTATACTCATAGACTTGTTCATCTATCATCAAAGAAGCTTCCTCCTGAATTGTATGAGAACAAACACACAGAGTCAGATATTATGCAGAGAGTAAGCAACATTGAAATACTGAGCCCTAAATGGGATCATCAGATTCCTTCCCTTGGGGCTCAAGGAACCCAATGTTAGATAAAGCATAAAAGCTAAAGGGGATGAAGGACACTGAAGAAACAAGGAATTCCAACAACAGAGTACTGGTGTACAAATAAACTCTCAGAGACTGAAGTAGCATGCCCTGAGTCTTCACAGGTCTGTACCAGATGAGATCCTGGAAGGAAAAGGAGAAGTGCACACATGTCCCCATCCTAGCCCTCATGCTATCTCCAGTTGATAACCACTTGAAAATGAAAATTCAGTTTCCTCTCAGGAAGTCTACTTAGGGAAACTAACTATTCATAAGGGTAAGCCCCATGCCCAACAATAGATGTCTAACAGAAAACAGCCTAAGTGGCATCCTTGGAGGTTCCTTGACTCATAATGTTGTATTAGGGTTCTCCCTCTCTCCTCCTTCATTTCTCTCTGCTTTCTCCTCTCTCCTCTTTTTTTTCCCTTTCCTCCCTATTCTCCACCCTCTTTCTTTTCCAGAACCTCTTAATTACAATTCCTTTGAGTATACACGATGGCTTACTGTTTCATGATTTGGGGGATTACTGAATGCCCTAATTTACTCTAATGTTATATCCTTTTCCTATTTCAAGTGTCTCTGTTAACCTGTAGTGAAACCAACTAATAAACTCATCTCTATTGCACTCTACTCACTGTACCAACTCCCAACTGACTGACTCTCTTTCCCTGCACCTCTTTTAATTAACTTCCCTTTCCTGTGCTGTTCTTGTAAGATTTGGGCATATCCTATCTCTGACCCATTTTGTCAAATCTTTCTTTGATTCTTCATTTTGTCTACCATGCAATTATTGTCATATTTCAAATATGAGTGCTAGATTTTACAAATGAATTTTACCTGAAAAGTATGTACTAAGGGTGTGTCTGTATTCCATTCGGAGGAATTAAAGGTGTGTGTATGTCTGCATTCCAGCCTGTTCACACAGACCTAGATTTTTGGATGGATCTCTTGTAAGGACAGCCATGTTGCTAGATGAAAAGTTCTCTATAAACAATAGGTTGTGAGAAAGTGGGATGGCTAGGGGGCAAGGATAATTATCTTTCTAGTGTTCTCATGGCAAGGAAGGCAGTGTGGGCATGTGAACCAAGAGAAATTTATTTTCAAACAATCCTGATGACAAATCATCCATGGTCAAAATTCAGGAGCATTTTTTCCCCCAGAGGCCTCTTTGCCTTGCTGTATAGATGAACATCTTTTCCCTGTACTTGCATGTGGCTTTCCTTTTGAATAGAGTTCCCAGATTTGCTGTTTGTTAAGAAATACAATGTATATGAACTAGAATCGTCTATTCTGCTGAACTCAGTTAAACTTCGTTTGTTTTTCTCTGTGTCCAAGTACTGTTCACACACAAGGTACACAGTCCTAACGCATATTTTTAAACTTTAGTTCTCTATTTTTCTCATTATTGTTATATCAGCACCATTAAATTGAGAACATACATTAATTATATAAAAATGATATGTGAAATCACTGATCCAACCTCTTGTTTCAATTTCATCCTGTAACACTTTAATCCATAGCTGCAAGAAGAAAGCACACCAGGTGGATTCAATAGTCACTCAATTAAGAATAACTCAGTCTACAATGTTGGCAGCTAGAACATGTACAGTAAGTGTAATGGTAATAATTGAGTAAAAATTAAAGAATCATTTTAGAAAGTAATTTATTTGTTTAACTTAAAATTTTAAATACTTTTTAATAATTTTCCAAATTAATACTGGGTTTATATCATTCCTACCACAAAAGTCAAATAACTAATAAAATGTAGTTAAACCATTAGTGAAAAGTGAAAAAAAAAAAAAAAAAGCCGGGCGTGGTGGCGCACGCCTTTAATCCCAGCACTCGGGAGGCAGAGGCAGGCAGATTTCTGAGTTCGAGGCCAGCCTGGTCTACAAAGTGAGTTCCAGGACAGCCAGGGCTACACAGAGAAACCCTGTCTCGAAAAAAAAAAAGTGAAAAAAAATTAAATGTATCTATATATCACACTCATGTTCATAGTTAATACAGACAATATGAATCTTTACATATTATGAAGGTATAAAACAAATGTCTATTACCATGCACTTTAAGTGATAACTCTAAGCTTAAAGAAGGGTTTTTGAATGCTTCATAAATTGGCTTAAATATGATTCTTTAGATTAGCTAAGGTTTTTTTTTTAAATCCTTTACTTTTTAAAATTAGGGAGAAAATTGCATTTTACAAATTGTATGTAAAAGCAGGTTTCATGGAAAATCCTTCTCAGGTGAGCAAGTTCATTGGCACCAAGGAAGCAGGACAGGGACATCACCATGGGGAAGGATACAGAAGGGAGGAAGAAGAGAGAGAGAAGGTGAGAAAGACCATGTTCAAGCAAGGAGAAGGATAGAAGAGAGAAGCAGAAAATTACTTTTAACATTTCACAGACCATATGAAGCTAAAGAAGAAGGAAGACCTTCAGTACTTCTTAGAAGGAGGAGCAAAATACTCACTGGAGGTAGAGGGTGGGAGGAAATTGGGAGGAAGAGCAGAGGGAGGGGTGAAGGGGGGCAGGATCAGGTATGGGAGGAGACAGGGATGATAAACACAGGCTATAGCAATGGGGGATGAGGAACTGGGGTAGCCATTAGCAAGTCCCAGATGCCAGGAAAGCAAGAGGCTTCTGGGACCCTGAAATGCCCAACAAAGGGGAAGGAGAACCTTCAGAGTCCATATCCAAAAGTTAGACAAGGCCTCTGATTGGGCATGGGGGTCACACACTCATCTCCCAATTTTTAATCCAGAAAGACTCTTGTATAAAGGAAATATGGAGACAAAGTATGGAGTAGAGACTGAAGGAGAGGCCATCCAGAGACTGCCCTACCTGTGGATTCATCCCATATACAGTCACCAAACCAGACACTATTGTGGATGCCAAGGAGTGCTTGCTGACAGGAGCCTGATATAGCTATCTCCTGAGGGACTCTGTCTGTGCCTGACAAATACAGATGCAGATGCTCACCGCTAACCATTGGACTGAGCATGGGGTCCCCACTGGAGGAGTTAGAGAAAGGACTGAAGGAGCTGAAGGGGTTTGCATCCCCATGGGAGGAACAACAGTATCAATCAACCAAACCCCCAAAGTTCCTAGGGCCTAAACCACCAACCAAAGAGTAGACATGGCGTGACCCATGGCCCTAGCTGCATATGTAGCAGAGAATGGCCTTATCTGGCATCAGTGGGAGTAAAGGCCCTTGGGCCTGTGAAAGGTTAATGCTTCAGTGTAGGTAATTGCTAGGGCAGGGAGGCAGGAGTGGGTGGGTGAAGTAGCACCTTCATAGGAGCAGGGGATGGGGGGATGTGATAGGGGGTTTCTGGAGGGTAAATCAGGAAAGGGAATAACATTTGAAGTGCAAGTAAATAAATATCCCTCCCTCCAAAATAGATCAGTAGAACAGAAGGTGCAGAAGATGGAGCAGGACTGAAGGAAAGAAAGAAGAAAGAAAAAAGAACAAAAAGAAAGATAAAAGAAAGAAAGAGAGAAACAAAGAAAGAAAGAGAGAAGAACAAAAAGAAAGATAAAAGAAAGAGAGAAACAAAGAAAGATAAAAGAAAGAGAGAGAGAGAGAAAGAGAGAAAGAGAGAAAGAAAGGGAAAGGACAGAAGAAAGGAATGGAAGGGAAGGAGAGAGAGAGAGAGAGAGAGAGAGAGAGAGAGAGAGAATTCAAATTCCTACAATGCTCAGGAAAAAACAACAGAATCCAATTTTATTTATATACATTTATATATAGACAATTTTCACATCATGGCCATGAAAGGGTAGTAGTTTTTTTTTTTTTAATCTGCTTTTAAACTAAAATGTTTTATATTATAGAAATTTGAAATAATTATCTTGAGGAAAGATTGTCATAAAATATAGAAATATGCCTATAAATAGGCTTAATATATGTTTGACATTACCTAATAATTGTTTCTTTCAGGAAACAAGCTTTAACTATCATTACATTTTTCTTTTTCTCTTTATTTTTTTAATTTAATTTTATTTGTAATTCATTTTTTTACACTCCATATTCCATTCCCTGCTCCCCCATCCACCTTCTGACTGCTCCACATACCACATCTCATCCCTGTCCCCCATATCTCCACATGGATGCTCCTACCCTCTACCCCATTTGACCTCTAAACTCCCTGGTGCTTCCAGCCTCTTGAGGCGTAGGTATGTCATCTCTGAATGAACATAGACCTGGAAGTCCTCTACTGTATGTGTGTTGGGGGCCTCATATTATCTGGTGTATGTTGTCTGTTTGGTGGTCCAGTGTTTGAAAGTTCTTGGGGGTCCAGATTAATTAAGACTGCTGGTCCGCCTAAAGGGTTGCCCTTCTCCTTATCTTCTTTTAGCCTTCCCTAATTCAACAACAGGGGTCAGCTGCTTCTGTCCATTGGTTGGGTACAAATATCTGCATCTTACTTTTTCAGCTGCTTGTTTGGTCTTTCAGAGGACAGTCATGATAGATCCCTTTTAGTGAATGCTCCAGGCCTTGGGACCGCCCATTGACCTTGTTCCCACTTTGGGCCTGTCAATGGACTTTCTTTTCCTCAGACTTCTCTCCATTTCCATTCCTGTAATTCTTTCAGACAGAAACAATTATGGTCAGACATGTGACTGTGGGATGGCAACCCCATCACCTCCTTGATGTCCTGTCTTCCTGCTAAAGGTGGGCTCTAAAAGTTCCCTCGCCCTACTGTAGAGCATTTCATCAATGGTCAGGTCCCTCCCTGTGAGTCCTGGGAGTCTCTCACCTCCCAGGTCTCTGGTGCACTCTGGGAGCCACCCGCCTCCCCAACTTCCTATTTCCTGAGGTTGCCTACAGGACCTCAGGGCTTCAGTCCTTTTCTCTCACCCAATAACAGATCAGGTTCCCCCCTCCCCATCTACTTTCTCTCCCAAGTCCCTCCCTCCCTTGCTCTCCACTTAATATTGCTTTCTTCTCTCTCCCAAGTGGGACTGAGGTATTCTTACTTGGGCATTTCAGCTTTTTGAGCTATTTAAATTCTGTGGACTGTATCTTGTGTATTCTGTATGGTTTTGTATTTTGTTTGTTTGTTTGTTTGTTTGTTTTTACTAATATCCACTTATTAGTGAGCACATACCATGCATGTCCTTTTGGGTCTGAGTTACCTCACTCAGGATGATATTTTCTTGGTGGTTAGCTTCTTGAGTTCTTTACCCCCAGAGCTCATGTTTGTAGCTGCCCATGTAGCAGAAGATGGCCTAGTCGGCCATCATTGGGAAGAGAGAACCCTTGGTCTAGCAAACTTTATATGGCCCAGTACAGGAGAACGCCAGGGCTAAGAAGTGGGAGTGGGCGGGTAGGGGATCAGGGAAGGGGGAGAGTATAGGGGACTTTTGGGATAGAATTTGAAATGAAAATAAAGAAAATATCTAATAAAATTAAAAATAAATAAATAAGTGTCTGCTTCCACAAGAACAAAAGCTGAAGGTCAATTACAAAGAGAAGACTCAGCATATTAGATGTAAAATCCCACTAACATGATTTTCATGTGGATGGTAAAATAGGGATTAAAGTGGCCATATTTCCTTCCCAACACAGAGACTTCCAGATGTAAGAATTAATGACAAAGTGAAAGTACTATAGACTAGATAAAGAAAAAGTAGTTTTTAAACTAGGCATTTGGCCAATCGTGACCATAGTGTAATTCTCCAAATATGTTTTAAAGTCAAGACTGTCACCATGAACTCAAACCTAATTACTAGAATTATGAAATTTGTTAAGAAGCCAAAATGTCCCCGAATGACTGGATATTCTCCTATTAAGTGTTGCATGGTTGCCAAAACCTTAGATATCTCCAGTCACATCTCTTTTACTTAATCTTATTGACACTGGGAAAATCTTAATAACAGATACAATAATCCCTAAAGAGTGATTTAGTTATTATCTTTTTGATGTTTTGTTGCTCTTTTTTCCTCTGGTTTTGGTCTGGCATTGGAAACTCATACCACCAGCAGGCATTTTCTGGAAGACATGGGTCTAAGGGACAGAGAAGACATGCGTCTAAGGGACAGAGAAGACATACCACAGATTAACAGTTAGAAATCTTTCAGTCAATTTTACAAAATAAATGCTAGAGTTCCATGTGAATCAATTATCAGTTCTATAAAATTATTTACTGATAGATTATATCTTGGGACTGATGTTAGAGCAGATGTTTCTTCTTGGGAAGCATTGGATTCTCACTGTAGAGATAGAAACCTACTTGTCTTTTTAATTTGGAATGGATAGTCACTTAGGGATTTTACACCATTGAATATTTTTCTTGTTTCTAATATTAGATGATCTTAGTAAAAATAATTTTACATTTCAATACACATAAATAAAGTACTAATTGCTTTGAAATATAGTGGGGGTCTGTAATATGTTTTTCTTATACTATCTGTTATGTTCCTATAACCAATGACTGAGATATTTGTATTTCTACAAGGCAAGAAACAAGCATGCTAAAAAACCTCACTGGGAAGTTCCCATGCTTTCTGGATTTTTCTTTATAAATATTATTTCAAATAAGAAAATTCTTAAAATATGTCAGCCAGACATCAGTATATTAAATGGCAAGCCATCAATAGATTGACATTTTTCCTTTTCTTTCTATCATTAATTTGACCCCTTCCATCCTCTCCAATTCACTTGACAGGAGCTATTCCATCCTAAGTCCCAGCCCATTCACTGAATGAACAAATACTGCCTAAGTATATTTCATGTGCCCTCACTGTTTCAAGTGATTGGGAGAAAGTACAATAGGAGAAAGTACAACATTCCTTATATAATTTACATTTAAGCAGAGGTGAATTAACAGAATGGTAAATGTTACAAATGTGTACATTAAATACAATTAAAGCGGGAAATGTACTAAATGGAAAGGCAGAACAGCAATTGGAGGGATATGAAATATAGAAAGTGGAAGGAATGGGCAGTGCTTTCCAGATAGGGTAGCTTCTGAGAAAAGAATAGAATAATAGAACAGAACAGTTCTCTGACAAGAGCCAGAGAAAACGTCAGTGGAAGAAAACAAATAATTTAATTTATTTTTATTTATTGTACTTTTAAACAGTATTGCGATGTTGAAAGATCGCTTGTTTGATTGATTGATTGATTGATTGATTGATTGATTGATTGGTATGCTGTGCTACTGATCACAACAAAGCCTCAAGTATGCTATGTCTGAGCTATGTATCTGACCCATGCCTGGCATAGTCTCAGCATGATGGAGAATACCATAGATGTAACTAAAGTAGGAGGCTAACATGCATTGTAATCTCCATGGATTCTGCATCTCATTTGTTAATATTATGTCAAATAAGACAATTCTTAATTTTTTATTAAAATGATCATTCCGTATTTTTTTTCAGTACTATTGAAAAGAAGATCCAAATTTGTCTATACTTGTACATATACATTTGGCTTTGCGTTAAATATATTTCTGTGAAACATGCATGGATTGTAGTACAAACCAAATATTAATAGGAAACACTGAACAATAAGGAAATTGTCAAATATTAGGTACTTTATGAACAAATCTCTGCGTCTCTAGCACACAAAATGCATATCTTTGGTCTTGCTACCCTTTGTAAGTCACATGGAGACAAATCTGACTATAAGCAAATAAGTAAATGAACAATCAATTTCCTCTTGGTCCTCTTCAAGCATACTGTATTTTTTAAATATCTTTTAAAATACTATCTTCTTGAAAAATGTTTTGTTTTTATTTTTTATTTTTATTAAAAATAAATTCTTCTGTCACATAATACATCCCAGTTTCCCCCCTCCACTCCTAGCACTAACCCCACACCTCCAATCTATCCCAGATTCATTCCTGTTCCCTTTCTTCTTTAGAGATGAGCGGGTCTCCAAGAGGCAACAGCTATATAAGACAAAGCAAGTCACAATAAGACAAGGGGCAGGCTCATATTTTGAGGCTGGATAAGGCAACCTAGTAGGGAAAAAAAATAGTGCTGAGAGGAGGCAAAGGGGGACAAAGACATACTTGCTCCCACTGTTAGAAGTTCCAGAAAAATACCAAGCTATTATCTTTAACCAGACCCATGGAGGCCCCATGCTTGCTGCTTCAGTCATCCATATACCTTGCTTAGTTGATTAAGTGGGCCATGCTCTCTTGGTATTTTCCATCTCCTTGGACTCCTAACTTTGTTCCCTTCTTCTAAGAAGCCCCAAACAAATTTCCTTTAGTTCATTCATTTTCTAAACTATGCTATGCAACAAACTTCTCTTCCTTCTGCATTTTTAAAGAATTGTTTTTAATATTTTAATTATGTGTGTTATGAGAGGTATTCTGTCTTCCCCTGTCTCACTGTCTCTGTGTCTGTGTCTGTGTGTGTGTCTGTGTGTGTATCTCTCTCTCTCTCTCTCTCTCTGTGTGTGTGTGTGTGTGTGTGTGTGTGTGTGTGTGTGTGTGTGTGTGTGTGTGTTTGTGTCTGTATAAGCCTACAAACCCCAGAGGTGTCAGACCTGGAGTTACAGGCATTTTTGAATCCTCTAACCTTAAACCTGGTGCTGTGAACCCCACTCTACTTTTCTGTAAGAGAATTTGACACTCTTAACTCCTGAGATACTTCCCACACTGCCTTCGGTAGTTTCAATTGATCATTTTATATGATTATATTTTCCCTTATCACTATAAGTGTCTCTATTTTATTTCTTTAAATTTTTCTGTTTGTTGAACTAGGGTTTGCAATGCACCATTTATAAATCTCAGTTTAAGACAAATAAATTGCATTGTTTTATAGGCAGAAATAATCTCATGTAACTTTATTTCCAGTTTCTTTCATTCCATTGGAACCCCTGTTATTCCTTATTTGTCTGTGTCCTATAATAATGCACTATATTGCTACTGCTATTTTAAAAGTTACTTTTTGTTAGTTTAGATTATCAAATTAGATCACCAGCTGTCTGCTCCTCTGAAGACACAATAGGCTGAAGACCTCTGAGGAGAACAGCTACAAGCAGGACAACAGCTCAACTGCTCCTCAGAAGAACCAACCATCTGAGGGCTTCCTAGGAGATTTGCTGCAGCCAGGGCAACAGATCAGTAGCTAGTCTGTCCCTTGTAAGATTCCACAGTCTGAAGGCCTCCCAGGAGAGCCACTGTAGCCAGAGCAACAACTCAGAGGCATACATGCCCCTCTGAAGACCCCACAGTCTTGAAGGCATTACAGGAGATCTGCTACAGCTGGGCCACAGGTTTCCCAGGAGACCAGCAGCAAACTAGGGACACAGGAGGCAGGCTCCAGACAGAAACACACAAACCATCTAACACCAGAGATAACCAGATGGCTAGAGGGAAGTTCATGATCATAAACAACAGAAGCCAATATACTTTCACATCATCAGAACACAGTTCTCCCACCACAGCAAGCCCTGGAAACACCAACATACTGAAAATGAGAAAGTTGTCCTAAAATATGATATCATAAAGATAATAGAAGGATATAAATGATTCACTGAAAGGAATACAGGAAAATACAGGTAAACAGGTAGAAACCCTTAAAGAGGAAATAAATAAATCCCTTAAAGAAGTACAGGAAACCACATTCAAACCGGTGAAGAAATTGAACAAATCTGTCAATTATCTAAAAGTGGAAGTAGATGCAATAAAGAAAGCACAAATGGAGGCCACTCTTAAAATGGAAAGCCTAGGAAAGAGGTCAGGAATTACAGAGGTAAACATCACCAACAGAATGAAAAAGATAGAAGAAAGAATCTGAGGTGTAGAAGATACCTTACAAGATATTGACACAACTTTCAAAGAAAATTTAAAACAAAAAAACCCTTACCCTAAACACCCAGTTAATGCAGAATACAATGAGAAAAAACAAATCTAAGAATAATAGAAATTGAGGTAAGCAAAGATTCACAGCTCAAAGAACCCTAAAATATCTTCAACAAAATCGTAGAAAACTTCCTCAACCTAAAAAAAAAAAAAAAAAAAAAAGAGATAGCCATACTATGCAAGAAGCCTATAAAACACCAAATAAATAAACAGAAATGAAAATGGTCTCGATCTTGTGCCCAGGTCCCTCAGAGACCAATGTACGCAGGTGAGAGTGCAGACTGCAAAAGCTACACAGCTTCTGGGACAGACCCAGGTTCTGGCTCCAGATGTCTAGGCACCATCCGCTCTAGAGGAGAGTTAAGCACCTGGGAGGGCTCTGACCACTGGAGCAGGTGAGGGAGCCATCCTGGGTCCCATGTCTCTCTGAGACCAGTCTGAGCAGGTGAGTGCACAGACTGCAGAGATTCCTGAGATTCCACCTCACACCAGTCAGAATGGCTACAATCAAAAATTCAGGTGACAGCAGATGCTGGAAAGAATGTGGAGAATGAGGAACACTCCTCCATTGCTGGTGGGGTTGCAAGCTGGTATAAGTTCCTCAGAAAATTGGATATAGTTCTACCATTAGATCCAGCAATACCTTTCCTGGGCAAATACCCTGAAGATGTTCCAACTGGTAATAAGGACACATGCTCCGCTATGTTCATAGCAGTCTTATTTATAAAAGCCAGAAGCTGGAAAGAACACAGATGTCCCTCAACAGAGGAATGGATACAGAAAATGTGGTACAATTACACAATGGAGTACTACTCAGCTATTAAAAACAATGAATCTATGAAATTCTTGGACAAATGGATGTATCTGGAGGATATCATCCTTAGTAAGGTAACCCAATCACAAAAGAAGTCACTAGATATGCACTCACTGATAAGTGGATATTAACCCAGAAACTTAGAATCCCCAAGATAAAATTTGCAAAATACAAGGAAAATGAAGAAGAAGGAAGACCAACATGTGGATACTTCATTCTTCCTTAGAATAGGGAACAAAATACCCATGAAAAGAGTTACAGAGACAATGTTTGGAGCTAAGATGAAAGAATGGACTATCCAGAGACTACCCCACCTGGGGATCCATCCCATAATCAGCCACCAAACCCAGACACTATTGCATATGCCAGGAAGATTTTGCTGAAGTGACCCTGGTATAGCTGTTTTATATGAGGCTATGCCAGTGCCTGGCAGATAGAGAAGAGGATGCTCACAGTCATCTATAGGATGGAACACAGGGACCCCAATGGAGGAGCTAGAGAAAGTACCCAAGGAGCTGAAGGGGTCTGCAACCCTATAGGTGGACCAACAATATGAACTAACCAGTACCCCCAGAGCTCATGTCTCTAGCTGCATATGTAGCAGAAGATGGCCTAGTTGGCCATCAATCAGAAGAGAGGCCCCTAGGTCTTGTAAACTTTACATGCCCCAGTCCATGGGAATGCCAGTGCCAAGAAGTGGGAGTGCGTGGGTAGGGGAACATGATGTGGGGAGGTTATAGAGAACTTTTGGGATAGCATTTGAAATGTAAATAAAGAAAATATCTAAGAAAATAAAATTTAAAAAAAGAAAATGCTCTCATCACATAATAAAACACTAAATACATATAATAATGAAATAATATTAAAATCTGTGAGAGAAAAAGGCCAAGTAACATATAAAGACAGACGTATCCAAATTACAACAGACTTCACAACAAAGACACTGAAAGCCAGAAGAGGTCAGGCACACCCTAAGAGAACACAAATGCCACACAAGCTAATATACCCAGCAAAACTCTCAATCAATATAGATGGAGAAAACATAAATTGGAGGATAAAACCAAATTCAAACAATATCCATCTACCAATCCAGTCCTACAGAGGACTTTAGAAGGAAAACCTCAACAGAAGAAGGGTAGGTACACACACACACACACACACACACACACACACACACACACACACCCTAAGATAGTAATAATCTCACAACAAAGCCAAAAGGAGAGAATCACAGGCACATAATACCACCTATAACAACAAACATAACAAGAATTATCAATCATCTGTTGTTACTATCTTTCAATATCAATGGACTCAAATCCCCAATAAAAACTATAAACTAACATTCTGAATATGCAAACACAATCCAGCATGTTGCTGAACACAAGGAATACAATGCAAATCAAAACAACCCTGAGATTCCACCTCACACCAGAATGTGTGTGCTTTGAATGGCTAAGATAAAAAATTCAGGTGACACCAGATACTGGCGAGGATGTCGAAAGAGAGGGACACTCCTCCATTGTAGCTGGGAATGTAAGCTGGTACAACCACTCTGGGAATCAGTCTGGTGGTTCTTCAGAAAATTGGACATAGCACTACTGGAGGATCCAGCCATACCTCTTCTGGACATATACCTAGAAGGTGTTCCAACTTGTAATAAGAACACATGCTCCACTATGTTCATAGCACCCTTATTTATCAGAGCCAGAAGCTGGAAAGAACCCAGATGTCCCTCAACAGGGGAATAGATACAGAAAATGTGGTACAGTTACACAATGGAGTAATATTTTGTTATTTAAAAAATGAATTTATGAAATTCTTGGACAAATGGATGTATCTGGAGGACATAATCCTTAGTGAGGGAACCCAATCACAAAAGAAGTCATTGGATATGCGCTCACTGATAAATGGATATTAGCCCAGAAACTTAGAATACCCAAGATACAATTTGCAAAACACAAGAAAATCAAGAATGAAGACCAGCATGTGGATACTTCATTCTTCCTTTGAATAGGAAACAAAACACCCATGAAAGGAGTTACAGAGACAAAGTTTAGAGCTAAGATGAAAGGATGAATCATACAGAGCCTATCCCACTGGGGGATCCATCCCATAATCAGTCACTAAACTCAGACACTATTGCATAGGACAGCAAGTGTTTACTGAAGGGACCCTGATATAGCTGTCTCATAGAGAAGTGGATGCTCATCTATAAGATGGAGCATGGGGCCCACATTGGAGAAGCTAGATATAGAACCCCAGGAGCTGAACGGGTCTGCAACCCTAGAAGAGGAACAACAATATGAACTAACCAGAACCCCCAGAGCTCGTGTCTCTAGCTCCATATGTAGCAGAAGATGGCCTAGTCGGCCATCATTGGGAGGAGAGGCCCCTTGGTATTGCAATCTTTATATGCCCCAATACAGGGGAATGCCAGGGCCAAGAAGTGGGAGTGGGTGAGCAGGGGAACAGGGCAGTGGGAGTGGGGAGGGAACTTTCAGGATAGCATTTGAAATGTAAATTAAGAAAATATCTAATAAAAAAATATATAAAAAAAAAACAGGGTTGGGAGTCAGTGTAGTTAATGTAGTACAGTGGAGTTTACTTTATTCATAAGTTTAGCTGAGGCACTTGAAGCCAGATTAAAATAAGAAGGAGCCGGAAGATTAGAACAAATTGCCAGAGTTAGTTTCAGGTCAAGCAGAGCAAGTCAGTGAGAAGCTGAGAGAAGCCAGATTGAATCAGTTAGCTTGGAGAGGATTTTGAGCCAAAATAGCTCAGTAGAACCAGCCACCATAGTTTGAAAAGAGTAGAAAGACTGAACTTATTTAGCAGTAAACTTCTATGATGATCATTATATCATGCAAAAAAAAAAGTTTCTTTCTTTCTTTCTTTCTTTCTTTCTTTCTTTCTTTCTTTCTTTCTTTCTTTCTTTCTTTCTTTTTTGGAGACAGGGTATCTCTTTGTATCCCTGGTTGTCCTGGAGCTCACTCTGTAGACCAGGTTAGCCTCAAACTCAGAGATCTGCCTGCCTCTGCCTTCCAAGTGCTAGGATTAAAGGCATGTACTACCACTGCCCAATATAAAAGTTACTTTTACAAAATGAACTTAGCAGGACACACATGTATGTGCACAAGTGTTCCTCCCCCCCACACACACCAGACACAGAAAAGATCATTAGTTTGAGTGAGATATAGTGGCCACAGGAGGAGGTATGGGGAATGTCAACATGATAGGTTTACATAAGAGTCTCAAAGAAAACAAAGCAAAACCAAAAACAAACACAGACAGATAAACAAAAACATTGAGTTTTGGGGCTTGAGACATAGCTCAGTGCTTAATGGATCTGGATTCAGTTTCCAACCCACATATTAACAAGATTAGAGGTGGTTTATAGCTACAGTTTCAGGAAAACTTCCCCTCTCTTTTTATTTCCACAGGCTTTCCATGCACATGGTATACATTTAGGACCACACTTATACACATTTAATAAAAATGAGCAAATCATTTAAAAATGAGATTGTGAATGAATCTATTTACTGGATGTCATAATTTAAAAAAATGAATGTTGAACTAAATCAGTTGTAAGATCATTTGTTACATTCATGTAAGTTTGAGTGAGTTTATAAGTTAATTAATATTATTTGAATGAGAATATGCATATTGAGGGAAAGACTACATCTATCTCTTTGAACTACGTCCTAATAACATCGGTGAGGCTCTAAATAATCTTAAAATAGTAATTGAGCATCTATTTTCTGATTACCTTCTTTTGGGGCTATAAGTACATTAAAGGAAACATAACTGTCAAAAAAGTAAATAGATAATTTAATAAGTATGTAACTATATACCTCAACATTAATTTTGAATATGAAATTATAGAAAATATTGTGGATTATAAAATACTTTTTCTTGTAATTTATTGACACAGGAACAATCAATCTAAAAGTAGGATGACAGAGTATTACACTCAGAGAGGTTTCATGCAATTACTCTTTAATCATATTTCTGGACTTGGCAAAGCAACTAAAGGATCCTACGATAATAAATATTCTCTTTAGTTGCATATAAAATTTATTTCCTTTTTTCTTTTTGATACTGTTTGCTGTATTTTTTATTATTTCTTTTTTCATTAAACAAAAGATCCACAGTATGTATGAGGCTAATTTCCGTTTCAATGTTTCCATTCAATGTTTTTAAAACCTGATTTATTTTACAAAGATATTTTAAGCATTTCAAGATATTTAAGATATTTCAAAGATACTTAAGCAATCAAGTTGATTTTAAATATAAACTTTTATGTCTGTAATATATAAAAATCAATACTAAACTAATAGTGAGCATACATTCTTAGAAATAAAATTAAATAGAGAATCCGTTTCTCAAACTCAGTTTCTAGGAAGGAGAGAATGAACTCTAGTATTTCTAGATGATGTAGAATATTTTATGCTTAAACAGCAAGCAAACAAGCAAACCTTCCAACTCCAGCATACATATCTAAATTATTTATAAAAAATTCAAATACACATTCTAGGCATAATAGTTCATTCTTCCACAAAGGTTGGCACAAATATATTAACTTTAATTTCTAATTTTTACTTGAATATTTGAATTCATCATTTGTTCCTTTTGGTACAGAGTGTTTTCTTATTCCATTTTGGTAGCTAGAAAACAATTGTATGTGTTCCCTCAGAAAGAAACCACAAATCAAACAATTCTCTAAAAGAAAAAAGAAAGCTAAACTAAACCCTTTCATGAAAAGATCTAACTTGCTTAAACAGAGAGCTGATGGGCACTAATGGAGCTCTAGCTTGAGTTTTATGAAGCTGGAATTTAACAACCGTGAATATTTAAAGTGCTAATAAATAGTGATGTGAGATTACCAACTTTATTTATTAGAAGTTAAGAAATAGTGTCACACTAAATGACATTTTAGCTATTTTTAAAATAAATGTACTTAGGAATTTATAAACAACAGTGTTTATTCTTTATTACATTTTATACTAGACCATGAATCAGAAAGATCATTTTTGACAAGTGATCTTAAATTCCACAATGAAGAGAAGTCTGTTGTATATACAATTATATGCATTACAATATGAAATATGTTTCTAAAACTATAAAATGTCTATCACTTTAATATAATAAAACCATAAAAAGTTGGGTCTTTTGTTTATAAAGTAATACTGTATTTTTCTACAGATAAATCTTTATAGGAAGTAAAATTGCTATTATAAAGCAATTTGGAGAGTTTAAATGAATATAAAAATATTGACTATAACATTAAAAATGATTTTCAATTGTAGCTGTTATTACATGATTTTCAGGTAGGCACACATATTTTTGTTGACTTTTTTGTGGCACATATGTATGACTAAGAGCTGAGGATTGACTTCTACATGTGAACAGCAAAGATGTGTGGAATAAGTGGACATGAAATTGCATGCCTACTCAAATCTTGCTAATCTATCCAGGACTTTTAAAGTAGTGGTGAAAACTTTAACCACCAAAAGAATTTAAATGTTAATTTCATTTCTACAGTTTACAGAAAACAACCAATATATGTATGCATGTATGTATGTATGAATGTGTATATATATGTATATATATATATATATATATATATATATATATATATATATATATGTGTGTGTGTGTGTGTGTGTGTGTGTGTGTGTATATATGTGTATATAATTTCTCTATAATGTACTTAAATGAGGAAAAGCAGACATAAACAGTAGTAATATTTATTGAACACATATTTGCATGAATCTGTAACAGCAAACTGAATTATTACTATGTTCAAATTTATTTTCTCTTTTCTGTAAACAAATAAAATAAAATAAAATAAAATAAAATAAATGGAATTAGCCATCAACAAGTGGCCTAAAACTTTTACCTATCTGCACTATGCCTGGTTGGAATGTTTGGCCACTTTACAGTGGGCAGAGTTATGTGGGTTTTCAAAGCAAATAAAGAATGTAATCTTTTACTAAGGGAAAACTGAAGGTAGAAAAGAATTTTCTTATATAAGCACAAAATGTATTTGCCATGTGGAAAGTTTCCAAAGTGATAAAGAATACCAACTTCTAAACTGATATAAATTTTTTATATGTGCTTGTAGTGCATTTGTAGTCCAGTACTAATATAGTTAAGTTAACATTAGCAAGGCCAAACAAGAGAGGAAGTGTGAATTTCCAAACTACCATTTTTAGCAGAATTTCGTTCTATCAGCAGTATGCTGGACAGTTGGGATGATATTTTCTGTTTATTTGTATGTTTTTGAGTATGTTTGCAAACACCTCTTTACTGCGTGTAAATAGATTTTGGCAGACACATGTGGATTTTCCAGGCAAATTAAGTTGA
The DNA here is from genome assembly GCA_902729485.2 of Mus minutoides. Classification (NCBI taxonomy): domain Eukaryota; kingdom Metazoa; phylum Chordata; class Mammalia; order Rodentia; family Muridae; genus Mus; species Mus minutoides. Next base: position 32,807 of record LR751627.1, on the reverse strand, counting down.
CATTCCTTCAAACCAGCATGCTGTCAATATTTCCTAAATAATAGTGAAGATGATGATTTACTTCTATGTGTCTTAAATGTAGAGAAGAGTACACCAAAGGAAGGACCGGCTTCTACCTCTTCCTGTTTTCTACAATGATTTGCCTTTAGCTCAGTATCCTATTAACAAAACAAATAACTTTAAAGTAAACATAGCCTAATTGTAAAAAGAAAATTTAACACTAATGGCTTGATACATTATATTTTTCTAGTGGTTTATCCATTTGAATAAATAATCAAAATTGATCCAATTCGTATATATCTCACAAAGTGGGTTTGTAACCTTAATATTCTGTGTATCTATTAATATTGGGCCTCCTTTGGGGTTTTGAATTCATACAATTGCTTCTGTGTGCCCTTGAAACAATACATTAAGCCATAAACCTCACTGTACTTTGACTTCGCTGTCCCTGGAGATTAAGAGTATTGAACATTTTCTTAATGTGCCTACTCACTATGTGCATGCTTTCTGTCATAAGTGGTTTACTTACATCAATCTATTAACTAACTTTAAAATCCAATTATTATTACTAATATTGATTATTGCTGCTATATTTTTAAAGTTCTGTATATATTTTAAATATTATTTTTTTTTCTAGATGAGTTATATTAAAGTTTGGAAGAAAACTTCCCAGGTCTTGTAAATAGTGAACTCCTTGGAATAGAACAGTGGAAGAGAGAGAAAAAAAGAATAGGGAAAGTAGATAGAGGCTGATCCTCCTTCTGGAGCACTGCCTACCGTACTTGTAAGACACACAAAAGTAATCCATCATCTTCATTAATATGAGGAAATAATGAAAGTATGTTGTCTGAAGGAATGTCAGTTTATAAGCCTGTCTAGAAAATCCACATGTATCTCTCAAATTCTGCAGATACCCATTAGAGAACTCCTTGCAAAGGCACCCACAGACATGTACAAATAAGCACAAAGTTTCTTCTCAACTGCACAACATACTGCTATGATTGTTTAAGCAACTGCGAAGGGGACACCCGTTTCAGAGAAGCAGCCACAGTCAGGGAGAGAAGATTTAGAGAAATGGTGTGGAAGTCCAAAGTTCTAAAAAAAATTCATACTAAGGTTCTGGCTAGCACCTGAAAGTAAGATTAAAAACAGAAAAGGAAAGAAATACACAGTTCTGACTCAGAGTCTGTGGGCAGAGCTAGGTGAATGTCATGGTGGTCAAGATTGCTGGGGTGAAGGAAGAAGTTTTGCAGGAAGAAAAAAAAAGAACACTCTCATTAAAGAAAAATTATTCTGTCCATCTCTTTAATGTGGTATAAGGTGAACCCACTTCCAAAGGGGTGGTCCCACCTTCCTGAGAGATGTCCTATTAGCTAGATCATTAAAGCAGTCCAACTGGAATGTTTTATTATTACTTTAACATGTTCCACTGAAGAAGTAACACAAATAATTTAGAAACCAGATCAGGAATTTCAGCTGCCACAGTGCACTAGGACAATTTTGACTTTTAACCTGGACAGAAACTGGTTACTTTTCTTTGGAGTCATTTTACACTAAACTTCCTAGCCAAATTTTACCTCCTGCTATGATTCCTATACTCAAGAAGTGAAGCTAACTACATTATATTATGGTGATGACTGATCTGGATTCTTCGAGCTGAATATAAGAATCAAGTGTGGTATTTGAGGTACCTCTCAGTGAGCCTATCTAAATGAACCCAAGAATGTATTGAGACATTTTTTGATCTAACAGACAGGTATCAAAGAAAAAAGCAAGTCTTTGACTTGTGCCTGGGAAAAGAAGCGAAGAAAGAATAAAGACCCCAGGCAGTGACCAGAAGATGAAGCCAAAAGCAATGGTTTTTAAATGTTGAAAAGTAAAGTCTATTACAGTCTTTTGATGAGTTCACAAGAACTTGCACCCACTGCTCTCCTGCTTTCTTGTCCTTTGGCCTCCAAGGCTGGAATTGAGAGCGATGAACCCAGGATCTGTTTCAATGCTCTTTGGTTGCTATTGGAGAGACTAGAATCATTAAGGCAAATATGAACACAGTACAGTGCTATGCATATATGAACATGTCATAACTAAACATTGTTTTTCATGCTAAGTAAAAAAGTAAATAAAAGCAATGTACGCCCTGAATAGTTGTGGTTACTTGTTCTGAAATAGAAACAAATAATCACTAATTAAAATTTAAAATATGAGGTGACCTTCAAGAAGTGTGAGAAGTGAATTGTTCTCTGCTACAAAAGAAGAGTTTGAATTTTACAACCTGTTCCCTTTAGAAAAGTCAGCTGAGTTTCCATATGCCCCATTATCATTATATCTGATTACAGTTGGTATTTAGGTTTCAATATGAGTCACAATTCATAGGCTTATGTGTTTGAATACTTGCTCCCTCGCTGGTAGATGTCTTTGGGAAGACTGTGGAAACTTTTGGACATGGAGCCATGCTAGATGGAGAGAGCCATTGAGGTAATATCTGAGATTGTTCTCCCCTTGCTCCACTTCCTGTTCACTCTGAGCTGCCTGAGTGCAGGTGCAAAGTGACCAGACAGCTTCCTCCTCTGGCCACCATGGCTACTTTGCTGCTTTCCAGGTGTTCCCTGTCATGGTCGACATGACATATATCCTTCTGGATCTGTAAATGCTTTGCCTCTAAGATGTTCTTATCTGGTTATTTTATCATACCAAAGAGAAAGTCACCAATACAGACAGAGGTATCCTGAAGTGTGCCGTTGATGTTACAAAACAGGCCCTGTGATTCTTAGACCTTTGCAAAGAGTTTGTTGGAGGAATGTGGATATTTAAAACTTTGGGCAAGAAAAACCATCAAAGGATGTAAGCAAGGCTTAATGGGCTGTTGTGGTGAGAGGTTGGATGACAGAGAAAAATGTGGTCTGTGTTAGGCCTGGCTCATTAAGTACAGGGGGAATAAAGACTCAGTTGGGAACTGGGATACAGGCCATTTGAGTTATATTCTGGTATAGATTCTGACTGCATTATTCCTATGTCTGAAGAATATATATATATATATATATATATATATATATATACATATTTTATGCACACATATATATATGTGTGTGTATATATATATTCTTATGCATATATATATATATATGTATATATATATATATAATACATTTGTCTTCTGCCCATGTATATATTCATATACATGGGTGTATATGTATGAATATATAAGAATATATATGAATATATATGTAGAGGACACACATATTATATATATATAATATATATATGAGAGAGCAACAAGCATAGGACATTGAAATAAAAAATATAGACAACATGGAATATTGAGGAAGGGAGTATGAGTAAGCATAACTTGTACAAAAGAGTGAAGATGACAGATAATTTTAATTGTTAGAGGTGCAGATTGGGAGGTATGAGGTGATCCAGAATTCTGGAGATGAGCCAACTATATCTTCAGCTGCATATGCTAGATGCTAGAGGTAGGGATCTGCAGGATTTTGTATTGGCTTGGCTGGGTTTCCTTCTTGCTTTCGCCCTGTCTATCCTGTTTCGCTGATATTCCTGCACCCCTCATTTTGTAATGGAAACATCTACTTTGTACCATTGTATGTGGGAACTGGTATAATTTGTTTAGATTTTATAGGGAACTCAGGCAAGACACTGCTGTGAATCTCAGAATTTGAATTTCTATACTATTTTAGAACTGAAAGACTATGGGGACATTTGAACTTAGGTTGAATACATTTTGGACTATAAGATTTGGACTCAAGGACGTGAGTCTATAAGGGTCAAGAGTATAATGTTGTGCTTCAAGCATGAATTGTCCCTTCTTAAGCTCTCGTGTTTGAACACTTGGGTCTCCAGTTGGTAGTGCTCTTTGAGAAGCTTGCATTTCCTTACAAATGTGTAATCACATTAGGGCAAGTGAGTTACCAAAGCAGGCCTTAATGTTTACAATCCAGTGTGATGTTTTTGTTTTTATTTTTGCAGTTGCTGTTTTTTTTTAAAGATTTCTTCATTTTTCTTAAATATTTGTACTAGAAAAAAGTCTTTAGTAAGAAGTATATCACAAAAGTAAAAGAGAAATTTGCTGAGTTAATTAACTGCACAAATCAATAAACCATCTATCTATCTTTGATCATATCCTTCCTTAATCCTTGACCAAGGACACGTGACTAAGTCACTATGTGTCTAACTGGATCAGAAAGTAGCTGTTATTCTCTTTCTATTAAGGGTTCAGAGCCTTTGTCTGATTTGCCTTGGTTCTTTCTGTCTATGGAAGACTGACAGGTCCAAAGGCATTTAGAGCCAGGCTGAAGTATTTGTATTTTTTAACCCCTGTACCACTTCAAAGGAAGTTTCCTGCAAATTTCCTATGAAAATCTTTAATTTATTTCTCAGTTCCAAGACATCTCATTTCTGTGGTATTTCCTTAGTGTGGCTAAACCGCACTGCAAACTTTCGCCTGGCAGTAGCTCTGCTTCCTGGCAAGAGCTCAGTGTTTTAGAGCTGACCTTGGTTGCAGAGCCTGCATTATAGTCTTCCCTGAAATACTGCGGTCTGAAACTCATGCACTGCTCCAAATGCCTGCTTTTCCTTCCTGCACCAAATTGATGTCATATATAGTTTGAAATGGACAATTAAACTTATATTCTACTGGAGCAAAAATCTGAACTTTCCCCGGGCGTGTTTAGCTATTTTTTGTTTGTTTGTTTCTTTGCTGATGTTTATTTTGGTTTTGTGTTTCTAGCAGAAAACGATGCATGTTACGTATTCCTAGTTTGGTCAGAGGTCCTTCTGGGCAACTCAAGTTGGATCCTACTTGATATGGGAATATTTACTCGTTGGAAACATTTACTCAATTATACTCTACTACATATAAACTATGACATAGAGAACAACGTATGTTGGAGATAAAATCTTGGAATCAGGATATTATTTTTATAAAGGAAAACACATATTATACATTCTTTATACAATTATTCTTGTATAAGAATATAGATGTGGGGGGCTGGTGAAATGGCTCAGCGGGTAAGAGCACCCGACTGCTCTTCCGAAGGTGATAAGTTCAAATCCCAGCAACCACATGGTGGCTCACAACCATCCGTAACGAGATCTGGCTCCCTCTTCTGGAGTGTCTGAAGACAGCTACAGTGTACTCACATATAATAAATAAAATAAATCTTAAAAAAAAACGAATATAGGTGTGTGTGTGTGTGTGTGTGTGTGTGTGTGTGTTTGAGTGTGTGTCTGTGTGTGTGTGAGTGTGTGTGTGTGAGTGTGTGTGTGTGAGTGTGTGTCTGTGTGTGTGTGAGTGTGTGTGTGAGTGTGTGTGTGAGTGTGTGTGTGTGTGTGTGTGTGTGTGTGTATCAATACCAGAGATGATACTTCAGACTCAGATTCCTTGCCAGCTTCTCTTTCTTACAATTGCCCAGCATTCCAAGAGCAGAAATTGAATGCTCCCTTCAGTAGCTTGCTCATCTTGCTTCAGACTTCTGATGCTTGCATTTCTATAGTAAATCTGTTCTTGGGGGGAGGGGTGAACTTTCCTGAATCATAGAGCTTTTCTTAGATTTTCTTCCTCTGAATCTTGTCTTGTAATTTTCACAATAGTTTTTGCTTGTTTGTTTGTTTGTTTGTTTCTGCAAATTTTAGGTGGCAAGTTTTACGTGCAAGAGCTGGACATGGAGAGGTTTGCTTAGACTCTAATTACTCAGAGACAGCAGAAGCAGGAGGATCACAAGTACAAGGCTAGCTGTAGAAATATAGTCATAACTTGTCTCAAAAAAATTAGAAGCAGACACAGTCAGAAAGAAAAAGAGAATTTATATATCACATCTAGTACTTTTATATTAATCAAATCATATCAATGAACATTTCTGGAGGATGAAATCTTATGGTAGAGAAGGATATTTAGCATTTCATACAACTTAGAGGACAAAAGATTAGAAAAATAAATAAGTGCAATGAGAGATATAAATAGAGAGATAGAGAAATAGAAAGTTAGAGAAAGAAATAAGGGCATGAGAGATAGAAAAAAGAGGGGAAATGCATCACCTTTATGGATAGGAGGAAAATATGATACAAATTTAGTATTTTATTGTCATTCACAAAGTTGGAACACTATTAATGTTGAAATCAACTCACATGTTATGGCATACTATTTAACTTGTGTTAGTTGTGACACATTCTCAGTTATTTTCCAGAATATGCAATATAAATTATGAGTGGAAGTAATAGGAAAAACTGATCTCTGGTAAACCTTGCAGAAAGCTGGCAATTAACTTTCTTTTAGAAAGTATCTACTAAAAAGATGCAAACGTTCTGTCTCATAAAGATGAGACACACTGCTGAGAGTTGACATGTTTAAAGCAATACTTCCTTTTAAGGGGCAAACTGAATGAAAATCCCTGATAGAGTGCATGGGATTAGCAGAGTGCCATCTTTAATTTTGAAGCTTTATAATGAGAAAATAATATTATCTACATCAAGGGCATGTTAAATATTAGACAAGAGTCTAGTAGCATTTTTTCAGGGCTAGCTTTGTTGGGTTTTAATAATTTTCTTTGATAATTGTGTAAGAACATGCTCTTGTTCACAGGAAATATTCACTAGAGTGGCCCAGTGCCATCACACATTATTATTATAACCCATTTGCAAACAATCCACTGAGAATATACTTTAAATTACAGTAACTTTTAGCCCATTTGAAATTATTTCTACGTATATTATATACAAAATAATGTACTATAAAATTGGAATTTGCTTAGAATGACAAGAAAAGCTACAAAAGTTTCCATTTTTATTTCATTCAAATTGTCCAAAATTATAATTCTCATTAACTACTTTATGTCTATAGTTATTATTAAATTAACCATTGGGGTGAAATTTCTGACTTACTCTGAAATTCACATAAAATTTGTTTTGAAAGCTTTCAAGTTGAGTTTTCAAATTTGCTTGACTCATTCCTGACTTAAAGTAAACTTTCATTCTACAGAATCTTGAAAGGCAACAGTAAAGGTAAATCCAGGGAGTATTTGGTTGATATGCAGAGTAATCACAATATGTGTGTTATTAGTAGTAATTTATATTATATCCTGATTGTTAGCTTTATTCATTTTTTTTATTTTTATTAGATATTTTCTTTATTTACTTTCAAATGCTATCCCAAAAGTTCCCTATACTCGTATTCATTTTTAATCAAGAACATCTCTTTTCTCTGAAGTAAAGATCAGAGCTGGAAATATCTTGATCTGACTCAGTGCTCAGGTTTTTTTTTAAAGGTATAGAAAGATCTCTAATGAAAGATAACAGCATCCAAATTCAGAAACAGAGGGAGGTAGCCACTTACTGAGAGTGTAGCAAGGAGACCTCCACTGTCAGTAGGCTGAGAAGAATCCCAGGCAAAGTGAGAGGATCACAATGTAAACTCTAGTCTCAACGTTTTATAGAAAGGTTTCCCTTTCTTTCGTAGCCATAAAATATGTGTCACCCTGCAATGGTATCTATACATGTGTTTCTTACATGAAATCTGCTGCTTCCTACTGTATAATCTATTCTCCTTGTTTAGTGTTCTACAATTACCCAATCGAATAAATACTATTTAAAAACATGAAATAGTTGGCACATAAATTTGAATTCTAGTAAAAGAAAATAATAACTTTCACAGCACACAATAGGATGAATTTATGGCATGTATGTCAAACTGTTTTATCACTTAACTGACCGTATACGATAGTAATTGCCCCGAAGAGATGGCAATTAACTATCTAAATAACTTGCTGTATGTTGTTGACACCTGTGCTAAATGTATTAGGTGACTGTGCCCATCTGACTAAACTAAATAAGGGTTACTGTAGCTCAGAGAATACTTCCAGGAGGTTAGGAATGGGTTGTAATAATAACACATCAGGCAACGGGAGCACTTTAGTGAGCGATTCCTGTGAACAAGAACATGTTCCTACATAATTACCAACTGTCTTCAGTGGGAAGTAATGAACATGCTTTGTGGACACATTCTGTGTTGCTGTGTAGTCTTGGTTTTGTCCTTTAAGTAAAAATGTAAAGTGAAGGTATTCTGTTCCTGCAAGTTACAACATGTCAAAGAACAAGCATTTGCAGACTCCAACTAGTCAATTCCTTCAGAGTTTATTTGTCAGAAAAGATAGGGATTAGATACATCAGTTTTAAAAAAAAAAATCCATCCTTAAAATTACAAAATCACAAATTCACACTGTATAATTCAGGTTAATATGACACAAAAGCATTTCCATATCTATGTGAAAATAATAACATGAAATCACGATGGATTAAGCTGCTATCTTAGGAGAATTGATAGCAATCTTTGATATGTGATGACAGTCTTATCTGTGGCCCTTTTCCATAAACACATGTTTTATCTATTCCCCAGGGCATTCCTAAAAAATGCTGATCACCATGAAATGTACTGTCTTGTTAAATGGAGGTGAAATAAGGCTGCTCTGCTCTCTTCTTTATTGAGCTCACAGAATCACAACAGGAAGGTTTGACCTCTTTTCACTACAGGCCAGCGGCTTTTCTACTGGTGTGTATCTTAGCTCCATTACCATTGTTTCAGGAAGAAATGGTCTCTTCTCAAAATTGTTTCTCAGAAGCTTTTCTTAACATTCTACAGAAGGCGTGATTTCTACATTTATAAAACTTATTTTGTATTATTGGAATATCTATCTTTAAATAAACAACAAAATATAAAGGAATTGAATACCAATGTTCTTTTACTTTATAATTCAGAATTTATCCCTTTTGCCTGAAAGTAACATTTTTGAAACTCTAAACAATTTTCAAAATTTTAATTGATTATCCATACATGTATAATTACCATTGCAGTATGAAATACATTTTCAAATCATTAGGTAAGTTGAGAACCACTTTTCTAGATTCTAAATCAATCTTGATTTGCTTGACACATGTTAGCAGTAACTAACGTCTCATTCATGTATATAACTTTTGTCTACTAGATGGCTATTCCTGATGTGAATTTATTAATAGGTTAATTATTCTATTTATATTGTAAAGAATTTACAAAGCACAAATTTAAATAAAAAGTAAATATCAAATAAAATTTAGGATTATTGTGAGATAGTATAGATTAATTAAACAATTAAACTTTGAATTGGCAAATTGCTTCAGAATCAAGATTAAAATGGTTGCATAAGTATTTTTTTAACACTATTACTCAAGGAGGTGTAATATGGAAATTTCTTTTACATTATCACTATTCCTTGTGATATTAATTTTTGTTTTAGGCTCAATGCACAGTAATCACATTTAAGAAAGAGAGAAAGGTCCTCATTATGTTAATATGAATGTGTTAAATTAATTATCAGTCTTTTTCAGTTTTTCTGCAATGTTTCTTATTATTAAGTTGTCTAGAAGGAATTTCAGTTGCATTAGGCTTTTTTGCCCACTGTTCTTGCTTATAATCTTTGTTTCTGATCTCCCTCCCACTCCCACCCCCAAGGGTCAGCATCTAATAGTAAAAGCAATACGTTGTCTTTCTTCATAATTTTTCATCACCTCTGTTAGCCAGTAGGTGGAAATAGAACTCAGAAGTTTTTTTTTTTTTCCCCCCTCTGGGTGCTGTCACATAGAGATATACATGGACAATGATGGCTGCCTCTGTGTAACATACAAATACACACATTAGATAATTAACAAAAGCAACCTGGATTTCAATTAGAATATACACTGTGTGAGGACTTTTGCTTCTGAGTCAGTTTCTTTCTAAGAAAAGTTATTTTTAATTATATTCAGTAAAAAATTAAAAAATAAATAGAAAACTATCAGAAAACTAAAAATTAAAAATATAGCCACGGAAGAAGTCACAGAGAAATCTTTAGTTTCATTAACAGTTTTGGCAATCAAAATCCTAGGGGAGGTTATTGATGCAAGAGCAATGAGTGTAAAACTATGTTGACATAATAGAGAAGGACCCTGGTTCTTTCATCAAGGAACCTGCTGTGAAGCTTCTTGACTTTGGAGCATTGAGAATTCCAACACCATTTTTTTTTGCTGAAGGTTTGCCTCCTTTCTCAGATGTGAGCTTGCAGTTTTCTGAAAATATCACTAGAAACACCACTGACTGTTTAGACTTTTCTGAACACTGATGACTCCTGATTTTCCCTATTGAAGGTGATCCCATCTATGTCATCTCATGACTAGCCTACAATTCTTCACAAAGTGACAACAACAGAACATCCTTAGCAGTCTTTTCAGAGAAGACTTGAGAGGTACCAATGTGGTATACATGGCTAATGCTAAGCCGTTTCATTGTAAACGATCCCTTGAGAAGTGAATACCTATACTTAGGTTTTATACAGTTTATAGATTTTACAAGTTGCTTCATAATCACGTGTCCTGAAATTCTCTTTTATGTCAAATCCTTATTTACTTGATTAAGGTACCTAAAAATATCTATGAACATTGCAGGTTATTGTGAACGACAGCTTAGAAATTTCTCTGTTCCTACTATCACTAAAGATAACGAAGAATTTATAAAAGAATCAATTCTCCCATTTTTGTCTATCTTTTGATTTTGACATATAATAAATGCCACTTGAAACCCAAGTCACAATGATTGTTCAAGGATGGAGCCATAATTCTTGCTTGGGTTAAGAGAAGCATACACACACACACACACACACACACACACACACACACACACACACATGCACGCACACACGCAAACACACAACATATATTCAAACTCTTTCCCCCTTTTGACTATTGCATCTTAAGTATTTATAGAAAAGGTACAAAGAGCATGTATATAATGTAAACTAAGTGCTATATCCAAGAAAATCAGAATGTGTCGGAAAGTCTTTCCCTTGGGATGTAAACCCCAAGGCTCACATTAGAAATTATTAATATACTGAAAAAATTCACAATCAATGTAAAGATCTACATGCTTTAAAAAAACACTTCATGCTTGATTCAGTTGGCCAAAATTGCTAAAAGAGTAGATCTCTCTTTTATATAACTTTTTATTGAATCTTGGTGGTCCCATTATGCCACCCAGTTCCTCTCATTCTCCATTCCCTCATACCCACCTTCTGCCCTTGCAACCTCTCCCTGTTGCTGTAATATAAAACACATACATAAACAAATAAACAAAGACAAACAAAACAAAGCATAGCAAACATCTCATCGTGGAAGCTGTCTTGTCACAGTGTGTCCCACAGTATATTCCTTGGTCCACATATCTTCATTTGTGAGTGTTCATTGCAATGAGTCATTTGACATGTAAATGAAGAAAATATCTAATAAAATGGGAAAAATAGACATTTCAAAGGAAAACATGCAGCAAAGGATTAGGAAAGATGAGAAAAATTTTAACATCATTAGCTCTCAAGGGAATGGAAATCATAGCCCCAGTGAGAGTCTTACTATGTTGTCCAAGGACAAGTCTGCAAGGCTAAAGTAACAACTGTTGGCAAGGACATGGACAATGGGAAATAGTTGTATACTGTCTGTGACATATAAATTAGGGTACAGATTATAGAAGACAGTGTGGAGAGTGCTCAAGTTACTTAACTCTAATACGTGCAGCCAGTGCATGAAGAGCCAGAATGGAGCTGTAGTCATCAGAGCATTGTTTCTCATAGGTAACAAATGGAAATGACCCATTGTGTCCATCAATGATGAATGGATGATGTGATGTCATCATAACACACACACACATGCACACACACACACACACATGAGAGAGAGACAGACAGACAGACAGAGATACACAGAAAGAGACAGAGAGAGAGAGACACAGAGAGAGAATACTCAGCCATAGAAAAGTAGGATTTGCTGTCATTGTAACAACATGGATAGAGTTATAGTTTTTTTTAATGTTATCATTGCAAAGAAATGATAAATACTTGAGATGATATACATTTTTAAGCTGATTTAAATAATATGCAATGTGTACATAAATTGAAACAAAACATGTCACCCTTTATCCTGTAATTTTTGTTTATTATATATTAGATAAATTTAATTTCATTTTAACTTGACAATTATAGAAAATTCCAGCATTCACAACTCTTTATGCATTTACTCTGCCCAAAATGTCTAAATTATTACATTTGCAATTTTATCTTCTTGTCTATTGCTAGTCTCTAATTATCTATTTACAAAGATTTTATGTGGATATTCATAATTTTAGACTTTCCACTTGATACATAATATAAAAACATTCAGATTTAAAAAACATAGCTTATATGAATCTTATGTAAGTAGAAAAGACCTTCCCCAGTTTTGATTCTTTCCTCAAATTTTTCTGTGTTTCTTCATTTTCTGTCCTTCTAGCCTTGCCAGATCTGTAATCTTGCATTATCTTTCCGCTCACCCATTTTCTTCAGTAAGCAAAATCACCAGGAGCCACTGGAGGAATGCTATTATAAGCTACTCTGGCTTCCATTCCTAGATTTCATGGATAAGAATGGCAATATAACTGCACACACAGAGACATATATACATACAGATGTGTGTGCACACACACGAACACACACACACACACACACACACACACACACACGTGTGTGTGTGTGTGTGTGTGTGTGTGTGTGTGTGTGTTTACTATATTGTATTTAGTCACTTATATCTTTATAATTTTAAAATTGATTTCAAACCTCTTCCATTGTACTGATAGTGTTCAAGATCATGTTGGATATCTCGAAATTGCCCCTATGTCTATCTTATAGCAGGTTAATGCCTTCTTTTAAAATATGTTATTATTATTATTTTTTTTTCATTTTTTTCTCTCTTTATTAGATATTTTCTTCCTTTACATTTCACATGTTATCCAGAAATTTTCCCTTACCCTCCCGCGTCCCCGCCCTGCTCCCCCACCCACCCCCTCCCACGTAATGGCCCTGGCATTCCCCTGTTCTGGGGCATATAGAGTCTGTATAACCAAAGGGCCTCTCCTCCCAATGATGGCCAACTAGGCC
>LR751627.1:0-18288 GCA_902729485.2 Mus minutoides | reverse complement strand
CTTCCTTGACCAAAGTATCATTGAGTAGAGTGTTGTTCAGTTTCCATGTGAATGATGGTGTTCTGCTACTTATGTTGTTATTGAATAGCAGCCTTAGTCCATGGTGATCTGATAGGATGCAAGGGACGATTTCAATATTTTTGAATCTGTTGAGGGCTGTTTTGTGGCCAATTATGTGATCAATTTTGGAGAAGGTGCCTGGACACATCTGTAGTGAGCTAGTGGTTTACCACTGAACTGCATCCCTAATTCCTCGGCTTCCGTTTGAAAAGTTAGGAATTCATGCTAGAAGGCCTTGAAGGTAAGCAGCTCCGTTGTTATGAGTGACAAGGAAGAGAAGTCAGGCAAAGAACTGTCAGTACTTTACCTCTTTGGAAACCCAGAACTAGACTGAATTAAAGACCATGCATCTCATAGATGACAAACATACTTCTTAATCGAGATTCTAAGATCTCGATTAAGGAAATCAGGGAATTTAAGCAGGGAATTTCAAAACACTCAGAAACCTGTGATTGTATTTCCAGTGCTTTTAAACTGTTTGCAAATCCTTTTGTTAGGGAAAGCTTGGAGTTGGCAATTTTCAATGGATTTATCACACACTCTCATATACATAGCGCCACCTGCTGGTTACTCTGCATATCTACTTCAAGCATCTGAAGGAGGACTGTTCAGAAGGTTGTGGCCATTCTTTCTGAGTTCAATGGTCCACCTTTCCATTTCTAAACGATCTTTATAGGAATGCACCTGTGTCAATATTTGCTGGCAATACAATACTTTTAAATGAAAATGTATACTTTTTATTCATTGCTTTGCATCTTAATCCACCTTTCAGAACCTAAACTAACATTCGTGAAATATGTAGTCAGCTTAGTATAGACACACTGTGAATGGCCAATTGATTTTCAGAAGACCTGATTACTTTAACCATTTTGTGGTTTGTAATTCATGATATTGTTGCAGTTGTACCAGTCTTAGTAGCTGGTTTCAGTCCAGAGGAGAGTAGGGACTGCCAAAGTGTGGCTTCTTTCATCCTCACAGCAAACAATGCTGAGAAATATTTGCTGGCAGTGTTCTCATTTTAAAAATAAATTTATTGATTCAAGTCTGGTAAGTAGAAGGAAATTGAGGGCTACTTTAAAATTAAACTGGCCATCTTTAATGGCTGATCATGAAATTAATATGTCATCATCAAAAATTTGCAAAATATTTTATCCCTTTTATAGTAAATTCAATTATGATTGTGCATTTACTTCTAAAGGGCAAAGAAAACACACATGAAAATCATTTAAAAACAGAAAATGACCCAATTAGATTGTATAGATATATTATAGCACATAGTACCAAATACCCCCAAAAGGAAAAATATTCTAGACATTTAAAAAAAAAACTTCATGTATTATAAAATATGCTTGGAAAGTTGAAAATATATGATGACAATTTATCTGCTATTACTTACTACAAATATGAAAGGTATTTTCAAATAGAGTTGAATGATCACATTATAAAGCAACACTAATATTCTTTAAAATATATTTCAAGGATCATGCGATTTATAGGAAAGATAAACTAACCCATGTTTTGAATAGGCTGTCACTTAAATACTGAACGCTGTCCCCTACTGTGTATCTACTTACACTGAATTTAGAGAGAGGGACTTAAAGGAAGATGAGAAACCAGATTTGTTTCACCAGGCTCCCCTGGAAAGCACAACTTAAGATGGATTCCAATTTATAGTAACCATATGTGCTTTCCTTTCTGGGACAGTTAGAATATCATATTGTTATATATTTTTCATAAAGATGACCAAAGTAATTTATAACTGATATGAAACACACACACACACACACACACACACACACACACACACACTCACACACACACACACATAGTGCTGTTTTTCTTTAGATGTGATCAATTGATATCTGAGCAACATAATTATTTTTTAATTAAGTAATTTTACAATGATTGTCTTTTAGGAAATAATATACAGCAAGTATGACTTCAGATCTTGAATTTTTAATATGTTTCAGAAATTCTCATTCTTCCAGTGATGTTAAAACCAGTCAGATTGAGATCACACAAAATCTTACCCTTTTTCTTTATTTTGCTATCTCGCCGATGCTGTTTACTGCTTATTTAAAGTGACAATCATTTTCCTCTTAACATTGAGGTATTTTTTGTAATAATTGTTACAAAATGTAAAATCCTTATATTATTTCATTTTATGCTGTAAAGTGTCAGAAAAGATTCAGAACACAGTATGATCATGAATTTGGAAACATAGACAAGCTTTGTCTAGATGCTACTATGCCCATCTACTTGAGGCCTTTTTAAAAATAAAATGGCTCCTGAACTCATTTCAGGAGCAGTTGTCTCTTTCTTTTTAGGATCAGTCAGGACAAGCTGTAAATATTTCATATCTTCTTCCCTGTCAATAACCAGTTGTTTTATTTATCTACTCCTAGTTTTTACCTAGGAATAAATATAGATCAATTTTCTTGAGTTTCCATTTCTCATGAAAATCATATGTTTTAGCTCTAGAATCCTGATTAGAGAAAAGCTTGGTGTTGTTTTCCATGCCAAGTATTATAACTTCAGCTATTAATCACGAGAGCCTAGACCTGTAACTAGTGTCCATTCATACACTGCTACAACACCAAATTGTGGCTAATTTAAATTTTACCTTAATATTAAATATTTGGAGATTTACATTTTAAACACTTGATTACATATATTAAAATGTTTAACAACATATATATGCACAAATATATTTAATATGAAGCTGAAAAAAATAAAATGGCTCTAATGCTCTAGAGAGAGTTCAACAGGCTATACATTTTAGATTCCAATATTATTAGCATATAAAATAGAGTTCATGAAAAGAATTGTCTTCAATTGAACATAAATATATACAATTTATAACAATACTACTGTGCAATTTCCATAACTCAGTAATCTATTTTCAAATGAATGTCTCAGCAGGTAAAGGTTTGTGTATCTTCACAACTGAATTTGAACCCAGGAACTCATGTAATGATAGAAAGAGGGAACTCACTCCAAAAAGTTGTCCTTTGACCTCCATATATGTTCCACATCAAGTGTCTGTGTTCATTCACACACAAACACACATATAAACTTATACACACAGATATTAGTAATATCAGGACAACCATTAGCACAATATCTGTATCATATCATTATTTCTTTTTGGTAATTCTCTTCTATTTGCTTAGGTCAAGATTTAATGTTTAATATTAACCATCAAGGAAATGCGAATCTAAATGACTCTGAGATTCCATCTTAAACCTGTCAGAATGGCTAAGATCAAAAACACTAGTGAAAACTCATGCTTGCAAGAATGTGGAGCAAAGGGAACACTTCTAAATTGCTGGTGGGGATGCAAACTGTACTGCCACTTTGAAAATTAATATGGTTTCTCAGAAAATTAGGAATCAATTTACCTGAAGACCCAGCTGTATATCACCCCTGGGCACAAACGAAAAGATGTTCCAGCCTACCACAAAGACACTTGTTCATCTATGTTCATAAATAGTTTTATTCACAATAGTCTGAAACTGGAAACAACTTAGATGCCCCTCAACATAAGAATGGAGAAGGAAATTGTGGTACATTTATATAATAGAGCATAACTCAGCTGTTAAAAACAATGACATCATAAAATTTGCAGACAGACAGAAGGAAGTAGAAAAAAAATCATTCTGAATGAGACAACTCAGACTCAGAAAGAAATCAGTATTTACTTATTCATAAGTTTATTTTAAATGTAAAGTAAAAGGTAATCAGACTACAGTTCACAGACCCAAAGATGTAAAGTAGCAAGGAGGGCTTGAGGGGAGATTGCATGGGTCTCTCTACAATGGGCGATAGAATAGATATTGCAGGTGGGCTAGAGGCAGGTAGGGATGGGATCAGGAGGGATCAGGTGGGGATAGGACAGAGGGAGAGAGGACTGAGACAACTGGAGTCGGCAGCAATTTAGGGGCAATGTAGAAATCTTGTGCAAGGAAAACTCTCAAGAGTCTACTATGGAGAGAGCAGCTAAGTCTCCTAGCAGTGGAGAATAAGGAGCTTGAACAGTTCATCTCCTATAACCAAGCAAGGCTATCAGTGGAGAGATTGAAACACCATTCCAGCCCCAAAGCCTTTTCTACAATTTGTCTTTCTAGCATGATGGGCTGGGGTAAAAGTGGCACACGGTAATGGGAGTGGCTAATGAATGACTGATCAAGATTGAGACTTATGTCATGAGGAGAAGCCCACCTCTGACACTGCCTGGAGGACCAGGAACCAGAGGAAGGATGCCCCCTGAGACCTAGCATAGAACCAAACTTGACTGGAAAAAAAAAATCAATGAAATGCTACCTAATGATTTTCTGCTAAAGTCATAGATTGATGCCTGACCTAATTGTTATCAGGCTTCATCCATCAACTGATTGAAACAAATGAACAGAACCACAGCTAACCATTAGGCAGAACTCAGGGGGCCATGTTAAAGAGGAAGAAAACTGTAGGATTTAGAGGGGTCAAGGACAACAGAGGAAAATCCACATAATCCACAAACTTGGAATTTTGGGAGATCAAAGAGAGAACCGACAGTCAAGGAGCCCGGGTGTCTCTAACCTGGGATCTCTGCAAATATGTTACAGTTGGATAGCTTCATGTTTCTGTGAGAATCCTAACATTCTCTTCTTTAATTCGATATATCTCTAGATTCATTTTCAAATGTCCAATTGAAAAATTTATATATGCTGTAAGCTTAACTATACCACAGTAGAGTTCCAAGGAGACATTTTATAAAGAATGATCATGGGACCTGAATCAGAAATACTTTCATTGAATCCAATTACTCTTAACTGTTTTGACACAGTCCTGTGCGTCTCAGCTCTTCTGTCTGGAGTATATTCATAATCACAGCGACTATTTTCTCACTAGGCTTTTGGAGGTACCAGAAGACTGTTGATGACAAGGTCTTTTAAAGACATAACACTTTTAATAAACACAAATAAGATAAATGGCTAGTTTCACTTTATAGCAGTCATGACATGGATGAGAGTCTCTCTATTGCTCCCCTTCCCTGCTCTCTGCAACAGAATGTGCATGATATTGCCTTGGCCTCATTCTTCCACTGTAAAGTTATTATGTTCTGAAGCAGTAGATTAGCTTATGCACATAGGATTTCAATGCAATGGAAGCATACCTGCATCCAGCAAAGCATCCACTATCATTACTCACCAGCGAGAAATCCTCCCTTGTGTACTTATTTTTCCTCCTTAGGTAATACTGTGAGCATTCCCTCACAGAGAAGATAGTCTGTTTGTGCTGCATTTTGAATGAAGGGTAAGATTTTGCAATCATGGAGAATGGCAGTAGCTACCACAACTGTCTTTTTGTATCTCTGAGTCCAGGATAAAAACACACTTGTGCATTATTGATACTGCAGTGACCAGAATCTGAGCTATTTGTGTGTCCATGGGCACTCATGCACTTCCAACGCCCGGCATGGTGACAGGATCACTTTTGACTAGATTACATATAGTTGTCATGTGTGACTTTTCAAGAAGACCTGAAGGATATATATATATATATATATATATATATATATATATATATATATATATAGATAGATAGATAGATATATGTGTGTGTGTGTGTGTGTGTGTGTGTGTGTGTGTGTGTTTTATTTGAGATGCCACATGCTAGAGCAAGCATGTTTTCCATGCTACTTTGTCATTTTAAAGTTCAGAGTTATTGTAAATGTTAGCAAAATCTTTAATGTAAACTTTGTTATGTTCTGTCTAAGGCTATTCTAAAATAAGATTACAGAAAACGTTTTATATGATATGGCTTACCCGACACCGCGTTGTTCCTGAGTGGAACACTGTATTATGCCCAGCTCTGCATTTTTCCTCTATCTAAGACTTTTTGGCAGATACATGACACGAATATATTTTTCTTTCTCTTCATAGTATGATAAACTAAGCAAGAGTAGATTAAAGAATCATTTAAATATGGGGTTTGTTTTATGTCAGCAAAAGCAATTCTTATTTGCCACGATTGCCCGTGTCTTTGTTAAATAACACTACAGAAAACATTCACAATGTTATTAGAAATATCACGTTCAGGAATTAAAGTAATCTTGCATACCTTTCCTACACCCTGCTTTGAATTAAGTCAGCTAGTTGGTTTATCATTAACATGAATTGCTACTCCAAGTACTTTATCTAAACAGTGGGAGAAGTTCCTCATCTTGCTTTCACTGAACTGCAAACACAGCCAAAAGTTAATCTAACAAAGTTCCTATGCCAACAAAAGATAGCCTAATGTTATGGGTTCTGCAAGAGAAACAGAAATAACATTCAAAAGTGGGATGAGTATCTATAGTTTATCTCAACTAGATACATGACATTATAAGGAAAGAAAGAGTAATGTTATACCTGTGGAAATAGAGCTACCTACTAGAATGGAATGAACTTGGACTTTGACATCAGGATTAACTGAGGTAAAAAGTCACCTATGCACACTTGGCTGCAGAGTCTGAGAAAGCTATTACAAACTCAAGGTAAAGACCTTGATACCTACTTTATAAATGGCACACTTATGGCTGGTGATGGGAAAGGTGTTTTGGATGTTTAGTGCTAATTGTCAACTTGATAGAATATAGAATCAGCCAGGAGATCAGCTGTAGACAGTCTTGTGTCAAATTGTCTTGATTACATTAACTGATATAGAAGCACTATCTTGATGGGCGGTGGTGGGTGGGACTATTCCCACATCCAGCTGGGAATCCTGGCCTGAAGGCACCCAGTAATAGGACTTTCAAAGCAGCACATATTCATCCTTTCTGTTTCCTGACTAACGATGTGATCTGACTAGCTGCAGTGTTTCAAGCCCCTAATGCCTTGATTTCTCTATCATGTGTTAGGGCTTAAAGAAACCTGGAACAAGTCTCATTCAGTACCTGTGGCTTCTCACAGCACTTCTTACCCCAGGCTCTACCCTATCCTTGCCCTCTGGGCTTCTGCTTTTGTGTCTCCAGCCAGATTCATACATAACTCAGCCATTTTTGCTAAGTCAATCTCTTGGCCTGGGCCCCCCTTTTCATCTGCAGCTTCTCTTGCTGTCACTTCCCCTCTCTGCTCTCCTAGTCTGCTGGATTCTTCCCTCTGCCTGCTTTCCCTCTTACATCTACAGTAAAAGTCTGCTCCATACTTTAGGAGTTATCATGTTCTTTTGTTTCAGAGTTTCATTCATCTTGACAAATTGTACTTTGAGTTATAAGCTGAAATAGACCTGTTCTCTCCTGAGTTGCTTTTGTTCTACCTCTCATCCTAACCATGCATTTCTCTACTTCCTCTATACAGGATGTGGTATGCAAAATTTTAAGATGGCCCCTGAAGTTTGTGATCCATGATATGCATGCCCTAATTCCTCCTCTTAAATGTAAGTGGTATCTATTGAAATGATGATAAGCATATGATTAAGGATATGCAAAATAATATCCATGTTGTCAACAAATATCACTTCCAGAATTATTTCATATATTAATAATAATTTTGAAAGTTTAAAATCTTTAGTTACATGATATGCACACATAGAACTATCATAATGGACCTTCTTGATTTGTTCAGTTAAGATATGCTGATTTAGCTCTTTGTAGATGTTGGATACTAGTCCCCTATCAGATTTAGGATTGGTAAAAATCCTTTCCCAATCTGTTGGTGGCCTTTTTGTCTTGCTGACTGTGTCTTTTGACTGTGTCTTATGAAATCTTTGCAATTTCATAAGGTCCCATTTGTCAATTCTTGATCTGACCACACAGGCCATTGCTGTTCTGTTTAGGAATCTTTCCCCTGTGCCCACACCTTCGAGGGTTTTCCCCACTTTCTCCTCTATAAATTTCAGTGTCTCTGGTTTTATGTGGAGGTCTTTGATCCACTTAGACTTAAGCTTTGTACAAGGGGATAAGAATGGGTCAATTCCCAGTCTTCTACATGATAACCGCCAGTTGTGCCAGCACCATTTGTTGAAAATGCTGTCCTTTTTCAACTGGATGGTTTTAGTTCCCTTGTCAAAGATCAAGTGACCATAGGTGTGTGGATTCATTTCTGGGTCTTCCATTCTATTCCATTGATCTTTCTGTCTGTTGCTGTACCTGTATCATGCAGTTTTTTTTTTTTTATCACAATTGCTCTGTAGTACAGCTTAATGTCAGGCATGGTGATTCCTCCAGAAAAATG
Source organism: Mus minutoides (assembly GCA_902729485.2). NCBI lineage: Eukaryota > Metazoa > Chordata > Mammalia > Rodentia > Muridae > Mus > Mus minutoides. Next base: position 10,030 of record LR751627.1, on the reverse strand, counting down.
AATATCCCCATTAAAAAATGGGGTACAGAGCTAAACAAAGAATTCTCAACTGAGGAATACTGAATGGCTGAGAATCACATGAAAAAATGTTCAACATCCTTAATCATCAGGGAAATGCAAATCAAAACAACCCTGAGATTCCACCTCACACCAGTCAGAATGGCTAAGGTAAAATTTCAGGTGACAGCAGATGCTGGTGTGGATGTGGAGAAAGGGGAACACTCCTCCATTGCTGGTGGGATTGCAAGCTTGTACAACCACTCTGGAAGTCAGTCTGGCGTTTTCTCAGAAAATTGGACATAGTACTACCGAAAGATCCTGCAATACCTCTCCTGGGTATATACCCAGATGTTCCAACTGGTAAAATGACACATGTTCCACTATGTTCATAGCAGCCTTATTTATAATAGCCAGAAGATGAAAAGAACCCAGATGTCCCTCAACAGAGGAATGGATACAGAAAATGTGGTACATTTACACAATGGAGTACTATTCTGCTATTTAAAAAAATGAATTTATAAAATTCTTGGGCAAATGGATGAATCTGGAGGACTTAATCCTTAGTGAGGTAACCCAATCACAAAAGAAGTCATTGGACATATGCTCACTGATAAATGGATATTAGCCCAGAAACTTAGAATACCCAAGATACGATCTGCAAAACACAAGAAAATCAAGAAGAAAGGCTAGCGTGTGGACACTTCATTCCTCCTTTGAATAGGAAACAAAATACCCATGAAAGGAGTTACAGAGACAAAGTTTAGAGCTAAGATGAAAGGATGGACCATACAGAGACTAACCCACCAGGGATCCATCCCATAATCAGTCACTAAACTCAGACACTATTGCATAGGACAGCAAGTGTTTACTGAAGGGACCCTGATATAGCATGATCCCACAGAAGTGGATGCTCACAGTCATCCATAAGAGGGAGCACAGGGCCCACATTGGAGAAGCTAGAGATAGAACCCCAGGAGCTGAAGGGGTCTGCAACCCTAGAAGAGGATCAACAATATGAACTAATCAGAGTCCCCAGAACTCATGTCTCTAGCTCCATATGTAGCAGAAGATCGCCTAGTTTGCCATCATTGGGAGAAGAGACCCCTTGGTACTGCAAACTTTATATGCCCCAATACAGGGGAATGCCAGGGCCAAGAAGCTGGAGTGGGTGGACAGGGGAGCAGGGAGGGGGCAGGGGGGAGGGGATTTTCAGGATAGCATTTGAAATGTAAATTAAGAAAAGATCTAATAAAAAATAAATAAATTTACAAAACTGGATTAAATTTTAAAATTGAAATTTATAATCATATAAGTCAAATAAATACATTTATGTTTACATAAAAAAGATATGCTGATTTAAAAAGGAAAATACCTTTAATTGGTTGACTTTCATTTATACAAAACAGATTATCTTGTATGTTGGGACGGGCAATTTTCAATCATATTAGCTCTTAAAATTGAAAGCAGATTATTCATGTAGTAGCTGTGAAGAATAGCAATGTTATGTAATTTTGAATGTCCCATGTTAGAAATTAAGAGGCATCCTCTAGTCTGAGGACATCAGTCTTACAATTAAGGACATTTTACATCTACTAAAAACCTAAAATTTTCAGCTCTGAGTGGGAGCTCAGCCTGGCTGATGCTTTTGGGGGAAGGGTGTGGGTCCTCCTTATCCTCTCCTGATCAAAGACCCAGTTGCAACAAATCCAGTTCTGATCTGCTGAACTTAGAGATAATGAATGATATTCATTTCACAGCAATGGAAACTAACAATGGGAAAGGGTAGTTTCTGACCTGATTAGAGCTTGGTGCTTGCTCTAAACAATGTGACATCTTAGGAAGCTGACAGTGTTGGAATCACGTCTTCTAGCCTTACAGTTTTATATAAATAATCAGATTCATGCACAAGGACAGTTCCTCTATAATTGTTCTTAAACTGCAATAAATGTACGTGTTTATATTTTCTTCACATAGATTTTGTATTCTGCCATATTTTAAAAATGGAGGCCAGTCCAATCATTTCCCACTCAATAACATTTATTTGGTAATAGTCATCAAAGAGAATTCACAGGTTCACAAAATAAGAGAGGAATGACAACAGACACATTGTGAACTTGATTAAAATATCAAAATAAAAAGAAGAAGGAAGAAGAGGAGTAGAGGAGGAGAAGGAAGAGGAGGAAATTAATGAAGCTTCCAGTTTTTGCTAAGATGTTCCTCAGGTGAAAATATGATTATGGATTTTTAAATTCCATCATAAGATAGCTATGTGAATATATAGTTTCTAGCTTCAACTTGTGATGATTTAAAATCGTTTTAACTTTCACCAAGTCCTGTCCTGATAACTAAACAGGTATTCACTCCTTTGAGTTTGCTCTGGTAATGTTTAAATATCACCTGACAAATGTTGGCTACTTTCAAATGTATTTTCATCTGTTCTTTCGTTGTCCTCTGTAAATATGCGTAGCTTATGAATTTCTTTAAGGCCATCTGTACTGCACACCTCTGTATATCATGTCAGTAGTGGAAAGTTCATCCCAAGAACAAAGATGATGAACAGTACACCACAGCAGGAAATTTAAATAAAAAGAAAATACATTTATTGGCATACCTTTAAGAAAGTAAAAGATGTATACAATATAAATGACTTTCTGCCAACTCCTTCTCTTTTAACTCCCAGAAGTCCTCAGCAGTTGAAACAGAAAGAATGTCTTCCATTTGAAGTAAATTCCTTTGCACTGGAAGCATCTACATTGGACACCAGGGAAGAGATAGGCTTGACTTCAAGAATCCACTGAGGTTAGCAGGAAATCGTTAAGACAAATGGCTGCCAAAGAGGGGAATGATGTGGCACCTCAGAAATAGAACAAATCCAGAATAAAGTAGGACACTTTAAAAGTTGGAATACTGAAGCCCCTGATAAATTTGATTTAAATTAAAACTACATGTACTCTCTTCTTTAAAGTGTGGACCTTGCTCTGTAAGAGACAGCAAATAGCAGAGGGGAAACCTGGCCAGCTGGCTGCAAATCTTGAGCCTGACACTCCTACATAGCAACCATGAACAGATAATGGTCACTATCAAATACTCAAGATTGAAGACATTTTGTGCTTGAAATATTATTTACCTAAGTCACATTGAAATTGAGGGAACCCTTTATTAATTTGTATGATAAAATATTTATCTGACACATTCAAATGAAAATTGATATAAAACATGTTTCTTTCCAATTGATGGCAGCAATATAAACTGTGTCATGGTTTACACTAGGATGAGTCAAGTAATAATCTAAAACTGATACTACTTAAATTTGTCTAACTTTTGATAAATAACTCAAGTTAAATGTCTAATACATCTTACAATCATGGCAACCACAGCACATTATCATATGTGTATTCAGTAGACAAAAATTGCTTTTGAGGTAATGGACAGACATTATCTCAAATATTTGAGGTTAAAACAACCCTTCATAAAAAACAAAACTTTATAGGCCTTTGTGTCTTAGTGATTTCTTTGTTTAAGAGCAAAATGAGGTGTGTATCTTTGATTCAAGTGCTTTCATGATTCTGTGTTTTATAAAAGCTTCTAAAACATTTTCACTTAAAAAACATTTGCAACTTATATCCTGCAATTATTTTTGACCACATATTTTACATGTATTTTTAACTCTATGTGATTACCTGTTTCCATGGGCTTATTTAGTGCAAATTATACTTTTAAATATTGTGGAACTCACAAAGATTACTGTATATTTCTAAATTTTCTATAACTTCTAAATTCTCAAACTGGAATCAAAATTTCACCTAGAAAGTATACTTTGCAAATATTCTTATTTAAGATAAAAATAGAGGAGACAATAAGTATGAAAGATTATAAGGTAATGTTCTCTTATATCTTAAGGAAATAATTAATCCACATGCACTTATTTTGCAAACAATATTAAAAGTAACATTTATGTTTTGGGATGTGTGCTATTATTTGTTTTTGTAACATGTAAAAACTGTTTCTCAGAGGGATTAAAATTCTTTTGAAGAAGAAACATAGATTCTTGAGTGTAGGAGCTGGAATTCTTAATGCTATTGGCAGCATGAGGCCAGGCTAATTGGGAGGTAGACTTTTGTGACTGGTAACTGGAGTTTAAAAGTAACAGGAAAGTTAGTAAAGTCAGTAGGTGGAAGATGGTATATTTGTAGAACTCAAGCTAGTCCCTGAGTGAACACACAATTTGGCATGAGAGTAGAATTTGACTGTTCATTGGTTCCCATTCTCTGCCTGCTACAGACACCAATGGTTGTTTCTACATGCGTGATTTAAGTACCAGGTAGACTGAGGCCAAGTCTGACACCATTTCTAATGTGCTGCTCATTGCTTTTGCACCTAGAATCCATTAACTTCTGTCTCAATGATGTTGTCAGTTCACTCCTCAGGTTGTAGAGCATACATCTGTCAGATTACAACTTTTTGTGGAAGCTTGTAGTATTCCCAGTGCCAGAGATGACACATGACTCAAGCGCTCATGCCTCAAGGAGCAGTGACTAAATTCAATGAATAGATATAACTTTTGAGCCAGACAGTCAAAGCCAAAGCAGGCGCGTTTTAAGATTTTCATATCTCTTAAGTGAAATGGATGATTTCTTTACAGAAGAACTTTAAACAATGCAGGGTGGAGCTGCTGTATTCATTTAATGAACAGAAGACAGTGGGTCGGAGGCTCAAGAGAAGCATGGTCTTGGTGACTTAATTTAAGTAAATTGTCCAGATTGGTCTGTGTCTGATTTCACCTTATCACTAGCAATTTTCGCTCTATGATTGCAGTACACAGACTAATGTCCACCAAAACTGCCCAAATTTTTGTCCCTGGAATAAGATTGTTAGGCTTCAAGTTGAGAAGAAATTAAGGTTGCCAATAACACAGTTAATTCCCTGATATTTTTGACAGTAGGAAATGAAGCAATGTTCCTAAAAGTGTGGAAGGCTTCAGAAACTCAAGAAGACACGTGGACCGTTATCCATGGTAATTCTCAGAAGAGGAAAAACCAGAGACATGTCACCTTCATCAAAAGGCTAATATGTGAACCTCTAAGGAAAATGTGTCTTTTTATCAGTCACCAAGTGGGTGTGAATAGGTTAAAAAAAAAACTGATTAGTAAACTGACCTTTTCATCTTATATTGTAAATGTTAAGTCTGATATGGTTCTGTTGATGTTGTTGCTGTTACTTAGTGATTTAATTGCTGATGGTGAGAAAATAAGCAAAAAGCTTTTCAGCAAAACCAGAAATCCCTAGTGGTAAAATAGTGGCATTTTTATTTTGGGAATAATCAATTGCTGTCTAGTTGGTTTTAAGGACCCCTCAATAGGAGAGAATTTACGCCTAAGACTTAAAACCTAGCCAAGCATCCACAGCAATTGGATGCAACTTCCATTTTCTTAAAGCAGTATATAATCTAACTATATTCTAAGTACTTATTTTTATATATACAGTTAAGAATAGTTCTCACTTCTTATCAAGGGAACATTTTTTTTTTCTCATATGGGGAGTATTGCAGGACCTACCCTGGTCAAAATAAAGCAAATACATGACCGCGGTGTTCCCAGCTCCAACCGACATAGCTGCAATGCAATCCCAACACCCAAGACTAAGTGGGTAATATATATTTTTTAATCTACAGGACCAATATATCTGTTGTGAGATTGTACCTTATCGACAAGGCAGGATTGCTATTTCCAGAATATCACAACCATAGTTCCTTAAACAAGCCCTTCATAATATCAGCACTAGTTAATATAAAGATGTGGGTGGTAGAAAATTCACAAGGCCTCATGGTTAGATGAATAGCTACAGGCAACCTGGGGATGCCTAGAGATGGAGCAAATCAGTTTTCTCCTGGGATGAACCATCCGATAAGTTATCTAGTCACAAATGGAATTGTGTATACTATCATTCTATTCAGTCCAGGACAGTATCACAAGACTTTAAGCTGATTTAAATTATTTATTAGATGTTCTAATTTAAACATTGTTATTTGGAGAATTCTACACATGAATATTTACATAATTTCTGCCCCTCCTATATCTCTCCATCCCAACCTAATTCATGACCTCCTCTTCATGCAATGATTATATATATATATATATATATATATATATATGAATACATATATATTCATATATATGTATTCAGCTTATCAAATTGAAGACCATATTTAATTATAAAGTAGGACATCTATTGATATATTAAAAATGATAAAATCTAGAAAAATAGGAGAATTGTACATTATGTTTGGCTGCAGTACTTTTTTCTATTGATATACTGAGATCTATTATTTTTCAAGGTAATTTCTTTACAAGAATCATTACTTGAGCTGTTGTTAAAGAGATTAAGAGTTATAATTGAATACGATAATGGTGTCTAAGTCAGTGTAAGTTTTTTGTATAAAAGATAACTTTTTTCCAGAAAAAGTTCTTAAATGTAGAGTAAACTAGGGGAATTCAGGATTGCATTTCATGAATTATTTCTATGAAGTATCTGCTGTATTTGCACCATATAAAACGGTATGGCTCATGAAATGTGGTTAATTAGCCTCTTTTGCTGTAGGAAAAACCAAACAAAATGTTACTCTATGCAGACAAAAAGCAGCCACCCCAATAGAAAATGACAGCCACATGCGTTTTAACTGTTTTCCAACTCATAATGCGTCTAGGAGTGTTAGCAGGTTATGGAATCCCAACATACGTTTTTTATTCAGCTGTGGCTTGGTGCCTTGTGGCAACTCTGCAATTGAATCAAGCAAGATTTTGTCAAAACATATGCATCTCTTCCTCTCCTTTTAAAATAGGATAGTTTGTATACAGATTGTGATATTTGCCAAATACTTTATGTAAACTATTTATCATTATGAATCACTCAAAGAAATAAATGTATTAGGTGAGAAAAAAATCAGGAGAGATAGAAAAGCTGGCTTACAACCCCACTAGACACATTTAAGAATACTCTGTGGTCTTTGTAAATGGTCCACTGAAAAAGATGTAATGACCCTTCATTCTTCTTTCCAATAGCTGACGTATACAGAAAACCTATTATTCTTGAACAGTGTCCTCAGCCTGTGGGCCACAACCCCTTTGAGATCCAACAACCCCTTCACAGGGGTTGTCTAAAGTCATCAAGAAACACAGACCTTTACATTTTGATTCATGGCAAAAATACAGTTCTGAAGTAGCAGTAAAAAATAATTTTATGGTTGGAGGTCACCACAACATGAAGAGCTGGATTAAAGGGTTCAGGATTAGGAAGGTTGGGAACTAGTGCTCTAGAAACACTGTCTTATCTTTGATCTACAAAAATTACTTTGGAAACAAAGACATTCATACAAAAACTAAGGTTCTTGGCAAGTGTGTAGACTGAGGATAAATGACCAATCTATGGATAGCATTTATTAGCTCTCTGAAATCTGGTAGGCCAGTACTTATGGAAAGGATTAGAGATATCAATTAAAGAGGTTAAGTGGTAGAAGCAGAATTATATTAGGAAGAAGAATGTGATTTCCAACTTTGAAGGAAACAATTCCAAACACTTCAAGAATTAAAGACCATTTTATATAATATTTCTTCTTCCTTCTCAACAGAAGAATTATCATTATCCTCATTTCATGTTACTGAGAAAAAAAAGTAGTTTCAATCTTGAAAAGACTAGGACAGTTTTCCTATTGGTGCACAAATAGGAAATATTTGAGAGCATATTTAAAACATTTAATAAAGTAACAAAATTTATAAATAGCATTTAAATATAGGGGATCTTTATATGTCTGTCTTCATTTCTTCATGATGCCATAACTGCTTACTCCCTAATTTATTTTTGGCAGAAAATTATTCAAGGAGTTGTCTACATATGCATGATACCTCACTAGGTTGTAGGCAATGGTTGCTCAATATCTGAGATACACAGGTTATTTTCTAGCTCTGTGACTAGCATGACATTCAGTGTTAAATGATTGCAAAACATTCGTTATTCCATGTACTTAAGCTGTCTATAAAATGCAAAAGCTGTGATAAGGAATGCTATTTTATTGTCAGGATAAATTTTAGAATAATACTGAATCAACTATTCCTTTGGAAACTAATAAAAGAGTTCTTTGTACAGGGATATTGGAATATTCTCTCTCATTTGCTCCTTAGAAAATGACTAATGCATATTACTACTTTGCACATTCCTTGGGTGTAATGATGAGCAAGACAACTGTGTTCTATTTTTGCTAATTTTCTAAAAGTGAGTGCTCCATTGTGTTTGAAAAACAAATCATGTAAGTAGATCAAAGGATATAGGATCACAATATTTATGTAGTCCTCATAATTCACTAAGATTTTATACATAGAGAAAAACTGAAGGAAACAGCTATTTATAATGGAAACCATAAAACAAACATTTACTGACATATAATCTCTCTACTTACCATTTCCTCTCTCTCTCACTCTCTTACCCTAGTTTAGATTTATATATTTGCTTCCTAGATTGTAGGTCTCCCTCCTCCCTCACACTCCTACTAGAATATTCTAACGGAAGCATATATCAAGCCGAATAATCCTCCTGCTCAGCAGTCTTTAATGGCTCTCTAGTGTCCAAATCCTGTACTTGACTCTGACTTACTGGTGTTTTCACCTCCACTCACTCGTTTCATGATTTAGTAATGCAAGCACATTCAGTAGAGTTCCTTGAGCATGTTCTATAGCAGGATTTGTTGCCTGATACTTCCCTCTATCTGGAGAACTGTAGATGTCACTTCCCCTTAAACTGTTTTAATTTATCCTCTAAAAATTATTTCACCTAGAGGTATGTTAGGGTTATTGTTCTGCTTAATATGATGCTCATTTATTCTTTTATATCCAACACTGTTTTAGGGTTTACCACCTCCTTTTGGTGTGTTTTACATCTTTCTTTTCCATTACACTCAAATTCTAACAGACTTTTTTCTTTTATTTGTCAATGAATTGCAGAATACTTGACATATAACTAAGTAATGGCTTCTCCTAATTGATTCCAAAAACCAAGAAAGAAGGTGTTTAGTTGCCAAAATTCATGTTTTTACTGTTTTATTGCTGTGGTATATTTTTGTGTTTTGTTTTCTTTTTTTTCTGTGCGTGTGTGTGTGTGTGTGTGTGTGTGTGTGTGTGTGTGTGTGTTGGCATATACCTGTGATATCAATACTCAGGGGACTTGACCAAAAAGATCGTGAATTCAAGGCTAGGATGTACCACATAGTCGGACACCTCGCAAAACTAAATACGAAAACAAAAACCAAGGCTTTTTCATACAGATTACTTTTATTTTAATAATACTGATACTGAATATGGATAAAGCCTTTGCTTCATTTTTTTACATTTAGAATTTTGCTTAAACATTTATTTATTTATTTTTATTCTTTAATCCTTTTTTACAGTCCAGACTTCATACCCCTTCTGGTCTATCCCCTGATGCCTCCCCATCCCATACTGCTTGGTTGGTGGCTCAGTGTCTGAGATATCTCAGAGATCCTGGTCAGTTGAGGCTGTTGGTCTTCCCATGGGGCTGCCCTCATCAGAATCTGGTGGCTTAAAAACTAAAGATAATAGATAGATAATAGATGATAATAGATTAACAAGACTTATTTTGTACTCTACTGAGTTCTTTATGTGTTTGGAATTCTCCTATTTATTGTCTTAAGTAGAGTGATCCTATGGGGAAGGTTTGGAGGAGTGATGAACTCTATGTTCCAGGAGTCACAGAAATTTTAAGCAGATTAGCCTTGTTGTGAGATCATATTGTGATTAAATGTAATAATGACCAACATAATAGTTTAAAAAAAAAAAAAAAAAAAAAAAAAAAAAAAAAAAAAAAAAAAAAAAAAAAAAAAAACCTCTCAACCAGACAGAGAACTCTTGGCTGCATTACATTATCTATTTTCCTGTCACCTAAAGAAAGTAGTTTAAACAATCCATAGCATGTAGGGGCATATACATGCAGAAATGCAAAAGTATGAACTATCCATCTTGGAAAG
>LR752491.1:12774-82419 GCA_902729485.2 Mus minutoides | reverse complement strand
ATATAGCACAAGAAAGACAGGCTGGTTCTGGGTCCTTTTAAAAAGTATAAAATAAATAATGGAAGCTCGGGAGACATAGGCACGTCAGAGACCTGTGGGATGAGAGCCTGTGTCAGAATTTCAACTTTGGATCAGATTTTGGAGCTTCTAAGATAGCAGCAACACTACTGCATGCCATTCATCTAGCTTCTGAGTTCATTTGCAATCTATAACTTCATAGCTAGAGTAGTCACAGGGCTGCACATTCTGGGGGGTGACATTACTTAAAGGCCATAGCTCACATCTCATACCACAAACCTGAATATGTGAGAGATACACTGAAATGGACATGTTCTAATTGGACTGCATCATTGTCCTGTCTATTTCAGATGTGCACTGGGGAATAGTTACATAAGATAGGCTTATCTTATATATTTCTCTAGTTGCTCAAGTTCACCTTTGTTCTGGCTATTCTGTGATACTGGGTATGACCCAAATTAAAAATAATAATAATAATAATAATAATAATTTCTTGTAATGAATTTCTAGATTTGTAAACTAAATAGAAATATGAGCAAAAACGGGTCAAAGAAGGGCAGAAATTAACAGATGTAACAGGAAGAAATGAAGGAATGCAAGTATGAAGGCCAGGCTACAGAGAGTAGGAAGATGGAGCAAAACTGTTTCTCCTGCTAACTCATTTTCCTGCATTTAAATTCTAGATCCTGAAAACAGAGTCTGGGTGCCCTGTGACAAGTTTTGTTTCTATTTCTGACAACTCATTTACAAATTAGGAAATTATAAATGCAAGCCTCCACCCTAGAGAGCCGGTGCAAATGAGGTAGCAGTGCAACATCCCTCAGTGCTCATCCCTCAGTGCTCATCTCCCCCTCCTATTAACTTGTGTGAAAACAGGTTTGTAGATCTCTGGGGAAATACAAGCTGTGACAAGAAACCTACCTCCACTGAAAACCAGATGAGAAGGATAGAGAATGACAGAGTCCTCTTATAATCAAAAAGGACTCTGCAGATAATCACAGCTTATAGAGAGAACATAAAACTCTGTAAGAGCATGTTAAAATAGCAATGGTTAACTACAGGAAAATAATTTATTTTCAAAATTAGAGAGGCTAACTAACTGTCTTAGGATTTCTGTTGCTGTGAAGAGATACCATGACCAAGGCGACTCTTTAAAAGAAAAACTTTGAATTGTGACTGGCTTACAGTTTCAGAGGTTTAGGTCATTATCATAATGGTAGGAAGTATAGTGTCATGCAGACATGGTGTTTAAGCTGAGAGTCTACATCTTGATCTGCAAGCAGCAAGAAGGGACTATCACTGGGGATGTAGCTTGAACATAAATCAGACCTCAAAGCCTGCCTCCAGATTAACATACTTCCAACAAGGCCACACCTACTACAACAAGGCCACACCTACTACAACAAGGCCACACCTACTAATAACAAGGCCACAGTTTCTAATAGTGAGACCCCCTATGAGCCAAGCATTCAAATGTGTGAGTCCGGGGCTATACTTATTCAAACCACCACAATGATAAAATTATATTTTAAAGCACACAATGCAAAATAAATTTCTCCCCTAATCAGCTCATCCTGGCACAGAACTGAAGCTTGAGATTATATATACCTTGTGCCCCCATCTACTGTAAAAGCATAAAAGTCATCATTGTAAGGCTCTAGGGGACCAGAACTGATAAAATAAAAGTCATCATTGTAAGGCTCTAGGGGACCAGAACTGATAAAATGAATATATTTGTTAATTTGTTACAGTATTTCTTATTAGTTATCTGCTTGCTAGAGAGGCTGAGAACCTAGTATCTGCCTGGTCCGCAAGGCTGAATTCCTCAGTTTCCCAACCACAAGGATTACTGGAGAGCCATTGAACTTTAGTCTACATTACAAGTCCGATGAAGATGGGTTCTGATATCAGTAAGGAAATTCAGTGACAGCAGTAAGAACAATGGGAGCAACAGTGTAAATGAATTTTCTAGAAGCTATGAAGACAGCAAGGAAAAAACAAAGCCTCTTTTGTTTGAGCAGTCGCCTGAAGGTGCCACTCATATTTAGGGTAGTGTCTTAGTCAGGGTTTCTATTCCTGCACAAACATCATGACCAAGAAGCAAGTTGGGGAGGAAAGGGTTTATTCGGCTTACAGTTCCATACTGCTGTTTATCACCAAGGAAGTCAGGACTGGAAGGAACTCAAGCAGGTCAGAAAGCAGGAGCTGATGCAGAGGCCATGGAGGGATGTTCTTTACTGGCTTGCTTCCNNGTTTATTCGGCTTACAGTTCCATACTGCTGTTTATCACCAAGGAAGTCAGGACTGGAAGGAACTCAAGCAGGTCAGAAAGCAGGAGCTGATGCAGAGGCCATGGAGGGATGTTCTTTACTGGCTTGCTTCCCCTGGCTTGCTCAGCCTGCTCTCTTATAGAACCCAAGACTGTCAGCCCAGAGATGGTCCCACCCACCAGGGGCTCTTGATCACTAATTGAGAAAATGCCTCACAGCTAGATCTCATGGAGGCATTTCCCCAACTGAAGCTCCTTTCTCTGTGATAACTCCAGCTGTGTCAAGTTGACACAAACCTAGCCAGTACAGGTAGATCTTCCTATAAGCCGATAAACAAAAATCTAATAGGTTAGCTGTTTGTTCCAGATCCAGTCAAGTAGAGAACCAATGCTGACCATACATACTTAATGGCAGACTATGTACTGGTATGTTGTGTACTAAGTTTTTCAGAAAGCAGTTGATTTCATAATTCACTCAATAATTTTATTACATATAAAATTTAGACAGTAGTTAAGCTAGTCTGCTTCCAGTTTGAAAAAAAATGAATACATCATCTTGTATTCCATAATTCAAAATGGTGCCTCCAAAGGACTATGGGTTTCCTGCCATGTGTTTTAAAATTACTCCTATTGAAATCTCTCTGATGTTTTCCCATTGGTTAAACAGAAAAGCACGGAGCAAATTCTGTAGCATGAGTCCATGAGTACATTTTGTCAATTATTTATCAGTATTGCTATTGCAATTTATTTCAGGGCATTGGTCTGTTTCTTCAGATTATGAGATTTTTATACTTTTCTTTTATCATCTTTTTTGAATGTCTGTATCTCAGTAATGGTCGCATATCTTTCATGGCTAACATTGAATTTTTCTTGATGGCCCTGCCTTGAATATCATCAGTTCTATTTTTGTCTTCAAGTAACAAGGTTCAACATTTTTCTACTATTTGATTAAACCTGATTATAATAATACAATGTTATTTATTCTTTGAGAATTTCATACAATATATTTTGATCATATTCATACCCAACTTTTCCCTTTATCTCCTCTTAGATCCACTTTCTCTTTGTATCCCCTTCTACTTTGTATCTTCTTATTCTTGTTTGCTTCTAGAAAAGACTATCTCACAGCAGACACCCTTGTCCTCTGGATCTTACACACCCTCTTCTTTCACATCCTATTCCATAGTGTTCTTTGATCCTCATGTGTGTGGATGTATTGTAATGTATCAATTGGAGACAGGCACTCTACACTTACTTATTCTCTGTGTTTTAACAAGTTGTAGCCTTCTCTGATGATTAAAAGCTGATTATTTTGAAAGGAGGAGCACACATACACACAAACATCTAGGTACATACTAACTAATCAGGCAACAAAATCTCAAACTAGAGACTACTTTGGAAAGGAAGAGCATAGAACATAAAACATCTTCTGAGATAAAACTTGCTCAACTGTGTCTACAATCATTTTTTTAAAATAAAGGTAATCTGCAGAGAAAAGTCTTTTCAAGAAAATAAAAGTAGAAAATGGCTGATACAACTACCTTAAGAAAATTGAAGGTGGTACTTAAAAATTAGAGACTCATAAAAATCATGAATTACTGGGTTTAAGCACACCAGTGTGTTCTTGTAGTGTTAGAGTTAATCAAGATCTGCAAAAATTGCTTGAGTGGTAATAATAGAATCAACTATACAACTAACTTGTATTCATGTGTGTGTGTGTGTGTGTGTGTGTGTGTGTGTTTGTGTGTATGTGTGTATGTGTGTGAGAGAGAGAGAGAGATTCTATATCCTTAACTAGATCCCTATTAGAAGAAGTGATGAAAGACATTTGACATATGAAGGAGGAAAAGAATAAATCCAAGGAGAAGAAAGAGAAGTCAAGGATGAAAGTAACCCATAACACTAACACATAACACTTCGAGACATCTGGTAAACCAAGGTTTGCTACAAGCTGACTTCCTTTGCCAATGAAGTCAGGGAGTTAACAGTTGTCGAGATCAGCTGTCAGCAGGTTGTAACCAGAAAACCCAGGCATGTAGAGAAAGGTTACATCCAACTGCTCTGAGATATGAAGATGACCCAGCATGCTCTCATAATACAGTCAAAGTCCTGGCAGGAAACATGAATAATTGGAGTTGACATATGTTAGTAATTGCACGAACCGGTGCTATGACAAACTGATGCCTTACATTCCTTTTTAAGAATAGAGTTAATGACAACTAGGTGGAGAAAAGCCATAATTTAAGATGCGCTTAGGTTCACCTCAGGTTTAAATGATACCAAGCTTTCAGTGGTGATGTTGCTTCTAGATGAGCATTGATGATATGTTGCTCTACTGGTGAGGAGACACTAGAAATTCACTGGAACTAAGCATTCAAAAGAAATAAATTATTAACAATAGTTGAAAGGGGCTGAGGATAAGGCTGGCAGCTGATGCCAGGTTCCCTGTTGCCAAGACAAGTCAAATTTGGCAGATTGGGGGCTATGTGAATCATCTCACTGTTGGAACTTCAAGCCAGAGAGACCAGCTGTGATGCTTCTGGGACACTGCCAGAAAAGCCAAAGCTTGTCCCAAATGAAAGACATAAACAAGGGAAAGGGAATATACTAGGGTCAGTAATTGAACAAGAACATTAATTCTTAGACGCAAAAGACATCTTACCCAATAAGCATGAGTTCAAGGATAGAAAGAACACAAAAGCCAATAAACAGAACATGTAAAAAGTCTTAGAAAAGTCATCTGGTGTTAGACACAGCAAGGAAGTTCAGAATAGAGTTTCAGTTGTTCTAAAGTGGCCTGACTTTTACTTTTCACTAGACTTTGTCTGAATGAGGCACAAATAAATGATTGAACCCCTAAGTATTTATTGTGATCACTATATTCTAAGCAATGAGAAAAGTACAAAAGGTATAAGTGAGTCGCCACCCTTCCTTCATATAACTTCAAATCTATCAAAACAGCAAAGGAAATCACAGTCACTAGGCATTGTGATATGAACTATTAGGGAAAAATATAATGTGGTACTGTAAAAGACTTAGATAAGACTTTTCCTGGTTAGCCAGTAAGTTTCTTAGAAGGAGTCGAAATCAAGAAAATCTTCACATCTATGGAAGAGAAAGATTGGCACATGCTTGGAAGTGTATCTTATTCCCAAGTTACAATGTAGTACTTGTGAGTTGAGTATAGAAAGCATATGAGTATGCATACTCATGAGTGAACATGTGCACTCATCTATGCATATATGTGGGTGGAGATAATAGTGAGAGATGCGTTACAAAGTCCTTAAAGACCAGAGACCGATGGCCATGCATACAATGTTTGGCTTGTTGTGTTAATAACAAAGAGGATCCTTTGGTTTTGCAGTATATTTATGTGCACGAGTTCTTGGAGTTTGTGTTTGCAAGTGACAATAAAACAACTCCCAATATCTAAAAGTCATTGTCTCTTTTCACAGGAAGCAGAAAAGCAGCTCGAGGTTGAGCTGAAAGCAAAATGATTACATGGCTGCTCATTTCTGTTTCGATTCCTTTTCTCTTTGCATCTTTTCATGGCCCTCTTTCCTTATAAACACATTTTCTCAGAGACTACATACATGAAAAACGCTACCCTCCTAGCTGTAAGGGTTACAACAAGCAGAAAAACAATGAGGAAAATAAAAGCCAATGCTTTATTATATTGTTTTATACTGCAGTTAGACAAATGAGCTTTGCCTAATTACATATGTGTTTAAAAGGAAAAAGAAACAAAAAAAGAAAGAAAAGAAAATATCTTCATCCATTGGCAATATAAATTCAAAAGGTAAGGGATCTGATTGCTGTCTTTAAGGATGGAGGATGCCTCTGGCTATGAACAGTTTGCTCTAGGAGGTGAGAACAGTCCCAGTGGACAATCAGTAAGGAAACTAGGGCCTCAGTTCTCTAACACTGAGAAAATGCATTCTGCCAACAAACATGAGCTCAGAAGTAGTTTTGTTTGTTCATTTGTTTTCTTTTTCTACAAAGCTTCAAGAGACAATCAGACTGGCAAGCATCTTAATTTCAGTCTTGTGACATCCTGAGCAAAGAACTCATTCTTTAAATCAGAAGCCCATCTTACTAGCCAATCATAGTGGCAAGGAATCGTAGTGCCAAGGCCTATTTATAGTGTTCTCATATGGAATGGTTTCAAAATATAAACCAAGCATAGGTGCGTGGATACTGTTTACAAAGATGGGAAAGATACATACCATAGTCTTCCGGTCACAGGATCATGCTGGCTGGAATGAAGAACGGATAAGCTAGAGACAGGATGATAAGTGTGGAGACTTGTGACCATCTCTCAGAGATATGACTGTTGACTGAGCATGAGTAGCAGAGTAAGTAGGAAGCAACATACCACCTGGGCCCACTGGTTGTTACAAACAAGATATTGACAATTTGTTGAATAATAAGTTCACTAATGAGGGCATGAGCATACACTGATGAAAAGGTGAATGGCTTTTGTGGGTATTTAAAAGACTTAGCCAATATTGATTTTAGCTACACAAACTGAGTCTCCAGGGCCACAAAACCTCAGCATTCTTCAACTGAGAATGCATGTTAGACTGCAAATAGCAATGTGTGCAGTATTTTCCTGCATCACTGGGGCATGATTACATAATACCCTGGATGTTCAGTCTGCCTTTGTGGGCCACTTGCTGTTATCAGTGAATCAGTAGGCTGACATCATTCAGTTTCCTCCTTGGCCATATGTCTCCAGTCACTTGTTATCATTACTCATCACCAAGGTAACTAACTCCTCCTCACTTCCTTTCCACTAATTTGCATGACTAAAGTGCCCTCCCAATCAAAGGAGGCCTCTCATTCTTAGGTGCCTGCTGTGGCTGGCTGCCTTTGCTAAAAGCCTTTGCCTGGGCTATGACCTTCTTTCTCTCTGATATTTTCCACCTCATTAACTTGGAAATTGTCCTGAGATTAGCAAAGTTATTTCTCCCTATTAGCTCTCAAGAATATGGCCACATGTTCACATGTAAATACTATTAAGTACCCAGCCTGAATAAAAAATGCTGGACCACTGTATTAAAAGAGATAAGGGACTCCGGATAAATAATTGAGCTTCTGCTCCAAAAGATACCTAAATGTTACATGAGACTGACATCTTTTTACTTAGCCTGAGGTTGCAACAACTTAGTGGTACTAATCTTTTCTATGAACTGAATTTCATTCCCAGAAGTGGTAAGAAACCGTATTCAACATACATCCTTCAGCTCCCATTCTGCAATTGGGAATACAGTGTTTTGTAAAATAGACATGGCCCCAGTCCTATGGAACATACATCCCCTGAAGACAAAGATAATCAACAATAAGAATATGCAATGAAAATGTAGTCATTAAAAAATCTTAATATAAATGTGACACTGGTTTAAGGTATGAAGTATAAATAGGGACAAAGGATTTGAAAATAGTTAATCATTCTTGTTTTATATTCTAAAACTATTCAATAAATTGCCTTTCTCTTGTATTCAGAAGCTCCTAAATAATGTATATATTATAATATATTATTATATTACAATGATAAGACATTATAATATAACATTATGTCAACATAAGGAGAATGTAGTAGTTAAAAACCCTTAATATGTAAGTAATTTTTTAATGTGTAGTTTTTTGTTTGTTATTATTATGGAATTGTCCTTTGTCAGATGAGGTGTGGAATTAAATAGAGAAGTAAATTTAGATTTAATCTTCAAGGAAAGAAGCAGTCAGTTCCTGTTAGTCTTATTTACAGACAATTCACCTACCAGATTGTACCCCAGACCACCTAGCTATAGGAATAGAGCTAGTACTTCTTGGGCCCCAATAATTCATTTTCTTATAGTTCTCTGAATGTTACAGCTATAGCATCTATGGATGCAGTCTAAAATCATATTACTTTTTGCATCAGGCATGTCACTTTTCTGGCTCCTTTTAAATTTTATATACAGAAATCAACAGGTGTGTGTGTGTGTGTGTGTGTGTGTGTATGTGTGTGTTTTGAGTATGCATAAACATACTAGGGATCTGCTATTTTTTTCCTATCAATGACTGTTTTATCATCATTACAGTTGATCTGGCAGAGCTTGAAAATCTTTCCAGTCTGTTAGAAGATTTCACATTGATCCCTGTACCCAGTATGAAGATCTTCACCAACACTATCATCTGGTGAAGCAGAATCTATCCTTTATCTTTTTAAGCCATTGCTGCTACAACTGTTCCCGGTACAATTATATTTCATAGTTAGAGTCATATATTTTATATTCTTAATTTCTTAACCTCCTTCATTGCCTCTGTATCTTCACAGATTATAGGCTTTTGGAATCATTACAAGAGACCCTCATGTACTCATTTTCCTTTGGACCCTTACCTATCAAGATGATATCCTCTCAGTATCATCAATACTGGGGAGGTCCTACTCATATTTCCACAGACATAATTTGGCATAAATATACAGCAACAATTTTGTGGGAGTGTTGACATTTGGAAATATTGTAAAGCTGAGGTAGAAATATTCCGAGAAGATAGTTCTCACCAAAGCACCAGATTCAGGCTCATTACTGTGCATCAAGATAAAGACCTAGCAACAGCCTCACTAACCTGTTCACTTCCGTAGATGTCATTGTGAACTTAACATATCATCACCACCATCTCACTGAAGGTCTCAACAGGGCAAACATGGGCCATATCTCCCTGTACTGAGCTCAGTCATGTGAGTCTTTATATTAGTTACTTTTCTATTGATGTGATAAAACACCATGTCCAAGGCACTCTAAAAAAGAAAGGGCTTGTTTAGGGCTTGCAGTTACAGAAGAATAAGAGTTCATTACCATCACAGTGGAGAAGAATGGCAGCAGGAAAACAAAGCAACTAGAGCAGCTGCTGAGAACTCAAATCTCCAAGCACAAACAGGAAGCAGAGAGAGAGAGAGTGAACTGGGGATGTCAGGAGGCTTTTCAACCCAAAAGCCCATTCTCAGTAATGCTGAACTCTTTAGACTCCCCTAATAGTGTCACCAACTGGGGAACAAGTTTTCAAATAATTGAAAATATTGGGGACATTGCATTCAAATCACCAGGGATATGTATCAGTCTAATTTAGTTTGGGGTTTTTTTAGTAGTAATCTATGAACAGTGCTTATCACCAGGGGACACAGTAAAAAAAATCAACTATGCTCATGTTCCCTGAGTATGGACTACCAACTCTGGTACCACTGTGCACTAGAAATCATGAATCCCTCTGGCTTTCACCTGATATCTTAAGGGAAATTAGCTCACATCTATATCTGCTAAGTGACTTGGTAAGGTTTTTTTCCAAGTCTTTAGTAGGATTCATACACAGAATGCTAATAGCCATGCTGTTTAAGGATACAACTGCAAAGCCTGAAATAACCTACTGACTCAGTCACAGTATCCAAGGTTTTGAAGGAAATCCTCACTCCCCAAGAATACACGCCTATCTGGATCTGCCTAGTGTTTACAGATAACAAAACCTCTGGGCAAGGCTCTCATTCTGAACTGAAGGAGAAATAACGAGCATCTAGACAAATAATATCTGAAGAAATTCCTGCCCTTTAGATCTGTTCATAAGAAAAGAATAAAAGGTTTTCAAATTGAAATGAAAGAAAAAAAAAAAAACATGGGAGGCTAGAAAAGTTTGCGAAGCAGTAGTAAAGACAGGCACAGAGTCAAATTCAACATATTCCAAACTATAGTACAAAAATCATGTTAAAAGAAATGTTAAAAAATAAAAGTACTACTCTAACTAAGAAAGTGAAAGATCTGTATGACAAGAACTTCAGGTCTCTGAAGAAAGAAATTGAAGAAGATCTCAGAAGATGGAAAGATCTCCTATGCAAATAGATTAGCAGGATTAATATAGACAAAATAGCTATCCTGCTGAAAGAAAGCAATCTACAAATTCAATGCAATCCCCATTAAAATTCCAACTCAATTCTTCACTTAGTTAGAAAGGGCAATTTGCAAATTCATCTGGAATAACAAAAAACCTAGAATAGCAAAAACTATTCTCAGCAATAAAAGAACCTCTGGGGGAATCACCATGCCTGATATTAAGCAGTACTACAGAGCAATTGTGATAAAAACTGCATGGTACTGGTACAGGGACATACAAGTAGATTAATGGAATACAATTGAAGACCCAGAAATGAATCCACACACCTATGGTCACTTGATGTTTGACAAGGGAGCTAAAACCATCCAGTGAAAAAAAGACAGCTTTTTCAACAAATGGTGCTGGCACAACTGGTGGTTATCATGTAGAAGAATTGATCAATGCTTATCTCCTTGTACAAAACTCCAAAGAACTCTATATAAAACCAGAGACACTGAAATTTATAGAGGAGAAAGTGGGGAAAACCCTCGAAGATATGGGCAACAGGGAAAAATTCCTAAACAGAACAGCAATGGCTTGTGCTGTAAGATCAAGAATCGACAAATGGGACCTCATAAAATTGCAAAGCTTCTGTAGAGCAAAAGATACTGTCAATAAGACAAAAAGGCCACCAACAGATTGGGAAAGAATTTTTTCCAATCCTAAATCTGATAGGGGAGGAATATCCAGTATATACAAAGAGCTCAAGAAGCTGGACTCCAGAAATTCAAAGAACCCTATTTAAAAATGGGGTACAGAGCTAAACAAAGAATTCTCAACTGAGGAATACCAAAAGGCTGAGAACCACCTGAAAAAATGTTCAACATCCTTAATCATAAGGGAAATGCAAATCAAAACAACCCTGAGATTCCACCTCACACCAGTAAGAATGGCTAGGATCAAAATTCAGGTGACAGCAGATGCTGGTGAGGATGCAGAGAAAGAGAAACACTCCTCCGTTGCTGGTGGGATTGCAAGCTTGTACAACCACTCTGGAAATCGGTCTGGAGGTTACTCAGAAAATTGGACATAGTATTACTGGAGGATCCAGCAATACCTCTCCTGGGCATATATCCAGAAGATGTTCCAACTTGTAATAAGGACACATGCTCCACTATGTTCATAGCAGTCCTATTTATAATAGCCAGAAGCTGGAAAGAATACAGATGTCCCTCAACAGAGGAAAGGATACAGAAAATGTGGTAGTCAGACTTGACCTCCAATGGAGGGATTGGAACACCAACTCACCTACAAAATTTTGACCCCAAATTGCTCCTGTCTAAAGAAAAAATCATTCAGGAACAAAAATGAAGCAGAGACTGAAGAAATGGACAACCAGGGACAGTCCCAACTTGGGATCCATCCCATGGGCAGGCACCAATCCCTGACACGATTATTATATTGTGCTGGCAGCCAGGAGCCTAGCATGGCTGTCCTCTGAGAGACTCTATCCAGCAACTGACTTAGACAGATGCAGACACTTAAAGCCAAGGGTTAGATGGAGATTAGAGACCCATATGGAAGAGTTAGGGGAAGGTTTGAGGGAGCTAAAGGGATGGCAACCTCATAGAAAGTAATCTGGGCATCCGAGAGCTCCCAGAGACAGAGCCACTAACCAAAGAGCAAGCAAGGGCTGATCTGAGTCCCTGAAGCTTATGTAGCAGAGGTCTGCCTTGTCTAGCCTCAGTGGAGAGAGGATGTGCCAAATCCTGTAGAGACTTGATGTCCAGGGTGGGATGCACCCTCTCAAAGGCAAAGGGGTGGGGGAATGAGGGTGGGAGGACTAATCCTGTGAGGGGAGACTTGGAGGGGAGCAACATTTGGGATGTAAATAAAGAAAATAATTAATTTAAAAAAGTGTTAAACACAACTGAAACCACTATTGTTAAAAACATAGTGTTCTTCCCTAAGTGCAATATCCATATTACAACATTTACCCCAAGGCTCAAGGAAAACCACAGAAGAGCAGGCAGGAAAACTTATGAACCAGAGATGGGGGAGGACTGCCTCAAGACAACATCTTCAAGACATGTCAGGACACTGGCACTAACAAAATCATAGCATCTTTGATCACCTCCACAAGGCTAAGCCAGCTATCCAGCCTAGATGGATAGAGGGCCTACAAAAGCCCACTGTTCGCTGAGGAATTATTACCAGTTGATGACTGATGTGGGAGGGAGAGTCAGGTTTTTTTAAGGGTGCAGCTTATGGTAAGTTGCTCATGCTCCAGTGAATATTCCTGTACCCATGCACATATGGCTTCACTAATTGGATTTAGGGGCTATTTAAAAAATCAACATAAAAAATAAAGAGGACACAGAGTTTGGAGGAGAATGTGATTAGTGAATCTAAGAGAAGTTTGAGAATTGGAGCACAGACACAAAGTACAATCCATATATGTATAAATTCTCCAAGAATAAATACAAAATATACAAAATATATTTTAAAATATATACTATGACATCTATACTATAAAATGGTCTTGGTTCAAGGAGTCAGTAAATAAAAGAAATTTAATATCCAATTATTAACTTGAAACAGCTGTTTATATGAAATTGTTGTTATGTTATAGCCTTGAAATGGTGGCCCCTGACTGTCTGCAGTTTTGCTCTCTGCATATTTATTATATTAACTATAATCAAGCTCAGTCTGAAAGTATGAAATGGAAAGCTCTCAAAATAAACAATTTATACTTTAAATGATATGCCATTCACAAAAGTGAGGTGAAATAGTTCAGCATATTTGAAATGGAAAATTCTAGAAATAAACTATTTATAAGTTTTATATTACATGCCATTCATAGTAGCATGATGAAATTTTCAACATCCTGGTCTGTCCCACCCAGGATATGAAACATTCTGTCATCCACATTCCCACACCTTAGTCTCAATCTGCCAGTTAATCATTTAGAAGCTGTCTGGGTTATCAAACTAGCTGTCATCATATCATAGTGCAACATATATTTGGTTTAATAATGGCCTTAAAGGGAAAGAGTACTGGCGGAGCCAATTTTACTATAATAAATTGTTACACTGTTCTATTTCCTCATAATTATTGTTGTTAACCACATACTATGCCTAATTTATACCTTGAACTTTATCGTAGGTATGTTGTTCAAAAAGACACATTGAATATGCAGGACATTGTAATAACTCTGGTTTCAGGGTATCTTGGAATACATCTGCTTTAGATATGAGACAACCACTTTATATATTGGTAGAACTCAAAGCTTCTGGCAGAAATCCTTAAATAGCTACAGAAAAACAAAGGATGGAGGACTCAAGCACACAGATACACAAAATTCACTCAGTTAAAAAATTGCAAAGAAACAAGGGAGCTCTAAGAGAATCATTAAACAGTTAATAGATTAAAATAACATCTTTCTCTTTGAACAAATATTGTACATGTAAATAGAGAATATTTTCCAGTGTCATAAATGTTGAATATATTTAAAACAATAAAAACTGAGATTGACAAAAGTTTATTCTGTCTATGAAAGACTAATCTTTCCTTATATAATATCAAAGTGAAATATAGAAAAATATAGTCTGTAAAAAGAGCAGTAGGGAGTAAGGGTGGCTATAGCTCAAGACATAGTTTCAGTCAAGATATGTCACAAAAATCAAGGACAGATACTGTATAAAGAGCTCAATTCATCTGAAGTTATAAATGTAATCATGTGTGCATACAACATCAGAGAACCAAAATATGTGCATCAAATATTAGCACGATCAAATAGTGAAAAGAATGGTTGACTAATAATAGGAGTCTTTGGTGTCTCTCTTTCCAAAACTTATAGATTATCCAGAAATAAAAGGTGGAAACATTGGACTTTGATAATGCTAAACATCAAATGGTCTGTCTTAGGATTTTACTGCTGTGAACAGATACCATGACCAAGGTAACTCTTATAAGGATAACATTTAACTGGTGCTGACTTGCAGGTTCAGAGGTTCTGTCCATTATCATGAAGGCAGGAACATGGCAACATCCTGGCAGTCAGCTGAGAGTTATACATCTTTATCTGAATTCTCCTAGTAGAATACTCACTTCCAAGCAGCTAGGATAAGGGTCTTATAGCCCAGACACAAAGTGACACACCAACAGGGCCATACCTTCTAATCATGATAATCCCTGGGTTGAGCATATACAAACCATTACATGGTCCTAACAAATACGTATAAAACATTCTATCCAATGCAACTAATAAAAAAAATTCCAGAATAAATGTACACTATTCACCACAATAGGTCATAAACTCCAAAATGGATGGTAATCAGTTTGAAAATAAATAAATCTTATTAATCCTCTTTGTTTGAAAACTATTTCTATGAAGCCTAATTCAATAGCACTGAACAGTCAAACAATTTACAAATCTGTGAAAATGAAAAAATGAATTCTGGAAAGACCAATGGCTCAGAGAAAAATGAAAAAGAAAAGTAAGAGAGATGAAACTGTAAATACAAGACATGAGGTTAAGCAGAAGTGTATATATGCAGAAAGTTATAGTAATAAGTAATTCCATTACAAATCTCACTTGTATAGTCTTGATGTATTCTTCAAGTGGCTAGATGAAATAAATTGATTACTCACAAAGTTGGTAGAAGCACCTGAACACAAAATGTCAGAGCCGAAATAATTGAAATGAAAATAACAATAGGAAGTATTGGTTAAGCTGAAGATTTTTTTTGAATTTGGATATTTTCTTCATTTACATTTCAAATATTATCCCCTTTCCTGGTCACCCCCCCTTCTGGAAAACCCCTATCCCATCCTCCCTCCCCCTTCTTCTATGAGGTTGTCCCTCCACCCACCCACCTGTAGGGCTGAGCACAGACAGCCTGTTCCCCAGTCTTAAACCCCAGGAGATGGGATGGGTGGTGATTTCCACCTACATGAGACAGAATGTGTTCGACCATG
Organism: Mus minutoides; assembly: GCA_902729485.2. Lineage (NCBI taxonomy): Eukaryota > Metazoa > Chordata > Mammalia > Rodentia > Muridae > Mus > Mus minutoides. The sequence goes on along the minus strand of LR752491.1, from coordinate 67,307 downwards.
TCTCCTGGACCCCTGGCTCCTGTCAAAGTTACTGCCGCCACAGCCCCACACAGGAGAGGAGTGTGACTCTCAGTCATGCAGACAATGTCCCAAGCTCCTGGCATTCTAGCCAGGTATGCTTCTCCCTAGTTACCTGATAGCCCAGCCCACTATAAAAGGGGCTGCTTGGCCCCTCCTCGCTCTATTTAAGCTCTCACCCTTTCTTACTCTCCTCTCTAGCCCTCCTTCTCTCTCTTACTTATCCCCTCTCTCCACATGGCCATGGCGGGCCTCTTCTCCCTCTTTCTACCTTCTCTCTTTCCCCCTGCCTTCTACAATAAAGCTCTAAAACCATAGACTGTCTCTACTCATCAAGGCCCACAGTGCTTGAACGATTGGGATAGGCTTTCCCCTAAGGAGTCGCATCTAACCTTCTGCTGGAAGGTCTTCCTGGGTTCAAGCTATGGACTGGACCAAGGACTCTTGTCCCATGAGAACCATCTAGCGCCCCTCTCCCCCTGCCCTCTCCTCCCTTTGGCCTTGGAGCTGACTGAGCTGCCCCCTGGGCCCCCCATTTTTTTCTCAGCCCTTCTGCAGTGTACAGTAGTGTCTGGGATGCCCAAGGCTGAGATCCTGGTACATAGGACTGCCCCTTCTCCACCACCCCATGAGCTAGGGTCAGTGGCTTCACATAGCCAGAAACCCACGCAGGGCCATTTGGAAAGCATGTGGTAATCCTTCCATGTTCACCCACCTAGAGCACTGGAACTCTGGCTCGATGTGGGTTTTCTACCACTCTCCTTTACTCCACCTACCCCCATGCTCCCTGCCCAGCACCCACTCATACCAAACTTCCCACCCTCAAATCTGCTACACTGTGGCATCTATCGAGCCTTCATAGGCCCAGGAAACTCTCCTCCCATTGATGCATGACAAGGCTATCCTCTGCTACATATGCAGCTGGAGCCATGTGTACTCCTTGGTTGATGGCCTCACACCAGTCAGAATGGCTAAAATAAAAACTCAGGTGACAGCAGATGCTGGTGAGGATGCAGAGATAGAGGAACACTTCTCCATTGCTGGTGGGATTGCAAGCTGGTACAGCTACTCTGGAAATCAGTTTGGCAGTCAAACTGATTTGACTCAGAAAATTGAACATAGTACTACAGAGGATCCAGCAATATCTATGCTGGGCATATATCCAGAAGATGCTCCAACTGGTAATAAGAACACATGCTCCACTATGTGCATAGCAGCCTTATTTATAATAGCCAGAAGCTGGAAAGAACCCAGCTGACCTTCAACAGAGGAATGGATACAAAAATATGGTACATTTACACAATGGAGTACTACTCAGCTATTAAAGATGACTTCATGAAATTCTTAGGCAAATGGATGGAACTAGAAAATATCATCCTGAGGTAACTCAATCACAAAAAAACACACGTTATGCACTCACTGATAAGTGGATATTAGCCCCAAAGCTCCAAATACCCAAGATATAATTCACAGAAGCTCAAGAAGGAAGACCAAAGTGTGGGTGCTTCGGTCCTTCTTAGAAGGGGAGCAAAATACTTACAGGAGCAAATATGGAGGTAAAGTGTAGTGCAGAGACTGAAGGAAAGGCCATCCAGAGACTGTCCCACCTGGGGATTCATCCCATATACAGTTACCAAACCCAGTCACTATTGTGGATGCCAAGAAGTGCTTGCTGACAGGAGCCTGATATGGCTGTCTCCTGAGAGGCCCTGCCAGAGCCTTAAAAATAGAGGTGAATGCTCACAGCCAACCATTAACTGAGCACAGGGTCCCCAATAGAGGAGTTAAAGACTGAAGGAGTTGAAGGGGTTTGCAACCCCATAGGGAGAACAACAATATCAACCAACTAGCCCCCCCCCCCCAGCTCCCAGGGAAGCTGATGATTTTAATAGATTGCAAATTTGGCAAAGTTAAACATAATCAAGAAAAAGAGAATCTTAACATATACAATCATAAAAGAAGAAGAGAAATTATAGCTGAAATCACAAGAAAAAAATAGCCATATGAACATTAATTTACCAATACACTGAAATAAATGGGTGAATTACAGAAAACACAGGAACCTACCAAGACTGAGCCATGGAAAATAGAGCTTTTTGAAAAGACAGAAAATGAAGAAATAGAAGCAACAATCAAAATGCCTGGGAAAAATGAGCTTAGAACCTGATGGCTCTGTGTATGAACTCAGTCAAATAATTAAGGGATGAGTTACAACCATTTGCATACTTGTACCCTTTAAAAATAAGAAGAAAAGTGGGAATATTCTCAAAGTCATAAAACTAGAATCACCCATATGACAGTAACATGATACTTCAAGAAAAGAAAATTACATATAAACATCAACATCTCTAGTGAATATACATGCAAATTTATCCAAAATTCCTATTAATAGAAAACAAAGGTGAACATCTATTAAAAGTATATACTATGATTAGATACAATTAATTTAATACAACGATAGATTAACATGAGCTGGCAAATAACAGTAAAAATAATCATGATTTTATTAAAAACAGGAAAGTAGTTTAACAACAACAAAGAACTAATAAGAAAGACTCTCTTGGCAACTTAGCTTTATAGGGAATATAAGAGGATATAACAGGAGCCATGTGAGACATGGACACCTAACAACCAGAATTCCTTAATCTGAAAAAGTGAAACTTTTCTTCTAACATCAGATAAGAAACAAAGAAACCAACTATTACATCAGTTCAATGGGATTCTTAAAGTCCTAACAAAAGCATTAGCATTTGTTCTTCCAAGGAACCTGAGTTTGGTTCCTGCTGTGATCATCGCATGGCTGCAGAAAGACCACACCAGGCCAAACAGTTCCACATGAGGTTTATTGAAAGAGAAAAAGACAAGGTGGCTGTGGAAAGAGAAGTGGGGAAGAGAGAAAGAGAGAGAGAGATGAGAGGGGCCTTCTTTTATTATATATGGATGGTGATGTAGCCACAGGTAAAGGTGGGAGGTAAGCCAAGTAGATTCTGGGAATATGGTGGCTGTTTCCTTGGCAACAGGTATGCTGTCGACTATGTGATGTCATGGGTTTTGGAGGTCTTGATACCAACAGTTCCCAGCACCATTTCAGATGGCTCACAACCTACTATAAGCCCAGTGCTAGGGGATCCAATACCCTCTTCTGGTCTCCACACACTGCTGCATACATATGGCATGCATATACACCTACACAAAATATATACATATATTTCACTTTTGAATTTACTTTTCTTTTAACAATGTTTGTACACCATAATTTGTTCCTCGCCCCAACTCCTTCCAGATCCTCTCAACTTTCCTATTCATCTAACTCTATACTACCTTAAGTGAGTGTGTGTGTGTGTGTGTGTGTGTGTTTTCTGTGATTCAACTGATGTCTTCATTAGTTGATCGTTGATACAATTCCTATACAGTGTCTTCCATCAAATAAATGTTGAAGAAATTCTAAGTTGATGTGAAAAAAAAAAAAACATTAACACAAGGTGTGTCCTTTGTGAGAAATCTAGTATTATGCTTTAAAATGTTGCAAACCAGCAACTCTCTAACTGGACATAAAACCTATTAAATAAGAAGAAAGCCATGCCCTTTACTGGCAACCTAGCCAATCACTCAGAGCTAGTGAAATTGTAGATATTGGAGAACTTGTAAATACCACCTTATTATACCAGCATATTCCCCTTGCTACACTCTAAATATTTTTCTTTAAACTCACAGATAAGAATAGTTTTCACCCATCATCAAGGCAACTTCTCTTTGCAACAGACAGGAAAACAGAAACAAAAAGCAAAATTCAGAGATTTAGATCCCAGTTTTAGATATATCTACAATATAACTTCTGCATCTAATATTCAGGAGTCCTTGTGAAGAGAGAGGCAGATAGATAGTAAGAGCGAGATGATCAGGGAGTTCTGTGTGAGATTGTGATTTATAACAATGTCAGAATCTATAGCCATAAAGTTCTACCAACATATCTGCATAAAAATGAAATGAACAAGAGCAACAACAATACTAACAAAGTGGGTGATTTCAAGCACCGGGGCCTCAACTTCAACAAAGAACTAAAGACAACTAAGAATTTCAAATAATGGAAGAAATAGTCTTCCTGGGGAAAAAGCATGTAAATTGGTTAGCCAGTACAAATTGTGCTGGTTCAAATGGCAGTCTGCATGTAGAAGAATGCAAATCAATCCACTTTTATCTCCTTGTACAAAGCTCAAATTCAAGTGGATCAAGGACTTCCACAAAAAAACAGATATACCGTATCTAATAGAATAGAAAGTGGGAAAGAGCCTGGCACATATTAGCACAGGGGAATTTTTCCTGATATTCATCTAACTCTAAATGACTCAGGCTCTAAGATCAACAATTGACAAATGGTTCCTCATGAAACAGAAAAATGTCTGTAAAGCAAAGGACACTGTCAGTTGGGGAAAACTGCAACCTACAGATTGAGAAAAGATCTTTACCAGCTCTACATCCGATAGTGGGCTAATATGCAACATATACAAAGAACTCAACAAGTTAGGCTCCAGAAAACCAAATCACCCAATTAAAAATGGAGTTCAGAGCTAAAAAACAGAATTCTCAACTGAGGAATTCTGAATAGCCAAGAAGCATCTAAAGAAATGTTCAACATCCTTAGTCATCAGGGAAATGCAAATCAAAACGACTCTGACAGTCCACCTTACACTAATCAGAATGGCTAAGATCAAAAACTCAGGTGACAGCAGATGCTGGCAAGAATATGGAGGAAGAGAACACTCCTCCATTGCTGGTGGGAGTACAAACTGCTACAACCACTTTGGAAATCAATCTGGCAGTTTCTCAGAAAATTGGAAACAGTTCTATCTGAAGACCCAGCTATACCACTCCTGGGCATGTACCCAAAAGATGTTCCAACATATAACAAAGACACATCTCCACTATTTAATAGCAGCCTTATTGATAGTAGCCAGAAGCTGGAAACAACCCAGAAGTCTCGCAACAGAAGAATGGATACAGAAAATATGGCACATATACACAATGGAATACTACTCAGCTATTAAAAATGTCAACCTCACAAATTCTGTAGACAAATGGATGGAACTAGTAAATATCATTCTGTGTGAGGTAACTGAGACCCAAAAGTACATGCGTGGTATATACTCACTGATAAGTGGCTACTAGCCCAAAAGCTCAGAATGCTAACAATACAACTCACAAACCGTATGACATTTAACAAGAATGAAGGCCAAAGTGTGGATGCTTCAGTCTGACTTAAAAGGAGGAGCAAAATAATCACTGGGGGGACCTGCATGGGAGAGAGGAGGGGAAGGGAAGAAAAGTGGGGTCAGGGCCAGGTATGGGGAGAGACAAGACAGAAGTTCAGAGGTTCGGGAGAATGAATAGAAATAAGTAGAAGTAAGGCATGGGAAACAGAGTGGGGAACAGTAGAAAGTCCCAGACTCCAGGGATTTGAGAGGCTCCCAGGACCCAGTGGGGATGACATTAGCAGAGAAACCCAAAAGTGGTGAGATAGAACTTGAAGAGACCACCTCCAGTAGATAGACATAGCCCCCAGTGGAAGGATGGGGAGACACATCTATCTCAAAAATTTTAACCCAGAATTATTCTTGCCTAAAGGAAATGTATAGACAAAAAATGGAGGAAAGGCCATCCAAAGACTGCCCCACCTTAGGATCCATCTCATCTGCAGACCTCTACACTATTGGTGATGCCAAATTCCTGCAGACAGGAGCCTGGTATGGCTGTCCTCTGAGAGGTTCTGCCAGTACCTGAGTAAGACAGCTGCAGATACAGCCAACCATGGGAGCGGGGCTGTCTCTGACTTTGTTGCCTATCATTGGATTCCCTTCCCCCTAGCTGGACTGCCTCGCTGGCCTCAGTGGGAGGGGGTATGATAAGTCCTGGTTCAACTTGATGTCCCAAGGTGGGGTGCCACTCATAGAAGCTTCCCCTTCTTTAAAGAGAAGGGAAGGGGGATTTGAAGAGAGGGGCTTGTGATGGGCTTGGAGAGGGGCTGCTTTCAGAATATAAGGTGAATAAATAAATAAATAAATAAATAAGCACTGAATGATTAAAATTTTTGTATACTTACCATGGTTGTCCTAGTCCAAGCACAATGTACATATTCTCTTATCTCATTATATGCATTTCCTTATACCTTTATTTGTTTTCATCTAAGTTCATCTAAGTGTGAAGCTCTGGATCTCTGCATTCTGAAAAGCTGGCCTAACAACTGTATATAATCTGTTCACAATGCATTGCTTTTAAGTGTTGTAAGCACTTCATGAAGCAAATGCAGAGTAATGAAATGATCAGGGAGAAGAGAATCAAGGGATGATGGAGAAAGTCTCAATATGAGACATGTGACTTTGGGAAGATGGCTTTGCTTCCAGAACTCTGTTTCCTCAGCTGATAAAAGGAGGTTAGTGTGATGTGTCTTAGTTACCTTTCTTGCTTTGTGACAAAGTAGTTGACAAAATCAGTTTAAGGAAGGAAGGATTCATCTGAGCTCAAAGTTTAAAAGTTACTTACAGTCAATCACAGCGCTAAAGGCAGGTTAATGTACCTGGTCACATTGTAAACACCCACAATCAGACAAAACAAGCAATCCTCCTGCCTCTGCCTCCAGAGTGCTGGGATTAAAGGTGTGCACCACTACACCCGGCTTGGCTTGGTGTAATGCTTTTTTATCTTCTAAGTTTCACATAAGTAGTAAAAGCCCCCCCCCCCCAATGAAGCCTCCATTTATCAGAAATATAAGGCATTATACAATTAGTACATCGATGTCAAAAAAAAAAAAGACAAAACAAGTTTCCATGAGAAAGCTCCTCTCTTGCCACTGCTTAATGAAGACACTGAGTGTTGGAGTGTTGGAGTGCCACAGGCAGCGATTACAGGTTATTAACTTCTTTCCAATACCCATGAAAGGAGTTACAGAGAAAGTTTGGAGCTAAGATGAAAGGATGGACTATCCAGAGGCTACCCCACCCAGGGATCCATTCTATAATCAGTCACCAAACCAAGACACTATTGCACATGCCAGCAAGAGTTTGCTGAAGGGACCTTGATATAGTTGTCTCGTATGAGGCTATGCCAGTGCCTGAAAAATAAAGAAGAGGGTGCTCACAGTCATCTATAGGATGGAACACAGGGCCCCAAATGGAGAAGCTAGAGAAAGTACCCAATTAGCTAAAGGGGTCTGCAACCCTATAGGTGGAACAACAATATGAACTAACCAGAACCCAGAGAGCTCGTGTCTCTAGCTGCATATGTAGCAGAAGATGGCCTAGTTGGCCATTATTGGGAAGAGAGGCCCCTTGGTCATGCAAAATTTATATGCCCCTGTACAGGGGAACACCAGGGCCAAGATGTGGGAGTGGGTGGGTAGAGGAGCAGGGTGGGGGGAGGGTATAGGGAACTTTTGGGGTAGCATTTGATATGTAAATTAAGAAAATATCCAAATTTTTTTAAAAAGGACACATTCTAATTTACATTGATGAATATGCATGAGCAGCTTTCAGCTGAAGAAAAATTTTGCCAGTTGTGACAAGGCCTTCACCAAAACTGTGACATGAGTGTTAGTGATGAGGATATAAAGCTTCCTGCTCCATCAGGAAAGCTGGGATCTGGAGAGCTTCCACACCAACAATGTAGGCTAATGTCTCGCTTTCTAGCAAGACCTAAAACAAGATCAGTTTCTACTGGTTTCCCTTGGCACTAGGTCTCAGAGTGGCATGGCTCACACATTCTTCTTCATTGGAAAGTGGGAAGAATGCTGAAATGAAGGCTGAGGGACTGAAGAAAAAAAATCTACTCATGGTGATCTGCTTCTAAAATTGAGCCACTGAACTTCCTTTGAAATCTAAATATTAAGATACTTAACTGGTCCATATATATGGGCTGCCATGTATTGTTTCAATGTGTGCCTATACTGTACAATGTTCAAATAAAGACATGTTCTTCTCTTAAAATATCTATCAGTTCTTGTTGTAAAACAATTTAAAATCTTTTCTTCTTGTATTTTACTCTTCATACTGTTTTAAATTAAAAATACAATTACAACCTTCCACCTTCTCTTTTCCTTCTTCTAACTCTCCTCATTTCCTTTCAAATTCATCTTTTTCTTTATTATGGATATATGTGTGTAAAGATAGATGCATGATAGACAGATAAATAGATGGTAGATAGATAGATAATAGATAACAGATAGATGATAGATAGACAGATGATAGATAAGAGATGACAGATAGTTGATTGATAAATGATAAGTAGATGATTGATAGATAGACAGATAGATAACCAGTTAAGTCCATTTAATGATGCTTTTATGTCATAATTTTAGGTATGATCATTAATATTGTAAAGTCATTGGTAATTCCCCCTTTAGGAAGAATACTTCTTCCTCTATCAGCAGTTATTCACTGCCTTGCTTTTGATCTGGGTGTATGTTTTCTCCATGAGTATGTCTATTAGTATGTCATTGTTCATGTTTGGTATCAGTAACCATATTGTTGTAGTATCATGTGTGCTCTTTCCCTGTCATTTATTTTAGTCTCTTGACATGCATTGTATAGTATCTATAGTAACTTCCTATACAATATCCCATCAGAATAGTTTTGTATAGCTGTAATTTGATTTACATAGATCATCCTTTCTCCCATGCTTCTTTCCACTACTCTCTCCAGCATCTGACAATGACTCTTCTAGTCTAAACATTTATGAATTCAACATTTCTCTTACATTCCGCATGTGAGTGAAACCATGTGATACCTGCCTTTCTGTGCTTTTTTTTCCATTAAGATTATTACCTAGCATTCTATTGTGGCTGAATAATGAACATCTCTTCATCAGCTGGTAGTCACTCTGGCTGTTTCCATTTTGTGGCTATTACAAATAAGCCAGTAAGTACAGGGCTATTCCTTTATGTGTACCTCTGGTAATGAATTTGATGGGTCCTTTGGTAGCTATAAGTTAATGTTCTGGGAAAACTGTTTATCATCATGGTTGCAATGATTTACATTGCCAGAATCCCCTTTTCTCTATACACATCATCTATCATCAGCATTTATTGCTATGTATCTTTTTGTAACAACTGGAGTGAATTTGTATCTAATTATGTATTTCTCAATACTTAGAATGTCCCCTAGTAACAAGAGATGTTGGAAATTCTTTTCATCTATGAATGATCAAAATGAAATTTCTACCATTTATATCTTCTCATGAAAAATGTTTATTGAGATCTATTGTGAAATGTTAATAATGGGAGACAGGATTTCCTGGACTGTCATGGGCCTAATTTGGCCTACACAATGGTAAACAACAAAGCACCCATGGCTCAAATAAATGAGGACCAACACCTAAGCTTATCCTCAGACCTACACATACAAGCACCCTGTGACAAGCCCCCCCAAATACACATGTGCATACACACACACACACATACACACACACATACTCTCTCTCTCTCTCTCTCTCTCTCTCTCTCTCTCTCTCTCTCTCTCACACACACACACACACACACACACACACACACACACACACACGATTGAAAAACTGGACTCCATAGAACATTTTGAACATTGGTGTGTAAATAATACAAATAATGTATGAACATAAAATGTATGTGTTGACACCAATTTTGTGTTTAACAGAAAAGGCCTAAGACAACAAATCACTAATGCTCAGATTATGAGCTTGAGTTATTTCTGATCTCCAGAGCAAGAGCTGGAGTAAGAACATTGTTATGTGCTAGGCAATTGGGCCTTCATTCAAAAGTGAATGAACTTCAGCTGAGCTGAATTGAATTGAGCTGGTTTGGAAAATTCAATGCAGTTCATAAAAGACCTTCTACAAACTTGAAGCACTACAAATTATCAAGCAGGAGGCAAGATGTCCCTGCTATTGAAATGATTGGGTTGCTACACAGCTGCTATACCGTGTGTCCTACTAGGATCTCAGAACAGTGAAAATTCCCAGAACCATTCTTGGCTGCATGATGATGTAGACTTACGATGACTCACTCAGAAAAGAAACGGAAGAAAACTGAGATTTCCTGTCAGTGTGGGACCAGACATTCATTATTGCAGAGGGATATTTCTTCACCCCATTCTCCCATTCACAAGATAACAAGGATAAAGACACAATACCAAGAGATAATGCCTGTAGAGCCTAAGTATGGACTCCTTGGTTTAAAAACATATGGTTAGTTGATAGACAGTAACTTTGAACAATTCCATAGATATGACTTCCTAGTCATCATAGAAATATGCCTAGTTACAAGAGGTGTTATACTCATGGAGGATTCAAGCCAGAGAATGCCAACCAAGTACGTGTCATTCTCCTATAGTTTATCATTCAAGGAGTACATTTACAGTGCTAAATATTGGTTACTAACATAGGTGACATCATAAGCTTACTGATTCCTAAAGTCACTCAACAAGACCAGTCACTGTAGATCAAATGTCCACACAGTAGAGAAAGTCTTCATAACCTTTAGCATTAGGAATGGTTGAAAGTGTGTTACTAACTGCTCTCTTCAAGTTCACGTTTCTCCTTTCTGGGTGACTGCCAACATTTATCATGTCTCTAGCTCTTTTTTATATCTATTTTTCAAACTGTCTGAAAAAATAAATAAAAAAGAAATACAATATCCACTCCACAAATCTCCCATCCACGCCCCCTGCCTCATAAAAGAAAGTTTGATTAATAATAGAGTAAGAATAAAAAGTTGTAGAAAATGTAGGCAAACCTAGTAGAGACTTGGAACCTCAGCGGGGAGATGCGTAGACCCTAAGCAAGGAATCTCAAGAAGATACATAGACCAAAACAATGGAAAAGTTGCTTCTTATCTGCTTTTAAACTTTTAGGGAATTAAAATTGATGATAATTAAAAAAAAAAAAAAAAAGAAATCCAAGCTAGATGTGGCAACATATACATACAATCCCAGCACACATGGGATAGTAAGGCAGGAAGATTGCCATGAGTTTAAAAGTTGCCTGGGCTATATAGTGAGTTTCAGACCACCTGACCTAGGTAACAAACACAAACCCAATTATTTAATTTTTCTCTTCTAAACATTTCAGGGCAGCTGAATCTCAGGTATACAAGAAACACCTGTGCGAATGGGAGGATAAAAGCCAAATATTCCATTTAAAAAGCAATTAAAACAATGGGGGAAAAAAGAATATTCAAAATAACTTTTTCATGGCCATAAAAATTAACCAAAGTTTTACAACAATCTGAAAACAAACAAACAAACAATCAAAACACTGCTAGATATGGACATAGTGATTTACTGGACTTAAGCTTCCTAATCCTATATTGCTGAAAGGATCCTGATATAGCTGTCTCCTGTGAGGCTTTGACAGTCCCTGACAAATACAGAAGTGGATGCTCACAATCATCTATAGGGCAGAATACAGGGTCCCCAATGTAGGAGCTAGAGAGAGTGCCCAAGAGCTGTAGGGGTCTGCAACCCTATGGATAGAACAACAATATGAACTAATCAGAACCCCCAGAGCTCATGTCTCTAGCTGCATATCTATTTGAAGATGGCCTAGTTGGCCATTATTGGAGAGGAAAGGCCCTTGGTCTAACAATGTTTTTATGCCCCAGTACAGGGGAATGCCAGAGCCAAGTAGTGCGAGTGGGTAGGTAGGGGAGCAGGGCGGGGGAGGGGGTATAGGGGACTTATGGGATAACACTTGAAATGTAAATGAAGAAATTCTCTAATAATAAATAAATAAGAAACAAAAGGTTCCTAATCCTAGCTTTTACACCTATATTGCTTCTATCTGGAATGCCCTAATTTCTTTAAAAGTCATCCTTTCAAGTCTCAGCTCAAATGTCAATTTTTAAAATAAGAATCTGTGCCCCTTCCTAGAATTAAGAACAAAGCACTCACTGAAGGAATTACAGAGATCATGTGTGAAGCTGAATCAAAAGGATGGACCAACCAGTGACGGCGGCTGCCAGGGATCCCTCCCATAATCAGCCACCAAAATAAACACTATAGCATATGCCAGCAAGATAATGCTGAAAGGGACCTGATATAGCTGTCTTGTGGGAGGCTATACCAGTGCCTGGTANGCCTAGTTGGCCATCATTGGGAGGAGAGGCCCCTTGGTCATACAGACTCTATATGCCCCAGAACAGGGGAATGCCAGGGCCATTACGTGGGAGGGGGTGGGTAGGGGAGCAGGGCGGGGACGCGGGAGGGTAAGGGAAAATTTCTGAATAACATGTGAAATGTAAATGAAGAAAATATCTAATAAAGAGAAAAAAAAGTAAAAAAAAAAAAAAAGAATCACCTGCAAGTTTCAGGAACACAAAAATATACTCTACAACATGGTCCCATAGTCCTTTCTCTTTACCTTTGTTTTTTATCTGATGTATGGTTAGGCAATCATCTTTAAACTCTGAGTCACTCACAACAAACTCCATGTTCTAACAGCACTTGGTAACTAGTAGCACTGGGTAACATATTAGGGGCTAGTATGTACCTAACAGAGGTTATGACCACTACAAAGAAGGTTTGCTAGACACAGGAGTAACAGACTTCTTTGTGTGCACTTTAATCTCCACAACCTTTCCAGCAAGTGTAAATAGAATAGGTGGTTTGTAAGATAGAAATGTGTTTTCCTACAGTCTTAAAGTTGGGAAATCTCAGATTTAGATGCAAGCTTCTTCAGGTCCTGATGGATACTCTGTTGCACTGCCAGACAGCAGCCTTCTTGCTATATTGTTACTTAGACTTTCCTGGGTGCCTTTATGTGGAGACAGATATAAAGAAAGAATGAGAGAGAGACAGAGAGAGACAGAGAACAAGACAGAGAGACACAGAGAGACAGAAAGGGAGAGACAAAGAGACACACAGAGAGATACAGAGACAGAGTAGTTTCTACCTTTTATATAAACACCAATTTTATAAGATAAGGACACAACCCCCTATAACCTCATTTAATGTTAGTTATCTCCTAAAGGCCTTAAATCCATGGGAAGTGACATTGTGGTTTCAGGTTTCAATATATAAACTTTGTGGAAAAGCAATTCTGGTCACAGCAATCTACAACAGTATAATATGCTATAGCCATGTATAGCAATAATCAGTAGACTATAATACCATTATTAAATATGATCCCAATCACTCTTATGCTGTCACAGTTTGGAAATTGTGTCTTGACCTTGATCTCTGAGATGAATTCCCATGGTCAGTAAAATATGCTAATTTTTCATCAAGTAAGATGAAAATCAGCTTAAATTTCACTATTCTCATTTTACATAAGAAGCCTCTTGTACCAACCTGACATGAGTAGAAATAGAAATGTACCAATTAAATGATTGTTCTGTGTATCAAAATCCTCATTGGAATATGTTGGGCAGGAAGCAATTTTCTCCTCACTTATTTTCATGAATATACATGACTGAAATGTTGAAACCAAATACACATTAGTCAGAGTCTGTATCCAACATGAAAGTGTTCATAATTTATCTTTTTTTCTTTATAGCCTGAGGTTATAAAAAAACATGAATGGAAAAAGCAGGCAAATGTACCAAATATTTATATACTACTTAGCAGTTTAAAAAGAACATGTATGCTCTTGTGGAGGAGGTATGTTAGTTATTTCTGATTCACAGATAGCACTCTGAAATGCTAATTTCGCCCAAGATAATTCAACTGTTACATTACCTATGGATTTAAGTAATCTCACCCACTAATTTTAGAACCTGAGCTTCTCTCCTATCCTTAGATGACTCTGAAAATGCAAAGCTTAATTTTTATCTTGTGCTGGATTTCACATGTAATTTTGACACATATTAACTTAATCAACCCACTTACAGCAATGAGAAACTTGAGGATGAGGATTTACAGGTGATTATGTCACAGAAGGCCTGAAGCGATAGAGTTTAATTCTGAGCATCAGTGATCTGTCGGCACAGGAATCAGAGAGCCCTGTGCTCCGTGGCTTCCTCTTTCCTGATGATTGGCAAGTTTTCAGTTTTTAACAGGCTTCCCTGCCTCATAATGTTTCTCTCCATTTTCAGCTCAGATATCTACTCCTCAGGTTATTATTTTCTCATCATAGTGGCACAGTATCATAAGGACTTAAGAACAATGGGGCAGGGGGATGAAGAATACAATCCATCATGGCAGGCACATCATGGTAGGAGCTTGATGTGGCTGTTCACACTTCATCCACAGTCAGGAAGCAAAGAGCAATGACTGAGGGTTGTCTGCACTTCTCTATTTATTCAGTCCAGGATCCATGGAAAGTTACAATGCTCATTCACTCGTCTCAGTTCAGGCAAGTGGAGATTCTCTCTCAGGCATCTTGGAGATGTGGATCCTAGCTGATTCCAAGTCCAGCCACCTGATTCCTCGGGCCACTTAGGATCCTCATTATGGGCTTCTTTTCTCCCTCTCATCAGGTTCTTAACCATCATCTGAAAATGTCTACCCATAAAGGAAACTCCAATAAATATGAACTATATTTATGATAAAAACTCTGATGTTGATCGGAGGTTAAAAGACAACTCAAAGCTTGGGAGAAATGTATAGGTAGAATATGTAGAATTACTACAAATCAATAATAAAAAAGACTTTTCTGAAAGCAGTTTAAACTTTGATAAGTACTTCAAAAACATATTTTGCAGTGATTGGCAACCATGAAACTGTGTTTAAGTTCAGTTGAACTGTGAAAAAAAGAGTACACACTCACATCAATACTTGTAGTCAGTCCACTAAGATGCAGTGCTTCTGATGACATATGTTATCGAAACTGTAGGACTGAAACCTCCCTCATCTTTTCTTAGGAAAATAGTTATAAGCATAAAGGAAATCATCAGTGTCATATCGGAACAACATAACTCCCATAGTGCAAAAATATCACATGTAGATGTACAACCAGAGGAAATGAGTAACTATTAGTACAAACATTTCACATTATTCCCCCAATGTCCTTTAGTTGGATCTCCATTTGTCCCCCAGTAGAAAATGAAGACTGAAGGGAAGGAGGAAAATGAACACTTAGTGGTCTTCAACCTAAAAATTTTCCTGACCACAAAATGTACAGAGATAAAAATGGAGCAGAGATTGAAGTAACAGCCAACCAATGACTATCCCAACTTGAGACATATTTCATGAGAGAGAGACAACCCCTGACACTATTAATGATACTCTGGTATAGTTGCAGACAAGAACGTAGCATAACTGGCTCCTATGCAGGAAGTTTCATCCAGTAGCAAAGAGAGGCAGATGCAGAGACCCACAGTTAAACATCACGAGAGCTCTGGGAGTCTTGTAGAAGAGAGGGGAATAGAAGTGAGAAGTCAGAGGAGTGAAAGACACCATAAGAAGACCCACAGAGTCAACTAACCTGGTCCCATGGGTGCTCACAGAGCCTGTGTAACCAACCACACAACACAGAGAAGCTGCTTCTAGATCTCCTACACATTTGTAACAAGTGTGCAGCTTGTTATTCTTGTGCTTCCCTTAATGTGTGGAGCAGGAACTCTCTGGGTCTCTGTTTCCTGCCATTGGATCCTTCTCCCCTCCTTGGAGGGCCTCAATGGGAGAGTATGTGCCTAGACTTGCTGGCTCTAGATATCCCATGGTATGGTGGGTACCCAATGGGGCTCCCTTTCTCTAAGGAAAAGGGGGGAGTAATGGGAGAGGGACTTGTAAGGGTGAGACTGGGAAGAGTTGAAGGGTGCTATGATTGGGACATAAAGTGAACTAAAAATAAGTTAATCAAGGAAAACAAACAGAAAAAAAATAGCAGGTATGATAAATGATTTAATTTACTTTTATTATATAGGGTAAAAGATAATACTATGATATAGAAAGTTCAGAAATGTTGACAACTCAAAGTGAGTGATTAGAAAAAAAAATCTGCTGTGTGAAGAAGATAGCTCATGGTGTAAAAACATTGATCATGAGCTCTGTGTAGGGTACTCTCTAAAGCATGGAGTGGTAGAAAGTTTCAAAGAGAAAGAACAAGCAGAAAGCCAATACATAAAAAAGAAACAGGGGAGCTCTTATAAATAATAGCAAAGTTTACTCCAGACAAAATAGAGTAAATGGGATAAAATTAGAAACTATATTAAAACTGTTACTGTAAAATAAAGAATTATTAGACTATTTTTTCAAATCTTTAACAAACTAAATTTGCAGCCACATTAGAGAGTGTAAAGGAAAAATAAAGTACAAAAGTGCAGAGTTAATAGTTTATAGTTATTTTATAATTATTAGTAGGTGTGGTGTGATTTATTTATAAAAGCCTAAACACACCAAGCAAAGTACTCTCGAATGATAAATACTCTACCTTAACTATACATACATACATACCTTAATTAATTCCTCAAATATTTTATATAATGTATTTTTGACATATCCACTACTCTTTTCCAACTCTTCCCTTATCTACCCCTAACAACCGCCCAACCTTGTATCCTCTTCCTAAAGATGAAAACGATCAAGTCCAAGGTTGATTTCTCAAGGGCCACAACCTTAAAGAAACGTCCTCAGTTAGGTGAAATACTTCATGCCCACCTCTACTTACATCCTTGGATTTTTTTACTAGTATAAGTTTGTACAGGTTCTGTTCATGCTGTCACAACTACTGCCAGTTCCGATGTGAAACTGCCTCATTGGGCCAGAGAACAGTTTCCTTCCAGTTCTCTTCCACCTCTGGTTCCTACAATCTCTCTTCCTCTTATTCTGCAATAATCACAGAGCTTTAGGAGGAGATAGTTTGATACAGATGTCTTATGTAGGGCTCAGTACTCCGTATTATCTTTTCATATTCTCCTCCTTCATCACTTGTGAGTCTATTTGTTCATCACCAGCTAGTACCTACTGGGGAAAAAAAAGAAAAGCTTCTCTTCTTTATGAAAGCTGAGGCTGTAAAAATCTCTGGGTCCAGCAATTAGACGCTGGTTTGATTCTGTATCCATTTATCAAAATAACAGGAGGTTCTCTCTAGAAGCTATGACTATTGCGCCACAGGTTCTTGGCACTAAAACAGTACCACATATATGGGTTCCGTTTCTTGGAATGGGCCTTAAATCTAAAGAGAAGATGGTTGGTTATTCTCATAACATTTGTGCCACCATAGGCATATCTTGCCATGTCAGCCATTACTGTAGCTCATAGTTTTCACAGCTGGATAAGATTTGTAATTACTTTTGCAGTAGCATGCATAGTACCTTCCAATACATAAAAGCTAGCCAATGAGTATGAAAATCCCAATGTAGCGCCAGTTTTTTTCTCTGTGGCCTACGACTATAATACATGGGTCTTCAGTAATAGTGTTTTTATATCAAGTTCTGGAGGATAACTGAAAACAATGGCAATAGATGTAATGTTTGGGGGAAGTCTATGGAAGCTTATTAGCCAACATTGCCAAAAGAGAAAGCCCGTTTCTTTTTTTTTTTTTTTTAAGATTTATTTTATTTACTATATGTAAGTACACTGTAGCTGTCTTCAGGCATTGCAGAAGAGGGCGCCAGATCTCATCAAGGATGGTTGTGAGCCACCATGTGGTTGCTGGGATTTGAACTTACCACCTTTGGAAGAGCAGTTGGGTGCTCTTACCCACTGAGCCATCTCACCAGCCCCTAAAGCCCGTTTCTTACAGTGGCCTTTTTATTCATTAACCTATGGTATACGGAAGAGGCATTATAGAGTAATTATTTTTATGTGTGTACGTATATATTTTAGGAGACTCCTACAGTAGTAGGTTCCCATATGACTTTTCCCACAAGGCTTTAGTGTTAGTTTTGCCTTTTGTGTTCCCTCTTCTTCCCTTCCCAATGCCCTTTATCCCTTTATATTTTGTTAGATCTCCTCTCCCTTAAAATCCCCCATGGTGGCTCTTACCAGCTTCCTGAACTCTACCAGTATTCCAAATGAAAACTATAGCTGGTAGTGGTGGCACACGTCGGTAGGATTTGCTGAAGGAGGCAGAAGCAGGAGGATCACAAGTTCAAGGCCAGCCTGGGCTACACATTTTTAGCCAGGCATGGTGGCACATGCCTTTAATCCCAGCACTCAGGAGGCAGAGGCAAGCAGAATTCTGAGTTTGAGGCCAGCCTGGTCTACAGAGTGAGTTCCAGGGCAGCTGGGGCTACACAGAGAATCCCTGTCTTGAACACACCCCCCCCCCAAAAAAAGCTGGTCTCCAAAATGAGTTTCAGGATAGCCAGGGCTATACAGAGAAACCCTGTCTCGAAAAAAACCATATATATATTTGAGAGAGAGAGACTCAAAGCTTGCATGTAAAAATAAGAGCAGACATATGACACTTGTCTTTCTGGGTTACTTCACCCAGAATAATTTGTACCAAAAAAGAAAGAAATGAAAGGGATACAAATAGAAAACTTCAAAATATCCTTCTTTCCAATAGTATGATGTTATACATAAAAGGTCATATAGATGCAACCAGAAAACTAGAGCTAGAGACCACTTTATGCAAAGTGGCAGAGTAGAAAATTAACACAGGAAAGTCAGTATACTTTCTCATGTCTACACACATTTTATGACGTGAAGCCTCTAAAATGGGTAACATGTGGCAGTTGTATCTAAAGAAGAGATTGATTCATGTCATCTGTGCACAAGACAAGATAATGAAGCAGCTTTTTAAAAAGCTCTTAAACCATTCACAGGATGTCATTCACAACTGCTGCTGCCTTCCTTCTCTACAGAGAGCATATTTTCCTTTAGTACTAAACATATCATCGTTTCTATGATATAACTACCAGAAAAACAGTTCGTATTTTGGAGTTAAGCAGTTGTCTTATTTAGGGTTTCTATTGCTGGGAAGAGGCACTATGACCAAAGCAACTCTTTTTTTTTTTTTTTTTTTTTCCCCATTTTTTTTTTTTCAAAGCAACTCTTATAAAGGACATTTAACTCAAGCCTAGCTTATAGTTTTGGAGGCTGAGTCCATTATCATCATGGTATATAGCATGACATCCAGGCAGCCATGGTGCTGAAGAAGCTGAGAGTTCTGTAACTTGATCTAACTGCAGCCAGGGAAGACTGACTCTTCCACACTGTGTAGAGCTTGAGCATTAAGAGCCTCAAAGCCTGCCTACATGATGGCACACTTCCTCCAACAAGACCATACCTCCTAATACTAGCACTTCCATTGGCCAAACATATTCAAACCACCACTTTGGTATAAATCCGGCACTCTTTTGTGAATTAATTCTGATACTCTAATAGTGCATATGGTATAATTCCTCCATACGTGCTTTCTCTTCCACATAGAACTTTATGGAGATATTAGCATGTCACAAAACTCATCTTTTTAAATTGTATGATTTGATTGTTTACTGTAGTCATTAAAATTTGCAACAATCAATACTAAATGATTATAAAACTCTTTAATTATCCCAAAGAAGCCACATCTTCTGGCAATCATTTCCCATTCTCCACTCCTTCTGACCCCTGAAGGCACTAATCTACTATCTGCCCCTGAAGATTTGCTTGAACAGGACATCTCATAGCAGCAGATTCATACATTCTTACATGCACTCAGGATTCATTCCTGTTTGAACAGTCATCCTTTTATATACAGATACCATTCCATTGTATAGATAAGTATGTTTTATTTATCTCTTCATCACTTCCTTGACATTTGGACTATACACCATTTGGGCAATTCTAAATAATATTTCTTCCACAGCCAGACAATATGCAGAGAGTGAGACCTTGGAACATTCATTCCTAAAGGGAATATTTCCACCAATCCCTCTCCTCATAGTTACCCTGTGGAAGAAGAGACAGAAATAATGGAAGAGCCAGACAAGATGGAAAACACTAAGGAAACAGGCCTTCTAAACATAGCAGGAGCAATGCACATATGAGCTCACAAAAAACTGGGATGGTATACACAGGGCCTGCATGGGTCTAGCCAGATAGGATCCAAGAACTAAAAGGAAAAGTAGACACATGCACCAACCCTAATCCAGATGCTGTCTTCAACTGATAATCACTTGCAAGTGAAAGAAAAGAAAAGAGAAAGAAAATAGCTTTCTGCACCGAGTCTCACTCAGAAAACAAACTATTCTTAAGGGTAGGCTGCATGCCTAGCAGGCCAAGAGAAAAATAACTCTATGACATCTTGGGAGGATGGTCTCAAAATGTTGTGTTGAGTATTATTTTAAATCCACAGTTCTTTTGCATATATGTTATGGCTTCCAGTTTTGTGTTTTTATGGGATATTTGCAGTGGGGTGTGTGTGTCTTTGCATTTACGTGTTTCTCTGCTTTTTCTTTGGTACTTTCACCTTTGTCCTACTTTGATTGGTTTCAGGATTTTCTATTTTGTTACTTGTTCATCTTGTTAAATTTTTGTTTTATTATCCTTTAAAGGCCATTTTAAAAATTCATTAAGTTAGGTTTTTTTTCACTTCTTTTACTTTGGATCCCTATCTCAGCTTCCCCTCCCTTCTCTCCTCCCAGGCCCTTCATCTTACCTCCTGTTTCTCTTCATCCACGACTCCTCACCTTCTCTTCAGAAAGGGGGAGGCCTCCGAGGGATATCAACCAGCCTTGGCATATAAAGTTGCAGTAAGATTAGATGCATCTTCTTCTATTGAAGCTAGACAAGGCAGCCCACTTACGGGAAAGAGGTCCAAAGGTGGGCAATGTATTCAGAGACAGCCCCTGCTCTAGCTTTAGGAGTCCCACATTGTCGCTACCTGATCTGACCCGCAGAAAGGAGCGACAAGACACGGAGTTCTTCCCAAAGCAGTTTACTCAGGATCCTTGACTTCTTCCAATTGGCCTCCGAGCCTGCCCTTTTATCTCTGTGCCCTCACCACTCAGAGCCTACCACGCAGGTGCTTGCCATAGCTCTAATGTGCTCAACGTCAGCTGGCCTGATCCTCCGTAGCAGTGCTTCTGCGCAGTACAAGACTGAGGACGTGACTATGCAGGGGTGTATATGGAAGTCAGGTGTTAGTCATAAGGCTTAGCAACCTTCTCCAGCACCATCTTGGAATGGTCGCCACACCTGCTCCTCACACCACATAAGACCCAGCTGCACAACTGTTACATACATACATACAGAGGGCCTAGGTCTGTCCCATTAATGCCCCTATGGGGTCATTGTAGTTGATTCTGTAGGTTTTCTTATGATATCAGTGACCCCTCTGATTCTTTCAATCCCTACTCTCACTCTTCTATAGGATTCCCCAAGCTCCATTTAGCATTTGGCTGTAGGTCTCTGTACCAGTCTGAAAACATTACTGAGTGAAGTCTCTCTGATGACATTTATGCTAGGTTCTGTCTGCAAGTATAGCAGATTATCGTTAATATTGTCAGCAGTGGGCTTCCTCTCATGAAATGGGTCTCATGTGCATCAAATTCTGCTCCATCTTTACCCCTGTACATCTTGTAGTCTGGACAAATTGTGGGTCCAATGTTTTGTGGCTTGCTTGGTATACTAATACATCAATTGGAAGTCTTGCCTGGTTAAGAGAGATGGCTGGTTCAGGCAACGTATCCCCTTTTGCTAGGTGTCTTGGCTAGGGTCACCCTCATAGATTCCTGGAAGTTTTTATTGTCCTAGGTTTCTAGCTCAAGTGTTTTTAGAATTGTGTGGCAGGAGGATTTCCTTTTTTGGTCCAGTCTATTTTGGGTTCTGTAAGTTTCTTCTATATAGGCACCTATTTATTTAGGTTAGGGAAATTTTCTATGATTTTGTTGAAAATACTTACTGGGCCTTTGAGCTGGAAATCTTCTCCTTCATCTATTCCTAACATTCTTAGGTTTGATCTTTTCATAGCATCCCAAATTTCCTGGATGTTTTGTGTCAGAAACTTTTTAGATTTAACATTTTCTTTGACCTATGTATTAATTTCTTCTATAGTATTTTTTACACCTGAGATTCTGTCTTCCATTTCTTATATTCTGTTGGTGATGCTTGTATCTGTAGTTTCTGTTCTCTTACCAAGATTCCCTCAATGAGTGTGTCTGTCTGTCTGTCTGTGTGTCTGTGTCTGTGTTTTATTGTTTCTATTTCCATTATCATGTCTTGAAGAGTTTTATTCATTTCCTTCACCTGCTTGATTGCATTTTTTGTATTTCTTTAAGAAATTTATTCATTTCCTCTTTAAAGACCTCTATCATCTTGACAAGATAGGTCATTTTCCTGTAGTTCCACTGTTTTAAAAGATCCAGGGCTTGCTGTAATAGGTTAGCTGGACTCTTGTGGTGTCATATTGCCCTGGCTCTTGTTGATTCTCTTCTTATGCTGGCCTTCAGCTAGCTCATTGTCCCTGGGAATGCAGGCAGAGTTGAAGGCCATAAAATGGAGCTCAGGGTACCTAATGTAATTACCACAGATAGGTCTGATCTAAGGGGACTTTAAAAGGCAAGGGACTGAGGGGGGTCTTCCTGGTTGTGCCTGCTGCTGGTAGGCCTCAGGGAACGCAGGCAGACAGTGGGAGAGAAAATGGAGAGCAGAGGACCAGGTGCAGCTTACTGCATTTAGGTGTGCATAGGAGGGTCTAGCAGGAAAGGACTTGCAGGCAGGGATCTTAGCTGGCTATCTGTGGTGATAGAATGTCTCCAGGAATAGAGGCAGAGCTGTGGGCTAGAAAATGGAGTTCAGGGAACAGCAAGCCAGGTTTTTTTGGTTTTGTTTTTGTTTTGTTTTCTTATTTGTTTTTTGTTTTTGTTTTTGTTTTTGGTTTTGGTTTTTTTCTGTAACTTGGGAGGAGTTGGGGGAAAGGAACCTGAAATTAAGACATATCATGGGGAAAAAAATCTTTCAATAATATAAATTAATGCTTTTATAAACATTCATGTAAAACTTTCTGTATGAACACAGGTTTTCAACTATTTACAGCAATTGCCAAAGTTTCTTCACCATTTGACATTCTCACAATGTATAAGCACTTCAATTTCCCAAATGTTTCCCAACACAAAACAAGGTTGTATTGAGTAGTGTAGTTACCCCTTTATTGACATGTTACCAGGCTCTTATTACTCACCTGAAAATGTAGAAAACATTGAATTGTGTATATACCAATGTATGCATATCATTCCTTCATATGTATAATGCTTATATTAGTTTATGAGTTAGACACAGTAATAGATTAGAAACAACATATATGACATAATAATTACAATGAAACTGTTATAAAAGCTATAAGAATGTTGTTTATTTCTACTCTCCTGTTGAATTAGTCAAAACAAAGATATTACCATTCTCAAATTTTGATTTTTTTCACTAAAAATTCAAAACATAGAACTACATCTAAAAAAGAACCACTGTAAATAAAATGTTTAAACAAAAAACAAACCACATTGTATTGGTATTGTTATTATTACTGTTATTGTTATAAATAAAATAGGGTGGACATCATTCTTCATTGTAAAAAATGAAAGAAATGAAACATTAAATAGCTTTTCTGAATAAGGCAGATAAATAACTTGTATGAACCATATCAGAACACTGATAGATTCTTTTTTTTTAATTAGATATTTTCTTCATTTATATTTCAAATGCTAATCCCCTATACCCTCTCCCCACCCTGCTCCCCTACCCACCCACTCCTACTTCTTGGCCCTGGCATTCCCCTGTACTGGGGCATATAGTTTGCAAGACCAAGGGGCTTCTCTTCCCAATGATGACCGGCTAGGCCATCTTCTAAAGAATGGTTGGAGAATATAGGTTAGAGACAAGTAGCAGCTTGACAGGCAGGCTAAGAGATGAGAAAAATCACATGCTAGCACATGAAAATGTATTGGATAGTCAGCTGCCTCTGGTGTTCCACGTGAACCGGGTACCCAAGACCAGCTAATCTACTGCATCTCTTACCATTCCTTAGCAACAAGAGAGAGAATTCTGCTTACGTCCTTTATCTCAGGCTCAATGTCATGAAGGAGACATTTGATCTGCCTGCCATATGTCGTTTCTCTGATGGCATCTGGGAAAGGAATTATGTACCTCCACTCAGTTGTTCTGGACACATCAGAATAAAAATTTTCATGGTAGATAATACATTTAAGAGCATAAAATGCAGTTCTGTGATAATAAGCCACCCAGCAAATGTATTTCCTGCTCTCCTCTCCTTCGATAGTGAACACCTTTTGAGCAAAAGAGGGGCAGGGCTCACTAATAAGTAATGATGATCTGGTTTCTGATCCTTTCAATATAACAATTAGTAGGATCCAATAGTGCCCTCCATGCAACAGTGAGTTCAATGGATTCCTTCCCAAGAATGGAAAGTTGCATTCTTCTATTTGTATTAACGTTTCTCTGTCTACTTAAGTTTTTTTTTCAATTACCTATGTAGTCTTTAATATTATTCTTGTCAAAACCCTTGCATGAACCCTAGAAACAGAATGTCAGCATCAAGTGCCAAGTCCCTGAAATTTCCCCCTTTAAATTTCCAATATTCTTGAAACATCAAAAAGGAAAAAAAAATAAGAAGTAGCCAATACGAAAGGGTATGGGGTCACTTGCTCATTCTGTATGCTGGAAATGACAAGGAAATTCATGTTATCTAAAGAGATACAGATTCTTGCACTGACAATATTTTCTGTTCTTTGTAACCTTGGCTATACAATGTCAGAATAATTGAATGGTGTAACTACTTTTGTAGTCTAACTTAGAAGGTTCTAGCCATTAACTAACTGGGTGCATTAAAGTTGCACCATGGAGAAACCAAATTCCATACATTCAGATGGCTAGCCATAGACCCCCAGGGTAATAGTATAAGGAGAGTGAATATTACTGATAAGCACTGTAAGGGATGGGAAACTATAACCTGTTGATATTGTATCTTAGCATGGCAATGTACATGGCATTGCGCATGAGTAAACTCTTAGTGATTTTTTTCCAAGGATTTTCTCTAAACTATCCTCATTGTCTAAGCATAGGCAAAATGTGGATGTGGAGCTCTCCTATTGTCTAACTTTCATAGTGATGAAAGATGCTGTGCATGCTACTGAAGGAAAATGTAATTATCAATCCTACACAGCTGTGAACCCTAGAAGCCACAATAATAACCGGCAGAATAATAATACATTCCTGCTGGTACAATAGTGACACAAACATCATGCAGACAACCAACCACTTTCGGAATGATTTCAGTCCTACCCCACAAAATGAAACCCATACATTGATCCTCTATTGGAACAAGAACATTGGCTAAACAGGAAATAGTTCCTAGGGAGGAACCTACCACTATAATTATATTAAGAGAACATGCTATTAAACTGACTGCTAATTGCTTACATTAAGCCTATAAATTAATGCATTTCTCAACCCTCATTACAGAAGCTTTATTTTCTTTTTCCGTTCTTTTTCCATTCAATTGAAATCAGAGAAGCTTTTATTTGCAATAGGTGGCAATTAACATAAAGCCACGTAGGTCAACATGCAGAGATTAAGAGACTATTGCATTCTCAATTCTAAATGTGACATCTATACCACAAGTCCTCCTTCCAAGGTTCAGGAGTCAAGAAGAGGAGGCAAAAAAGTATTAAGAGCCAGAGGTGATACATAATTACAAGGGAAATGGTTGTTTTGACATAACAGGGCAGTTGCACTTATGAACTCATAATGGTTGCAACAGCACACATAAGACCTGTGCCAATGCAAGCCTGGCAAACTTCCAGTAGAGAGGAAGAGGGGAGCATTATTACCACCTCTTTCAAGAGCCATTGGCAGTTGGTAGCTGCTGGAAGAAGGGGAGTCAGTTTTCAAGAGTGTATCCCCTCATAGGTCATCCATGCCTAAGTGGATTGCCACGTAACACACCAGAGAATATGTTGTAGTACAAAGTGGACTTGATGGACAGATGAATTGTGTTTAAAGAGGACATGAAGGGACTAGGGAAGGCTGGGAGATATGGGAAGTTATGAGGGAGGGAGTGAAATATCATCAAAACACTTTGGATGAAAATCTCAAAGAATGAATAAAGAAGTGAGAGAAAAAAAAAGATTAAAGCTTATCAAACAATTATAATTCACTGGGTCTAAGGTGGAATTCAGCAACAATAAAGTTGTTAAAATCCCCTGAGAAACCTCTTCTGGCTGGAGAAGCACTAGTTTGGAGAAAACATTTGCACCTAGTTTTTCTGGGTTTGTTCTTTCACAAAGCTCCCATTTGCAGGTAATTTAAATGTAGGTACTGCAAGTTCACCAGAGGAACAGCAGTGGGGAGGGGGGAGGTGGGGAGAATTGCCAAGGACCTCTGAAGAGGAAGTAACTGTCTGACAAAGGGAAACGCATTCAAATAGAAAAATTATCTTAAAAATCACCACAGCGCTTAAATAGACTCCTGACTTGGAAACAAGAGAACGATTTTCAAACATCTCAATGAACACTGCACTTAGCTAGCTGTCAACTATGCAAACACACTAATTTTCCATTCTAATTATTTTGGGATGTTTTTCCTCGGTTGTATGATTATGTGACTAGAAATCCTAATTTGATGCTTTTATTAATTGATACTTACATTAGTAAACAAGCTGCAAGCCTTGCAGGCCACAATAATGACCAATGTGCATACTAACAGAGCTTGCCCATGCACATTTATGACTCACAAACTTGAGTAAAACCTTTAAAAATAATTAAAAAGAAAAAGAACCAATAGCATCTTCTAAACCCAACAGGACTGAGAATAGATGTGATCTCACAGTCTGTATCAACATGTACAAATCCTGCATATTTTCAAATCAGACAAAAGTGCCAGCATGGAAAAGTGGATACCAAGTCCCACCCGTTACCAAGAAGCTATTTCCAGTTGATATCTGCTGGGAAGGGAATAATCAGTTTTCTCCAGTGGAGTGTCACTTGGTCTATCAATCACATTCCAGAGTAGGCCCCTTGTCTAGGAATAGTAGGTTGACACAAAGCAGACTCCATGTTCATGTGGGGGAGCATGTTTGTGTGTATTTGTATGCATGCATGCATGCATTTG
This sequence comes from Mus minutoides, assembly GCA_902729485.2. Taxonomy (NCBI): domain Eukaryota; kingdom Metazoa; phylum Chordata; class Mammalia; order Rodentia; family Muridae; genus Mus; species Mus minutoides. The sequence continues at coordinate 40,338 of LR752491.1, read as the reverse complement.
TGTTTGTGTATGTCTGCATGTGATTTTTGTTTTGTTTCATATTATTGGTTATTTAAAAGATTTCTGTTTTGATATTATTCTTTTCTTTTTGTTGTTCCTCCTTTGTACATGTATGTGGGAGAGATAAAAAAAGAACATAAAGTTGAATGGTTATGGACGCGGGAGATCTGGGAGGGGTTGGTGGAGAAAGAATATTGTCTAAAATGATGTATGAATGAATTTAAAAATAACAAAAAAATTAATAAAATCCTGAATAAATTTAAAGAGATGTAAAAAATAACTCAAAAAGTTAACATATTTAAGTTATGAAACATATTGGCTTGATATAGGTATAAGCTATTTGTCATGTTTTCACAAATTACTTAACACATCTATTACCATGCATACTATACTTCGGATCTCCGGAACGTATTGATCATGCAAGTAAAAGTTTATCTCTTGTGATTAATTCCTTCTCAGTTTCCCCAGAGACCCAGACTCTGACAAAACATTCTACTCTGTTTCTGTGAGTTTGAAGATTTTTGGACTTTATGAATGACAAAATACGGTATTTGCCTTTCAGTATTTGGTTTAATCCATTTAGCAAATGCCCTCTGGGTTCATCCAAATTGGCAGAACTCTTTACTGTTACAGCTGAATAATACTCCATTATATGCTCACTTGCTCTTTCTACTCCTGTTAGCTTGTTCTGATTATGTTGGCTACTGTGATTAATTCTACAATGGACATAAGAAGACAGATTTCTCAAGATTCTGATTTCGTTTCTTTGGATATGCAATCAAAAGTAGGATAGCTGGATCACAAGATAACTCCTTTTTTAAGATTCTGGGGGACCTGCCAGGATTTTCATACAAAGATACTCTTTAGTCCACACCAAAGCTAATACTTTTTTCAATTATAGGTATTTTAATGGATATAAGGTGATGACATGCCTTGGTTATGCTTAGCATTGTTTATTATCAGTGGTGTTGGGCACCTTTATAAATATACCAGTTCCTACATGTAAATCTTCTTGGGAGAGATTAGTTTTAAACTTATCTACCACTTAGATTCATTTCTTTGGATTTGTTTGCTTTCCTTAAATTGAGCTGTGTATATTCTTTTTAAATATTACATGTTAACCTTTAATAAAATCAATGGTGCATACTAACAGAGCTTGCCCATGCACATGTCTGACAAAGGGAAACGCATTCAAATAGAAAAATTATCTTAAAAATCACCACAGCGCTTAAATAGACTCCTGACTTGGAAACAAAAGAAACCTCTTCTGGCTGGAGAAGCACTAGTTCTCCATGAGATAAATATATTCTTCCATTCTGTGTGTTGTATTTTAATTTTATGGTGTATTTGATATATAGAAACCTTTAGGTTAGTTAATCCTTTGAGTACTATGTTAGGTACATGCCACATTAGTATATCCCATAACTAATATGTGTTAAATGCTAGGTTTGACCCTTACCAATGCAAGCATAATTTGTAGAAATATTTTTTGTGTGTGAAAAACACTATTTGTAATTTCTATCAAAATTACATAAAACCAATATCAATTTTATGTAACTATATAAAATCAATACCAAAACAAATATCCATTTGTACATTATGTACTAATAATGGACAATCCAGAAAATTAAGGAAACAATTCATGAGATTAGCTGAGAGATTTGACATTGTTTTCTCTAGCAATTTGACCAGACACAACAGTCCTTAATTTTCCTTTCTTGGGAAACAGTTTACAAGTGACTCATTGATAAGTCAGCGTTTCTGTGTATTTGTGGTTCAGCTTTGACAGATCGTGGCTTACAGAGGTCCAGAATACCCACAGTACTCTGCAGATCCAGTGCTACCCTAGCACAGCTCTAATGATGAGGCTGGAGAAATTGCTCAGCAGTTAAAACAGTGTACTCCTCTTGCACGAGTTTGATTCCCAGCATCCAGACTATGTGGCCCCTAATGGCCTGAAATTCTAGGTCCAGTGTATCCACTACCCTCTTCTAGCCTCTATGGATGCCTCTATGTGTATGTACACGCATTTTCACAGAAATTCAGAGATAACACATAACTAAAAAGAAGTATTTTAAAAACCAAGAAGGATGTGGTGCATCTGTGCATAGTGAAGCAGAAATGATGCCATGAACATTGCTGTTTTCTCTGGAGAAGATTTTCAATCCATTTGTTTTAGCTGGTGTACAAAAAAAATGGGTTTCACTATGACATTGTCAAGAATATGTATCATTGTGCTCTGCATGTTTACCCTCATCATATCATGCCGCCCCACCACTGCATGTTCTCTTTCCTTCCTCAAAACAGCCCTTCTTCTGCTTTCGTTTTCTGTTGGGTTGATACTCACTTCATATCCCTGCCCCGATTTCCCTTGAGGAACAATCTCTCAATTTCATGCCATCTTACTGGACCATTTATAAAGGCCTAACCATTTTCTCCAGCTGAAAAGTAGATGAACAACCCTCAAACGAGTCCATCTGACCTCATATCTTGTGAATTATACAGTATTATACAGAGAAAAATACAAAAAGTGACTGGAATCAATCCACATTGCTCATTTGTTTCAGCTTAAAGCATTAAGTCAGAATTCCCATTTTCAGAATACCTGCCGTTTAATTTTCTTGTGATTTTGTCTGGTACCTGTGTTCATCTAACACACTTATATTTAGGTTAAGTATTTGCCATCTGTTTCTGTTGACTTGCGCCATCCAGAGAACTCTAATCATGTTAGCAGCATGTGACAGAATATGCAGCAGTGGCTTCAGACAGTATCATTTCTCCCTGGCTCTAGATGACATGCAGAGAATCTGTCATGCAAGCATTTGCTCAACCCCTACTCTCAGCTGCTCTGATGTTTTTAAAAAAATGTGGAAGATACTTATTTCCCTTTGACTACACATTTGTTATGTAAAAGAACGAGTTTCATTATGATGTTTTTATACATGTTTATCACAGAATTTATTCATATTCATGCCATACTCACAAACCTCTCTTCCTGTCTACTTCTTTGTCATATATCGCTAAGATTCAGGAGAGGGATATGGTATATATGTTCTTTTAAGGGCTGACCACCCTCTGTACCTTGGCAAGTTGAGCATCTCTGTGTTAATCACTATCTACCGGAAATAGAATTATCTCAGATGAGGGCATGTCTTTCTAGGCCAGTGATTATTGTAGTTCATGGAGTTCACAGCTGGCTGTTGATTAATGATTACTTCTCTCCTTGCGTGGCTTGCATAACACCTGCCAGCATGATGAAAGTTAGCAAGTAAGTGTGAAGCTTCCAAATCAATAACACTTGATATCTTCATGTTCAAGGATGTGGTGTCTTCAGCAATGGAGTTTTAGAGTTAAGTTCTGGAGGATGACTATGCAACAACCATTGGGGTTGTTTGGGGTTCTATGGAACCTCACTTGTCAACACCTCCAAAAGATGTTCCTATTTCCAGCACCACCCGTCTGCTAGTGTCAAGGAGTGGAACTGTTATCCTGTATAGGGATGACTAAATAACACTAGAGACCTTTAGAAGTAGATATATGGAAACCTCCTACTATAGAAGTCTCTCTATCTCTATCTCTATAGAAAGAGTTAAAATGGAGTTATTTTATATATATTTTATCTATCTCATTAGCATTTAAAGTAAAGAGTTTTATGATGACACCGCCCTACATATTTATCAATAGACTTTCTTCTTGTCCCTCTCCCATCCCACCTTTATCATCCCATCCCCCTTCATTTTATTGATCTCCTTACTCACAAAGACTGCTCCCATTTGATTTCATGGGACATGTGTTACATTACTCATCCAAAACACCCCCCACACACACATACACACACACACCTTACAATTTCTTCCTATTCTCTCATGGTCTCCTTTCTAGTTTCTTGACTGACTAGCTGGCTAGACCAAAATTCACAAAAATTGTCCCAGTAGCTCAATCCTAAATGGATTGTGGCCCATGAAGTTCCTCCCTTCAGGGCTCATGGAACCCTGTGGAAGATCAAGGAGAAAGGTAGTAAGAGCCAGAGGGAAGAGAAAGCACCAAAGAAACAAAGCCCTCTAAACACAGCAGACCAACTGTGGCAACATGCACAGGGCCTGAATATATCTGGCCTACACAATCACGCCAGTAATGATAGGAGAAGTGGCCACAAGCTCCCATCCAAAACACAGAAACAATTTCCAAATGATAACTGCTAATAAAGGAAAAATTAGCTTTCTCCACTGGAGTCTCATTGGGTAAGTAAACCTCTATTACAAACTTTATATGCTCCAGTACAAGGGAATGCCAGGGCCAAGAAGTGGGAGTGGGCAGGTAAGGGAGCAGGGTAGAGGGAGGGTATAGGGAACTTTCAGGATAGAATTTGAAATGTAAATAAAGAAAATATCTAATAAAAAACATAAAAAATAAAAAAATAAAAAAAGAGTAGGTCCCCACTTACGAGTGAATACGTATCATGTATGTGTTTGGGTCTGGGTTACCTCACTCAGGATATTTTCTAGTTCCATCTATTTTCCTGCAAAGTACCTGATGTCTATGTTCTTAATAGCTGAATAGTATTCCGTTCTGTAAATGAAACACATTTTCTTTATCCATTCATTAGTTAAAGGATATCTGGGCTTGTTTCCAGTTTCTGGCTGTTACGAATAAAGCTGCTATGAACATAGTTTAGTAAGTGTCCATGTGGGACAATGGAGCATATTTTTGGTATATATCCAGGAGTGGTATGATCCGGTCCGTGGGTCAGTCAATAGGGTCTGCAAGAGAGAGAGTGAGGACTGAGGGACAAGAAATGTGAAGAATGGAGACAAGACAGGCTATCTGATCAAGTCTCATTTATTGAAATGCAATTATGGGTATATAAGCACAAGCTGGAGAGTGCAACTGGAGATACTTAACCACAAGTCCAGGATGTGTAGGAGAAAAAGAAGAAGTTATTAGAGTGTGTTGGGCTTCTTGCAAAAACATCATGCTAGAAAAACAAGTCTCTCATCAGGGTGGAAAAGTACCACCTGTAAGTAAGTAGCCCTAGTTGGCTGCAGAGATGATGATAGCTGCTTTCTGCTAAGAGTCAGCTCCCAACAGGTCCCCTTTTTTAATTTTTTCAAAAGGGGATACCTGGCAAATACAGTAGATGCTCACAGTCATCTATTGGTTGGAACACAGGGCCCCTAATGGAGGAGCTAGAGAAAGTATCCAAGGAGTTGAAGGGGTCTGCAACCCTATAGGTGGAACAACAATATGAACTAACCATTACCCCCAGAGCTCGTGTCTCTAGCTGCATATGTAGCAGAAGATGGCCTAGTCGCCATCATTGGGAAGAGTGGCTCCTTGGTCTTGCAAACATTATATGCACCAATACAGGGGAAAGCCAGGGCCAGGAAGTGGGATTGGGTGGGTAGGGGAACAGGACAGGGGTGGTGGTGGTACGGTATAGGGGACTTTCAGGATAGCATTTGAAATGTAAATGAAGAAAATATCTAATAAAAGTTGAAGAAAATTACTTATTTTTAAAAAGGGGTGGGGGGAGGCCGGGAAAACTTACGGAAACTGTGCCTATCTTAGGTTGGAACAAACCCTAGCCTCCCTTTTCCCATCTCTGGACAGTCAACAGCCCTGTTTTGGTTGTGCTCCTGTCTTAGGTTGGTGAGGCCTCAAAATTAGGGGCAGGGGTCTTGGGTGTTTTCTTACTCATCATTGGCTATCCGGTTAGCACTTAAGTTAGGGACTATTCCTTGTCAGTCTAGATGACAGAGGTTTTAGAGTCCCCTACTTCCAGCCTATGATAATGGACCTATTATGGGTTTCATTTGAATAGTATTTATCTGCTGTCATACAAAAGACATCAGTTTGTTAAACAGTATGGGCCCAAGAGACAGAGAATAAGCAGACAGAACCTCTTCCCCACATAAGCACTGGGTCTGGCCCATCCGGTTAGTGGGTCTCTCCAGAGGACTGTTGCAAAATTCTTTTTGGTATTAGGCATTTGAGGCATGATTTCCTCATTGGGGCTGCACATAATCAATCTCAGCTGAGATAACAGATCTCAGCCCCAGAGATTAATGGGAAGTCCTGACATGGCATATGGTTGTATATTTCCCTCTTTATCTTTCCACTTAAGCACCTTAGAGCTTTGTTGTGGATTTTGACTTTGGCCAATACCCCTTAGATTTGTCAAGGTTGGGGTCAGAGGCCAGGTGATGGATCAATCACTTTGTCTTATAATAGTCACATCAGCCCCTGTATCAACCAAGCCTCAGAATGCCTTTCCATCAAGCCATATTGTCATCATAGGTTTTTGTTTAATTATAGGTTGCACCCAGTATGCATCAGATGAACCAAAGCCTTGATCCCCTCTCTTAGGCCTCTTATATTAGTCATTAGTAGGAAGCAATGGAAGTAACAGTAGCTGAGCTATCCTCCTTCCTGTGGGGATGGTGACTATATTATGTATTGCCTTGGCCATTAACTTAATCTTTCCTTGATAGTCATTGTCTATAGCACCAGGAAAACTTTGTAGACCCTGCATGGCAGCATGGCTTCTTCCCACTATCAGGTCAAACACATTTGGGTAGAGTGGCCCAGCACTCTGATAGTTAGGGCCTGAGGTCCCATTTCTGGGGTTAGTACTGTGTAGGTGGCAGAACTGAGGTTCAGTCCTGCACTTCCTGGGATTGCTCGACTAAGCTCTGAAAGGGACTGATGCTTGCTGGCATGAAGCTGATCGCCCTGTAAACCTGTTTTGGCTTGTGTTGGTTTGGGGTCCTGGGCTGGCCCCTCCTCCTGTTTCCCCAATTAGGGAAAAGGGTGTTCCCTTGTGTATCTGTTTTGGATCTACACTTATTAGCTCAATGATTTCCGAGTTTGCAATGTGAGCATAGCCCAGGCTGTTTCTTTGGCTGTGTCAAAGTTGACTCGTTTACTACCCTGCAATCTTTTGCAAAATGTCCAGGCTTGCCACACTTAAAACGGGCCTTTTTGTCTTTACTTGCCAAGAAGTCTCTTACTGACTGTTGTTGCATGACAGCCACCATACCTAAGCCCTGTTGGTAGATAGGCCCTATGTCAGAACAGAGTCTGAAGTACCCAGTAAGGTCTGTCTTCTTCCTGTAGGATCTAATGGCTGCTTGCCAGGCAGGATTGGCATTATCAAATGCAAGCTGTTTCACATAGTCTACACCTGCCTCTGCATTACCCAAAATCCTCCCTGCTGTTGCCATCAGTCAATGAATAAAATCAGAAAATCTTTCATCATGCTTTAGTCTGACTGCTGTCAAAGGTGCACTAGGTTCTCCCTTTACCAGGAGTTTATGCCAAGCTTTCACAGCTGCATTTTGAATTTGAGCAAATAAACTTGGGTCATATTGCATTTGGCCATCACTTGAAGTGAATTGCCCTTCTCCCACTAAGGCATCAAAGAACCAAGCATTGCCTGCCTGAACATTCCTCCTAGCCATCTCTTTACAATCCTCATGACACTCTGATTTCCAGATAAAATGGTCACCACTGCTAAGAACTGCTCTTACTAGAGTATTCTAATTCCTAGGAATCAGCCACTCCTCTGCAGCAGATTCCAGGATTGCAAGAGTAAAAGGAACAATGGTGCCATATTGTGACACTGGATTTTTTTAATTCTTTAATGATTTAGAAATTGAAACCTGTGTGATGTCTCCAAGCAACACCTTCAGCATCTGTGGTCCCAGTTACAGGGAAAGCCTCAGACCCTCCCTCCTCTGGGCAATATACTATGGCTGAACTAAAGCTAGCTGGCAGGGGCCGTCTTTGGACTCTGTGTTGAGGAACGTGAGGACCCAGGGGATTTTCTGGGGTGGCTTTGCCCTCCCAAGAGATCTTCCTGGTCTTTAATTCTTGTAGCTGATTAAGTCCCGATACTCTTCCTCTAATTCTATTTGTTTAATTCCTCTAACTCTATTGGGGGGTATTTTATTCTGCAATTCCTTTTAAGGATCCAAGGCAGCCATCGCTAGGACACCATCAGGTGGTCCAGGGGCACAGATGGAGGAGGTCTCTGAAAGGGGAGCCATTCATAATCATAACATTTAGCCACCTCTTCCTCCAGGTCATCCCTGTCCGACTCAGAAGGCATATAGTGATGAGCAGTTGACACAAAGAACATTTCAATGCTGTTATGAAACCCTGCAGGCCTATTGCCACAGCTTCTGCACTTTGCCATTCCCAGGTATGCTTTGAAATAACCAACAAAACAATAAGCACTGATTGCCAAAAGGAAACGAAACCCATGAGATTCACACAGAGAAACTTGCTAACAGGTTGTATAGGGATATGCTTTTTCTTAAGGACTTTGTAAAACATCAGCAGGCAGTTCATAGCAAACAGTTGTAACAAATTGTTTAATATAACCAGGTATGTCCAAGCATTGGAGAAATGAAAGTTTCCCTCATCACTTATTTCTTGCCCCATTTTTGTTACTATGACTCACCAGTCTCGATGTGGCAGGTTCCCAAGGTGACCACCTTTGTTTGGTCCACCCTTCTTCCACTAACATCCCTCACAGGGTCTCTCATTCTCACTGTCCCTGTTTGGGTGCCAGAAGACCTGATTCACTTCTTAATGGGGTCTGCAGGAGAGAGAGAGTTGGGACTGGGGCCATGAGACATGAAGAATTGAGAAAAGACAGGCTATCTAATCACGTCTCAAGTCTTGTTTACTGAAAGGCAACTGTGGGTATATAAGCACAAGCTGGGGAGTGCAGCTGGAGATACCCCCAAGTCCAGGATGTGTAGGAGAAAAACAAGATGTTATTAGAGTGTGTTACACTGTGGTGGCTTCTTGCAAAAACATCACGCTAGGAAAACAAGTCTCTCATTAGGGTGGAAAAGTCCCACCTATAAGTAGCCCTAGATGTGTGCAGAGATGATAGGTGCTTTCTGCTAAGAGTCAGCTCCCAACAGTGGTATAGCTGGATCTTGAGGTAGAACTATTCCAAATTTTCTGAGAAACTACCAAATTAATTTTTAGTGTGGTTGTAAAAGTTTGCACTGCCATCAGCAGTGGAGGAGTGTTTCCCTTACTCTACATCCTTGCCAGCTTGTGCTGTCCTTTGGGGTTTTTGATCTTAGCCATTCTGGTGAGTATGAGGTAGAACTTCAGAGTAGTTTTAATTTGCATTTCCCTGTTGACTAAGGACATTGAACATTTCCTTAACTATTTCTTGGCCATTTAAGATGTGTGAGGCTATACCAGTGCCTAGCAAACACAGAAGTGGATGCTCACAGTCAGCTATTAGATGGAACACAGGGTTCCCAAGGGAAGAGCTAGAGAAAGTACCCAAAGAGCTGAAGGGGTCTTCACCCCTATAGGTGGAAGAACAATATGAACTAACGAGTACCCCCCAGAGCTCATGTCTCTAGCTGCATATGTAGCAGAAGATGACCTAACTGGCCATTATTGGGAAGAGAGGCCCCTTGGTCATGCAAACTTTATATACCCCAGTAAAGGGGAACACCAGGGCCAAGATGTGGGAGTGGGTGGGTAGGGGAGCAGGGCGGGGGATAAGGGAGGGTTTAGAGGACTTTCGGAATAACATTTGAAATGTAAATGAAGAAAATATCTAATAAAAAGTGGAAAAAAATTCCTCTGTTGAGAATTCTCTGTTTATCTCTGTACCCTACTGTACTGGCTGGTTTAGTATGTCAACTTGACACATGCTGGAGTTATCACAGAGAAAGGAGCTTCACTTGAGGAAGTGCCTCCATGAAACCCAGCTGTGGGTCATTTTCTCAATTAGTGATCAAGGGGGAAGAGCCCATTGTGGGTGATGCTATTCCTGGGCTGGTAGTCTTGAGTTCTATAAGAGAGCAGGCTGAGTAAGCCAGGAGAAGCAAGCCAATAAGAAACACCCCTTCACAGCTTTTGCATCAGCTCCTGCTTCCTACCCTGCTTGAGTTCCAGTCTTGACTTTCTTTGGTGATGAACAGCAGTGTAGAAATGTAAGCTGAATAAACCCTTTCCTCCCCAACTTGCTTCTTGGTCATGATGTTTTGTGCAGGAATAGAAGCCCTGACTAAGACACCTACATTTTTTTTAATTGAATATTTTCTTTATTTACATTTCAAATGTTTTCCCCTCTCCAGGTCTCCCCTTTGGAAACCCCCTATCCCATCCCTCCTCTACCTGCCTCTGTGAGGGTGTTCCCTGACCCACCCACTCCCATCCTCCCTCCCTGGCATTCCTCTATACTGGGTCATTGAACACACTGAATCCCAAGGGCCTCTATTCCCACTGATGTCCAACAAGGCCATTCTCTACCACATTTTCAGCTGGAGCCATGGGTCCTTCCATGTGTATTCTTTGGTTAGTGGTCCAGTCCTCAGGAGCTCCATGGGGTCTGACCTATTGACACTGTTACTCCCTCCATGGGGCTGCAAACCCCCTCAGCTCCTTCAGTCTCTTCTCCAACTCCTCCATCTGGGAGCCCTCACTCAGTCCAATGGTTGGTTGAGAGCACCAGCCTCTGTATTTGTCACACTCTGGCAGAGCCTCTCAGGAGACAGCCTTATCAGGCTTTGGTCAGAAAGCACTTCCCGGCATACATTATTTGGATTGTTGGTGTCTAAATTCTTCAGTTGGTTATAAATTTTAGAGACATGTCCTCTGTCAAAAGTAGGTTTGATGAAGATATTTTCACATTCTGTAGGCTACTGTTTAGTCCTACTGACAGCATACTTTGCCTTACAGAAGCTTTTCTGTTTCATGAGTTGCCTTTTATCAATTGTTGATCTTAGAGCCTGAGCCATTGGTGTTGCCTCCTGTACCAATGTATTCAAGGCTATTACCTACTTTCTTTTCTATTAGATGTAGTTAATTAGGTTTTACATTGAGGCCTTTGGACCACTTGAGTTTGAATTTTGTGCAGGGGATAATTATGCAGACATCTGATTAGACCAGCATCGTTTGTTGAAGATGCTCTCCCTTTTCCATTGTATGATGCTGCAGTAAGTCTCCTCCCAAATATGCCTCGGCAATGAAAACACAACACAATTAATATGATTACATGCTGTACGCCTAGATTGGGCAGACCTACCACTACACTACCATCTTCCATAGCTTATAAGACCCCTTAGAACTTGCAGTTTCTCCAGGCTATGTGCTTCTGCTCTGCTTTTCTCCTTCCTCCTCTGTGTCCTCTCCCTCTTCCATTTTTTTTCCTTCTTCTCTCCCCCCTCACCTTCTGCTCCACCTTCCCTTTTATCTGCCCAATCATCAGCTTTCCTTTATTTTACAAATTAAGGTGGGAAGCAGGTTTACAGGAAATTACCTAAGTGCTGACTCATTCCTTGATCACAACCACTCACAGGAGAAAGGAATTAACATCAAATATAATTAGCCCCAGGGCTATCCACAACAGTATGGTTTTGTTTCTTTGTCAATATTTGATTATTGGTAGGTATGTGGATTTATTTCTGGGTCTTCAATTCAATTCCATTAATCAACTTATCTGTTTCTACACCAGTAATATGCATTTTTTATTACTCTTGCTCTGCAGTACATCTTGAAGTCAGGGTGGTGATATCTCCAGACTTTCTTTTATTGTACAAGATTGTTTTAGCTATCTTGGGTTTTTCATTTTTCCATATGAACTTGAGAATTGTTCTTTCAAGATCCATAAAGAATTGTGTTTGATGGACATTGCATTGAATCTGTAGATTGCTTTGATAAGATCGACATTTTCAATATGTTTACCCTTCTGATCCCTGAGCATGGAAGACTTTCCATCTTCTAATACTATCTTCAATCTCATTCTTCAGAGACCTAAATTTCTTGCCATACTTGTCTCTTAATTGATTTCTTTGAGTTATACCAAGATATTTTCATATCACTTGCTGGTGAGAGTGTAAACTTGTACAACCACTCTGGAAATCAATTTGGCAGTTTCCAGAAAAACATTCCTGGGCATATACCCAAAAGGTGTTCCATTGTACCACAAGGACACTTCCTAAACTATGTTCATAGCAGCTTTATACATAATCATCAGCAGTAGAAACAACCCAGATGCCCCAAAACCAAAGAATGGCTAAAGAAAATGTGTTTCATTTACACAATGGAATAATACTCATCTATTAAAAATAAGGACATCATGAGTTTTGCAGGCAAATAGATGGAACTGGAGAATATCATCCTTGGTGAGGTAACCCAGACCCAAAAGACATGCATGGTATGTACTCACTTATAAGTGGATCATAGACACAAAGTAGGGATAGATTACATGATGTAATCCATACGTGCAAAGAAGTCAAGTAACAAGGAAGGCCCACAGGGGTATGCATAAATCTTACTCAGAAGGGGAAATATAATAGGCTTCAGAGGTGGTTGGTGGGAGGGAAGTGGTTCAGAGAGCAGATGGGGAAGTGAATAGGTGGGAGGAATCAGGTGTAGGGAGAGTTGAGGAAAGAGAACCAAAATTGTCTGCAGACATGGGAGGTGGCATTTCTAGGATGTGCCAGAGACCTAGGACAGGCCTGGGGAAAGTCCCAGAGAGTGTATAAAGAGGACTCTATCAGGGAGGGATATGGAGCCTGAAGTGGCCACCTCCTGCAGAAAGACAGAACTCCTAGTGGAAGGATAAAGACACCAACTCACCCACGAAACCTTAGACCCAAAATGTGTCCTGCTTACAAGATATGCAGGGACATAGAGCAGAGACAGAGATCTAAGGAATGTACAACCAATGACGGGGCAGACTTGAAATCCATCCCATGGGTACTTGAATCAGAGCAGATAAAGAAATCAAGCAAGTGAAGTGACCTGGAAGCTTCCTGCATACTACTAGCTTTCATGGTGCTGGAAGATTCTATGCATGCTCCCCAGAGAGTAATTAATTACCCATCAGTGAACCATGTGAGCTACAATGACAAAAGGCCATACAAAATGTGGATACTAGTACAATAGGGGTACTGATGTTGTGGGTTAAACAACAACATTCTAATAGGATTTAAAATCCACTTGGTACAATTAACTGGGCCAAAAAGCAAAACAAAACCAACCAAACAAACAACACAGTGGCTGGCTAGGACAGAGACCCTACAGACAACCTAATACTATTATTCTGGTAAATAGAAATAGTATTCAATAGCTCCTCCTCAATTCTTCTCTTTATACACATAGATTAGTACATCTCTCATTAGACTAGACAGTAATAAACACAGACGCCCACAATTGGTCAACATGCAAAGAATTAGATATTCTGAAGTGCTCAGATGAAATAGGGCATCTACATCATACTCCCTTCCCAAAACACTCAGAACATTGCAGAAGAAAGATGTTAGGAGTCAGAGGTATTTGGAATCTGCAGTAAAATAGTATCTGTTGAAAATGACACAAATGAACTCATAGCACCTGTAACTGCATACCCAAGACCTAGACAAGATTAAGTCTGGGAAAATCTCTACATGAATTGAAAAGGGATTCTGATTAAGTTCCACCTGTGAGGACCTATTTTCAATTGATGGTTGCTGGGAGAGAGAGAGAGTTTTCTTTACCAATGTGAACCCTGAGAGGCTACTTATGCTCCAGTAGATGGTCTTATATCCATTCATGTGCCAGAAGCATTATGTGGAATCAGTGGTTTTCTTTTTTAAAGAGCATGTGAAGGTATAACATAAAAGTAGTGAAGGATTGGGAACAACTGCAGGAAAGAGAATGTAGGACTGAATTTCATAAGAATGTATATGTTTATATGAAATTCTCAAACAATAAAGCAGTCTAGGAGAAAAACCCAAGTCCACCTTGCCTGGTAATAAATTATAAGGTCTTAGCTGTAGCTTGGTTTTTCAGTCTCTCCAGTTATAAGGTTATTATAACTGTGCTTACTGTATAACTTAGTTTTATTCATTGAATAAAGCAATATATGCAAATTCCCTGTGTTTTCATAGGCACTTTAATAAGCCACAGCTTGCAGAAGAAGATTGGGTAATTTATTCAGAAACACAAAGCTACAAAACTATTGTCTCTGACATAATATTACAATAAAATTTGCAATGTATGTGAAAGGAGATATGGAAGTACTCAGCCTCAGTTGCCTGTTCCCTAAAAGTAATCATAGCACTGACCCCTATACTAAAGGTCCTGATATATGTGAAGAACGGCAACAGCCCAGAACTCAGTGACTTCTGCCCTCAGTACCATGTATAGATTCATGTATTTATTAATTCATTTATTATCTCATTTATTTCATAAATATAGATGTTCCAAGCTCTATGCCAGACATTGAAAACATCAAAACAAATAAGAACTAGTATTTCTGACTCCCTTTTTGTATGGATTTTACTAAATTGTTAGTATTTCCAAAAGTGCCCCCCCCATGTGACTTGAGATTTCCACTCGCTGAACTTGTACTTGGATGGGAATATCCACCTCAGCTTCCCGCTGAACCCTCCTCTTAGTCACACTCTATCTGCTCTTTGACACCCATTAATACAGTTTCTGGAGAAAGATGGAAAGTTCCCCTCCAAGGACAAGACACTAACTCCCCTCTAGCAAGAAAAGGTCACTCATTCACCTAAAGCTGGAAAAAAAAATTATTCTGTAAGGTTAAAAGAGAGAACAGCTTCATTAAGTTGACAAATAGCCTTGACTGCTTTTCTCCCAGGGCTGAAGAACTGGAGATTTTGGAGTAATTATTTGTAAAGGCAGACTTAAACATCATTTATTATTCTACCTTAATCAACTTGCAAATCAGAATCCTCCAGACTTTCTTCTCTAATTTCTATAGCAGGAATGGTATCTTGTTTTAAAAAACAACAAGTTGTTAATGTTTTTCAAGCTTCTTCCCACATTAATATATAATTATGCATCTCTCCCAGCATTAATTTAGATAACACAGGATTTGCAGCTTTAATCTCTATTTTCAGATGAGTAAATAAAGCCACAAGTAAGTCAGTGGCCACCAAGCTTCCAATCATAAGTGATGATCATACTTCAAAATTATATGCCTTGAGAAAAATTGCGGAAAAAAATGTTGGAACTCCTAATCCTGTATATGGGATGATCTAAACTATGTAACTGGAGAAATAGAAGAGAGGACACAGTTGGTGGTGATGAGTTTTTTCCTATGAGAAGGTCTTATGAGACTTCTCCATATTTTATTAGTGCTCCAATATGTTTGTATACTATTTTCTTAAGGTAAATGTTGTCTTTCATTCTCCTCTCAAGAAAAAGAAAGGATGAAAGGAAGAAAGAAAGAAAGAAAGAAAGAAAGAAGTAAAGAAAGAGAGAAAGGATTTTCTAATAATCAAATGAAATCATTGTACACTCATTTTATCATCAGAAATATTAAAAAGTTAACTATTAAGAGCAATCTGTGAGAATAGAGATATTTCTGTTGTTAAGAAAGAACCAGTAACCAAAGAGCATACATGGGAGGAACCTAGGCCTCCCCACACATATGTAGCAGATGTGCACCTTTGTCTTTATTTGGATCCCCCAACAACTGGAATGGGAGTTTACACTGATTCTGTTGCCTGCCTGTAGATCCTGTTCCCCTAACTGACCTGTCCTGCCTGGCCCCAGTAGGAGAGGATGTGACTAGTCCTTCAGTGACTTGAAATGCCAGGGTGCATTGGTACCTGTGAATTTCATGAAGTCATTGTTTTTAATAGCTGAGTAGTATTCCATTGTGTAAATGTACCACATTTTCTGTATCCATTCCTCTGTTGAGGGACATCTGGGTTGTTTCCAGCTTCTGGCTGCTATGAACATAGTGGACCATGTGTTCTCAGGCAAACAAATGGAACATGAAAATATCATCCTGAGTGAGGTAACTCAGTCACAAAAAACACAAATGGTATGTACTCACTGATAAGTTGATATTAGCCCAAAAGTTCGGAATACGCAAGATTCAATTCACAGACCATATGAAGCCTAAGAAGAAGGAAGACCAAAGTGTGGATGCTTCAGTGCTTCTTAGAAGAGTGAACAAAATACTCACAGGAGGAAATATGGAGACAAAGTATGGAGCAGAAACTGAAGCAAAGGCCATACAGAGACTACCCTACATGGAGATCCATCCCATTTACAGCCACCAAAACTGGATTCTCTTATGGATGCCAAAAAGTGCTTGCTGATGGAAACCTGATACAGCTGTCTCCTGAGAGGTTCTGCCAGAGCCTGACAAATAAAGAGGCAGATACTCATAGCCAACCATTGGACTGAACGTGGGGTCCCAAATGGAGGAGTTGTAGAAGGGACTAAAAGAGCTGAGGGGGGTTACAGCCCCATGGAGGGAGCAACAGTGTCAACAGGTCAGGTCCCTGGGAGCTCCCAGAGACTGAACCACTAACCAAAGAATACACATGGAGGGACCCATGGTGCTGGTCGCATATGTGGCAGAGGATGGCCTTGTTGGACATCAGTGGGAGGAGAGGCCCTTGGGCCTGAGATTATTTGAGGCCCCAGTGTAAGGGAGTGCCAGGGCAGGAAGACAGGAGTGGGTGAGTGGGTGGGAATCACCCTCATAGACGCAGGTGGAGGGGGGATGGCAAAAGGGGCTTCCAAAGGGGAAACCTGGAAAGAGAAAAACATTTGAAATGTAAATAAAGAAAATATCCAATTTTTTTTTAAAGAAAGAAATTATGTGGGCTAGTTTAACATTTTGCCAATGTATCCCACAAAGGATTTTGAAGAATAATAAATTGCTGCAGAGTTGAATAGCCATTGGGCATTATGTATCTGCATAGAGATATGGCTCCATAGAATTTTCCACACCTGACAAGCACTTCAAATATCTTCACAGTACAGAAAAATCTGCTATGGGTGCATTTCTAATCTGCTGCTAACATACAAAGAGAGTCCTTGCCAACATTTCTCCACCTTATTGATGCCGGGGTATATTTTAAAATGATAGTGTTTGTAGAGTCCTGTATCATAGCATACAGGGTAAAATTATGCAGAGCCAGCTGAAAGAACTCCAGGGGTCTCTGATCCTACTCAATATCTCAGTGTTCTGTGTAGCTGATCCTGAATTGCAGCTCATCCGTGGGAAACTTTCCCTTGATCATGCAATCACATGGGGTAGGAAAAAAGAAAAATAAGAAACCAGTATATCAGACACTTAAAACTTTCCCACCATTTGTACATACTCCTGCAGTGAATAATTGTTATTTCTGGAGAAAAGACAGCTTCCCAGGCAAAATTTAAAAAATATCATTAAATCTGCATTAAATCTTCAATTAATCATTATGTTAAGTGGAGGGAAAGTACCAACAAAAACTGTGTGGCCATATAATAACTCATGAATATAAATAAGAGGTCCTAAATTACTCCTTAACCAAATATTTGGACATTCACCATTATCAGTAATTATATAGCTTATCTGAGAAGAAGGAAAATTGAAGAAGCAGTTTGGACTTAATGCTCATTTAACTTTAAGTAGGCTCAGTTCTTTAAAGGAGAAACCCAGCAAAGTGGCTGCCTTGTATGGAGAATGCTTTCAAAAGGCCCTGCTTGTCAAAAGTTGCTTTTGTGACTTCACTGAGAGAAGAGAAAGATAGTTTGTTTATTAGAAAGGAGTAACTATCTGCTTTTTAAATAAATTCATTTTGTGAGAGTTAATTTTTCAGAAACCTGAATGTTCAGACAGCATGATCCATGGTCATCAAGGAGATGCTGTGAAACCTCTACCTGATGGAAGAACTGAGTTGTGTTGGTGGAGACCCTGGAAGGGCTAGGCCAGCAGCTCTCAACCTGTGGGTCAGGACCCCTTTACCGAACCTCTATCTCCAAAAATATTTACACTATGACTTATAACAGTAGCAAAACTACAGTTATGAAGTACTAACGAAAATAATTTTTTGATTGGGAATCACCACAACATGAGGAACTGTATTAAAAGGTAACAGCCTTTTAGTGAACTCTGTTAGGCAGGTTGAGAACACTTGGGCTAATCAAAGACTTTAGTTCGTAATTCTGATTTTTCCTTAGAGGAATTTGTTTTGGAATTTCCTCATCATTAGAGGTCATTTTTCTGTTGTTTGTATTGCATGTTTACCTTCTGTTAAGGTTTCTCAGTCTCTCTCTGGCTGTGTCTTCTTTGCATAGATGGATTTTTCTCTTGGTGCTCAGCTACCAAGATGTCGGTATAAATTATGATACTTGGTGCCTCCCTTGCATGGGAGAAAGTGATGAGAGCAAAAGGCCAAGGAAGCCCTGGAAGATCACGCAGTACCTACTCCCCTTCTCATTGATTCTACCATAGTAAAGACAAAATTAATCTCATCCTTCTAAAATATTCTGGAAACTAGAATATTCGATCCTGCCTTTCAGCCTTGAGCTACAGGTCAGTCATGAGTCGCGAGTCACTGCAGACACAAGTCTTTGGTTAAGCTTTAAGGACACAAACCTTGGCAGAAATTAATGTACTGAAAGGTAAGAACTGCTTGACATAATATAGCCCACACCGAAACAGAATCATGAAGCTGAAGACTATGAGATTATTCAGTACCCTAGAACCTCCAAAACTATTCAAAAAGTATTCACTTCAAAGCACCTTAAAATGTATAATTTTCTTTTTTTTTTTTTTTGGTTTTTCTAAAAATGTATAATTTTCTAGTTGTAGAAGTTAGTAATTCCAAGTAACAAAGTCATCCATGTCTCTTCAGATGAAAGAATTAAGTATTAACTTACTAGCCCCATTCATGTAAGGAGCCTGCAAGAACAACTCAGATTATATATTTATATAATAAAGGAAGCACTCAATTTAAAAAAACATCAAAATAAATTTATGATTGTGAAAGCTAACAACTGCAGAAAACAAAATCATTAGTGTACTCAGTAATAGCAAGTAGTGAAATTAGTAATAGCCAAACTATCCATCCATCTCCTCTGGCTTTTTAAAAAGATTTATTTAGCTATTTATTTATTTATTTTATGTATAGGAGTACACTGTCTTCAGACACTCCAGAAAAAGGCAACAGATTCCATTACAGATGGCTGTGAGCCACCATGTGGTTGCTGGAAATTGAACTCAGGACCTCTGGAAGAGCAGTCAATGCTCTTAACTGCTGAGTCATCTATCCAGCCTTTCCTTTGGCTTTTATACTCTTTCCACCTCCTCTTCTCCAGATTCACTGAGCTCTGATGGGAGTAATTTGAGCTATGTGATCCAAGGTCTTTGTCTCTTTGTCTCTGTCTCTTTCTGTGTCTCCCTCTCTCTGTGTCTCTCTCTCTCTGTCTCTGTCTCTGTGTGTGTGTGTGTGTGTGTGTGTGTGTGTGTGTGTGTGTGTGTTTCTGTGAGTCTCTGCATTTGCTCCCATTTACTGTAGGAGGAAAGCCCTCTAATGGTGGCTGAATAAGGCACTGACCTATGAGTATAGCAGAATAGCATTAGGTGTCATGTTATCATTACTCTTTTTCCAGATCAGTAGTACTTAGATTTGCCATAAGTGTCTGGACAATCCAGTCTCTGACTCTTGGTCACCCAAGCAGTGTCAGGTATTGGCTCTGTCCTGGAGCAGGCCCCAGGTCAAATCAAACACTGGTTGCTTAGTTCCATAAGGTTTGTGCTACCATTGGCCCAGTGCATCTTTCAGGCAAGATAGCACTTCAGACCAAAGGTTTGGTGGCTTGGTTGGTGTTTATGTCTCTCCCTTGGTTGCCTGCAGAGTATCTGCCTGTTTCAAAGAGACTAGAAGATTGGAGTGAACATTCTGTGTAGGTACTAGCTCTAACTCTCAATGTTCAGTGAGTTGGATAGATGTTGTCTTCAGCAAAGTGGCCTTGTTGTCAGTTGGAGGAGAATAACCTACAGTCTTGGCAACAGCCTGGATTTGGGGGGGGGGATTTCTATGGGTCTCCTATAGCCAACAACACTCCTGGTACTGCAAGCCTTATTTGGTGACAAGGGATGGCCAACTGGGAGTCTGTCCTTCTTATCATTGGAGACTTCATTAAGATTGAATGGCAGAGATCTTACATCTCCCATAAATTTCACCCAGATCTTCTCTCTGAAGAGTGGGAATAAGCCAATGAAATGTCAGGTGTCATAATCTTGCTGAGTGATGAAGAAAAGCCTCAGCCTAGAATTTTCCAGTAGACGGAATTCCTAGAAACCTGATAGAAGTAGACGATGGAATGTGGATTTATTCTGGGAACAGCAGAATGTTATGGTGGCACTGAGTGAAAGAGACAAACACAAGCCAGGCAGTCTCCATCTGCACAGGGCTGTCACTGTCTCCAGATAGAGCCTGTTGACACCTAGGCAACAGCTCCTGAGACCCCATGCAGAAGGTTCTATGTTTGCCCAAAGTGTGAATTTCAAGTCAGCAACATTGTAGCAATTCAATGTAGCAAATCATTAAAACCAATGTGGGATTTTTGTAAGTGTTCAAAATGTAATATGTGAACAGCAACTGTGAATGGTAAAAGTAGCATAGGAAATATGGAGGTAAGCAAATAGAAATGGATGAAAAAACTCAGTAAAGAACAGGCTTTATTCCGAACAAGCAGCTTCTCTCTAAAGGAGGAAAAATGACGCAATGGTTGGTAAGATTTGGCTAAATTGCTCTGTTCTTTACCCTCCACATAACTTTTCTCTATGTGTTCCTTCTGCTGTAAGCTTTGCATATGCCTTCTACTCCACAAAATTCTTCTGGTTTCAGGAAACATCTCCTATGACCCCTTTGTAAGGCTTTTGTGCATTTTGGCCCTGTCACTGGCCAGGCTGCTATGTTATGAATGTTATCACCAAATGGTAATGTATGATATCTGGATCCAGTTCCCTTGTCCACTTTTTCATGCAGGATCTAGGGTGTTGATTGGCTCAAAGACGGGGCATAGCTGTTGATGGAACATTCCTCTGGTGAATGTATCTGTAGATCTCAATTAGGAGGGGGAAAGTAGAGGACGTTAGCACATGTCACAACACATCACTGCTCCTTCTTCCATTCTGCTCTGTTTCCAGAAAGAAAGAAAAAAGAAACTTTATTTCTGTCCTCAGGGGAGGCTAAGTAAGGAGGAGCCGCCTGCTGCCTCTGCCTGGAGTCTTGTGCCAGCTCGATAAATTTAACTCACTCCCGCTCATCTTTTCCTTTTCCTTTCAGCAGAAGGCAGACAACAAGACTGGTGAAAGCCAGTGGCAAATACAGTTGTGGAATGAGCTGAAAACAACAGAGGAGAAAGCAAACAGGCTGGTGGTGCTTTGGAAAAGCAATATCCTGACTTCTTTCAAAGCACACATCATTTCATCACCTAAAAATTCCCCATTTCCAGCTCCCTTGGCTACGTTCTCTAGATATCCACTGTAATGTACCTGGTAACACAGACATAGCACTTTCCTCCTCCTTCACTGGGATCTAAATTGAAAAATAACTCCTGTGCGTGCACTTAAGATTTTATATCTAGACATTAATAATGCAATTCTTATTTACTGAGTGGTTACTGTATATAGATGGGATGCTCTAGGCTGTGGCAGAAATCAGAATGAATGTTGTGGCGTAGGAGAATGCTCTGCATTTGGAAGAAACTAAGAAAACATTGCTTCCTAGTCTAGACAGGGAAACCGAGGCTCCTGAAGAGCAGAATTTCGAAGCTGAGATGTGGCTTTGCTATAAACAGTTTACAGTCAAGCAATGAATAAAGCTAATGTATAATGCAAAGAGCAAACATCATGTCAGGTGAACATTCATCATTCTATTGTCTCCTTCACTTTCCCTAAGAGCTATGAGATGCCATTTCATGCCAGCCATTCTGTTAAACGCCTCATGGATATCACCTCATTTAGTCCTGGTCACCAGTTGTAAAGGTGAGAAATCTGAGCCCCTAAAGGTTCAGGCTTAAGATTCTGGGAGTCAGAATCATGAGCTCACATTTTGTTTAGGCACCTTATAGATGTTGTCATCTGTGTGAGGGGAGAATGAATATTGGAGGATGAGTGAGGTATGCATGGATGTATGGAGGTCAGAAGACAATCTTAGGTATCATCCTCAGGTGCCTGCCACCTTTTACTCAAAATAAGGCATCTTATTTGCCTGGAACATTGCCACACGGGCAGGTTTTCAGTGATTTACGTGTCTCTACATCTATTACTGCTGTTGAGATTACAAGTATATGCCACCACATTCTTAACATGGGTTCTAGAAATCCAAACTCAGGTTCTCATGGTTATAACACAAGTGCTTTACTGACTGAGCCATCTCGCCTGCTGCTGGTGTTTCTTAACTTTGCTGTGCTTCCCTTTTAAAGGCAATAGGAAGCTAGGAATGATTAGCTCATTGTATCACTACAAGAATCGAGTGAATGGAAAATACTTAACACTCAACTTGACCCTCTCTCATGCACTCTGAAAATCATCTGCTGTCTGCACTTTTTGCCCTTGTATCACCCTTGCTGTCTTCTTCGCAGCTTACTTTCTGCTAATTACTGTAGTCAATTTGATCTATAGCTTTAAGAAAAAGCAAAGTGTGATCTAGAAGAATATACAGGGGCTGGCAGATAAAGGTGCTTGCCACCAAACCTGAAGATACAAGTTTGGTCCCCAGGACCCACATGGTAGAAGAGAAACAGTTCCTGAGAATTATCCTCTGATGTCCACACTTATGCTGTGGCACACACAACAAATAAATATATATATTTACACATAAATCAAATGTAATATTTAAAAATTAGAATAGAATAAAAGCCAAATTTCACACAGAAACTTATTAAATAAATAATAGTAATGGTACAATTCCTATAAAGAGTTCCATATGCTCTCTATGTGACCAGCAATATGTATTTATAGGACAATGACTGAAATAATATTATCTGGAAATTGAACCTATAATTCCAGTACTTGGGAAGTTAATGCTGAAAGATTATGAGTTTAAGGCCAATCTACATTACATGGCAAGGTATTAT
The DNA here is from genome assembly GCA_902729485.2 of Mus minutoides. Taxonomy (NCBI): domain Eukaryota; kingdom Metazoa; phylum Chordata; class Mammalia; order Rodentia; family Muridae; genus Mus; species Mus minutoides. The sequence goes on along the minus strand of LR752491.1, from coordinate 17,466 downwards.
CTAAAAAAAAAAAATTATTGAAAGTAAAGTAAAGGGGTAAATTGGGTATCTGGGACAAAAAAAAAAAAGTCCCTGAGTTTGATCCCGAACCCATCCATATATTTAAAAAGCCAGATATAGTGATTCACATACATAATCCTAATACTAAGGAAGCAGAGGCAGGCAGATCCCTGGCACTTGCTGGCCTAACCTATTTGATGAGCTTGAGGCCAGTAAGAGATACTGTATAAAAGAACCAGGTAGATACAAACTGACTCACTAAACTCAAGGTTGACCTCCAGCCTCACATGCATAGACATACGTTCTTGCATACTTACATGTAGGCATGCACCCACACAGGAACACTACAAACCTAGTAAATAAGTAAATAAGTAAATAAAAAGAAATGAAGACGAGGGTAAAAAATCTACCTGGGAAGACACTGATTCCCTGCAGAAGACACTGAACTAAAGGATACAATACCTTCAGGTAGGAGGGAGGACTACCTTCTCACCTGGAGCTTAAGGACAACCCCAAAATGTCAGTGGGAATAGTTTAAAAGGAGTTGACTCTTGAGGAAGAGTCAGAACACAGGATGCCTTAGGCGAGGCTGAATGAGAGTAAACAAAGCCAAGTGGGGAATTATGCATTGACTTGGGAGATATAAGAATAGATTCTGCATATTTGCTAGGACGTCATTCCGTGCCTTCAGTGTGCATGTATGTGAAGAGTTGAGTTCACTGAAATCATTAAAGTGGGACACAGGAGAAAAGTTAAGGACTCTGAAGTCAACATCCGTTTATCTATCCTTTTATCGACTCCTTTTCTCAGCACTTCATGGTAGAAGCTATACTAACACTGGAAATCTAATGAGAAAGAAAAATAACATCACAGTGACCTTACACAAGCTGATTACTTATCATATGAAGAACTCTACTATTTAGATTTTATGATGACCATTGGACCAATGGCAGCAGAAGAAGATGAGCAGTGCTCAGAGTAGGAAACAAAAAACTCACATAGCTAGAAAGAAAAAGTTCAGGGAGGATTTAATTCAGCCAGTCAATTCAAACATCAGAAGATAATAAAAAAAGAAAAAGAAAGATAGAAAGAACATCCCAGTTTTTATACTCAAAATCTCCCAGATTCTCATTTCTAAAGTAGTTGTGGTTAAATTTAGAAGCCCTTAATCGCTTTCCAGTCCAGTGTGCGTGGCTGACTGCAAGATTTTAGGATGTCATTCTTTGATTAGGGGCATCAAACTGGCTGCTGAACCATCTTGGCCCAGCACAATGGGGGCTCAATTGGGGTATGAGTCAGCCAGGAAGCCACCGTGAATGTCAAGAACAAACATCCCAGAATAGCTGTCCACTGGGTACCAGGCTTCAGTGGCTGCCCCAGACTGTCAGCCTGTGAAGTGGGAATGGTATTGAGCATGACAAGATGGGTCGAAGCCAAAAATAATAATTGTTCCCTGTTCTAATGCCTCCCAGAAAAAATAAGGAGAACACGCAGACAGCACCAAGCACTGAGCAGATGTGTGCGCCGCAGGTTGTATAGAACAAGACCTGGTGTGGTGACCATTGCTCAGATGCAGAAATGTTTTCTCCCAAGACCATCCTAGTACCTTTAAGAGGCCTTTCTAAATGTTTGTTTTTAATTTATTTATTATTGTTCTCTGTGCTTGTATGTTTGTTTTATGTGTGAATGCATATATGTGCGGCATGGTAAGCATGTGGGAATCAGAGGACAGCTTTATAGACTTAGCTCTCTCCTTCCATGGTGGCTTCTGGTGCCTGAACCCAGGTTGTCAGGATCACGTGGCAAGCACTTTTTTCATGCTCATGCCCTTCCTCTTGCCTTATAAAAAAATTTTTTTAATGTGACAACAAGAAGTTGGCAAAAAAATGAAGCAAAAGGAATTCAGTTCAGAATCTAGAATGTTCACTAATCATGAGAAGCAAGGTAAACTGAGGGAGAAAAGGATGTGGGCTTTCAGATACCAATTACTTAAATAGGGCTCATGAAGTGTTGGACAAATAGCTTAAGCACTAGAGACATAATGGTAAACAATGCATCATTAAACAATGAGTCTCTACCAAGTCCAAATTCATTAAGCAAATGCTCAGGAGGTCTCCCTTGGGGAGGATGCATAGTGCACCATTAGCTCTCCCCAAGTTAAGTATAAGAAAAACACACTCCCATTACATAACAAGAAGAAAATAAAACAGATTTTTTTTCTTTTCTTATGCAACGAAAAGCTCAGAATTAGGATGTCTTCAGATGTCCTCTGATCCAAATGCCAAAGCACAGTTATTGAAACTCCCTCTCCTCTCTGTCCCTCTCTCCACCCTTCCCCCATCCCTACCCTCTCCTCTCCCTTTGCCTCTCCCTCTCCCCACCCCTACCCTCTCCTCTCTTCTCTATTTCTATATGTTTTTTCCTCGTGCTCCTCTATTACTCTATCATGGTTTCCTTTTTGATGATTTTTTTCAATTCCTAATATCTCTGGGCTTTCATAGTCATGGCTCAGGTGTAGTGAGAGTCATATGAAGGCTTCGTGATTCTCTTTTTGAGTAAGATGCTTATCCTGAGTTACTGACAGTTGGTCAGACATTGTTTACTGCTGGACATGCCACTTAGTACCTGGAGATAGGAATCAGATGCATATAATTCAATAGAACTCTAAGAAAGGGGTATATTCTGTAAGTAAATGGTTAGTTTCTGCACTTTATGTGGGAGGAAACTAACCGCACGACAACCCAGATGCATTAAGACTTCTCCAACACTAAAGGATTCAAGTGGCCACTGAGTTATATTTATTGCTCCTGCCATGAAAGAGCCAAGTTAGACCAGAAAGATTATCCCATCTCTGAGCCTTGGGTTCACTTCTGAAGTAGAGTTATTCCAAGTCTCAGAAGAAGTGTCTTATAATTAAATGCTATAGAGAGGACCAATACCCAAAATAAGACTTCAGACTAACATGCATCTGCTTACTGGGGAGAAGCACCATTCCTGAAATTCCTGGAGTTCCCCTGGTTTCTTTGTTAAGGGCAATGAATTGGTACATGCTTTGATCACATACAAAATATTGTACCAAGTACAAGGCAAATTACAGAGAAAACGAGAGGCAAGAATTAAGACAAAAGTAATTGTCCAATGAGTTATCACTGTGAAGATGTGAAGACAATAAGAGGTGTCTCAGTGTAGCACCAGAGTGGACAGTAAACAAAAACTTGATCTTAGAGCACCTAAGGTAATTATCCATGTTATCAACAGCTGTATGCTGAAGACTGTGCCCAGATATTATCACTGGTTTATTTAGTGACTGTCTTAATTAGAGATTTACTACTGTGAACAGACACCATGTCCAAGGCAAGTCTTATAAAAACAACATTTAATTGGGGCTGGCTTACAGGCTCAGAGGTTCAGTCCATTATCATCCATGTGAGAGCATGGCAGTATCCATACAGGCATGGCGCAGGCAGAGCTGAGAGTTCTATGTCTTCATCCAAAGGCTGCCATTAGAAGACTGACCTCCAGGTAACTAGGGTGAGAGTCTTAAGCCCACACCCACAGTGACACACCTATTCCAAGAAGGCCATGCCTCCAAATGGTGCCACCAAATGGTGTCACTCCCTGTCTCAAGAATATACAAACCATCACAGTGATATTAGATAAAGTTTTGAGATAAAAGGGAAATGTTAAGTGGTGAAGGAATGAATGGGCAATGAACAGCTCCTGATACAGGATATAAAAGATGTTTACTTGAAGACTGGCGAGATGACTCAATAAATGAATTGTTTTTCACATAAGTAATGTAAATGTTTAAGGTATAGGATAACTGATATATGACCACCTCCCTCATAGAGGTTGCAACCCACAAGTTGAGAACCACTGCCTGAGAGCTGTTCCAATCAAGAGTTAGATTAAGGGAAGCTTTGACTAACTCATCAAAAAAAGTTGTGTGTAATATTATACCTGTATCTCCAGAAAGGTTTCGATTCCCCATGGTCATCTCTGGGCATGAAAATTTCTCAATCTCTCTCTCTCTCTCTCTCTCTCTCTCTCTCTCTCTCTCTCTCTCTGTGTGTGTGTGTGTGTGTGTGTGTGTGTGTGTGTGTGTGTGTGTGTGTGTGTGTGTGTGTGGTCCTGCCCACTAGACTCAGACATTAGGTTCTCAATTTTGTTAAACTGGAAATGAATATTGCTTAAATAATCCTGTCCTGCCAATCACTGACCACACATGCAAAATACACAGAAGAACATATTGCTATTATCATAGCATCTTAGCAAAGTCCACAGAGACACAAGAAAATAAGCATATCCTTCAATCTGCCCAGAAATGCTCAGGTAAGTGCTGTGAGTTTGCAAAAGGAAGAACCCTACAAGGGTAACTTTTTGCTAGAATACAGAAATACAAAAAAAAAAAAAAAAAAAAAAAAAAAAAAAAAAAAAAAAAAAAAAAAAAAAAAAAAAAAAAAAAAAAAAAAAAAAAAGGTGATTAAAAAATATGGAAGCAATGTCAGGAGACAAAGGGCCAGAGGTCACTGCTTAAAGAGGACTTGACTGTAAAACACTGGTGCAGAAGTTGAGAACTTGAATCTTATCTCTTCTTTGCAGCTGCTCTTTTCTCTCCATCCCTTCATTAACACTTCTCTGCCTAACTCATTCATGAAACTTTACTCCAGGTGTCACTCCCTCAGTAAGAAT
>LR752491.1:0-12347 GCA_902729485.2 Mus minutoides | reverse complement strand
TTCATCATGGTCTTTGTTGCATTAAGTAAAGCACACACTCTCACTGACCCTTCTATCCTTTATCTACATGGTAGTAAGTGATGAGTGATTCTTAACTCTAAAATTAATTATGACTAGCAGATGAGATAATGCTGAGAGTGCCTAATACAATATAAATAATCCATAAATGTTATTTGTTATCATTGTTATATTTCAAGATCTTGGGTTGTAGTTCTTAGGCTAGTAACGTCACCACATTCAGTGCTGTAGTAACTCCTGGCCATAGTTTTTCCTAATGATCATACTCTAGGCATTGCTATTTCACACTTTGGCATCAATGTGTCAAGACAAATAAAAAAGGGAGAAAGAAGACTTCTAGAGAGCACTTGCTAAAGCTTCCACACCATTCATACTTCTTTCTCTGCTCCTATTCATACTTCATTCTCCATGCCCATCTGACACACATACCTGTTAGCTTCTTCAGGGGTGTATACAGTATTCTGACTGAAATGTATTGCTGATACACTGTTTACTTTCTTATCAGAAAGAATAATATGTGATGTGTGTTTGAAACAACTGAAAGAAAGCACCTTAAATGAACAGCACCTTAAATGCACTACCAAGGATGTGGGGTGGCCATGGGACAAAGTATGAAAAGTGAGACAGCCAGCAAAGGTGGGAGGGGTCCCTAGATCACATCTCTCTCCCGTTTATAATTGTCTTTAAGTCATTGGTGATCAGTTGGTCTTCTACTTCATGCTCAGACACATTTCCCCATACTGATACTCATTCATGTCATTTATTTTCATCCCTTAAAGATTCTGAAAAATTTAAGAGCAGTTCAGTATTTCTCATCTTTGTACTCTCAAATTTTATAAAATATCTGTCGTATCATTGATATATTTATCATTTACGCTAAGACTGATGACTCAGAAGGACAGATAAAAGCTTTATCCTGCTAATTTAAAGAAAAACTTGAATGAACCCCTTCAGCTGCAACCTCTTAACACCTTAGAGTAAAAAAAAATTCCTTTGTTGCTTTTTTAAATCGATTCTAATTTTCTAATAAAATTAATAGTAGAAATACTTTAGAGTGACATACTGACTGCTTTCATAAGCGTAAAAGACTCTTCCTTTTCTACTATTTTGTGTAGTGTAGTGTCGATCAATAGTATTATGGATTTATCCCAGCCTTGTACAGTTCAGTCACAAGATAATGCCACGTGGTGGAGTGACAGCTGATGGATTTTAGCATGCTAAGTATTGGCTGTGCAGCATGACATGTGTCTATGTGGCTTAGTGTCGCCTAAGTCATGATTGCATTTGATACATGACTACTAACGATGAGAACTTATATACATAGGGCATACTTTCCCTGTTTCAAAGGTAGGAGGGCTTTTTTTTTCTTTTGATTTTACTGCTGCTGCCATACTAACCTGTAGTGTGTTGACTTTCTACTCTACTATCTTTGGCTACAGCTCCATGCAACATCTACATTAAAACCACACACATAAAAAGCAATGCTAAGCTTTTTGGCCTTCTCTTTTTATTCCTGTAAATCGAAAGTTATTCCCAAAGAACCATAGTGGAAGTCCACCTATCCTCTGCTGGACAGCCTACTACATGAAAGTCTTGAAGAAGATCAGAAAAAAAAATCAAGTTTCTTAAGATTAACAGATGAGAGTGGATAGCATGACAATCCTTAAGAGCATCTACAACACTCCGTGAAATCCTGCTAGAAGTGGCATTCTTGCCTCCATTACCAAGTGTGGATCGTCAACAGAGAAGAACAACATATGCAGGTTAACAATATCCGACTTATGAGCAGCTGTCTGCCATTATTGTCTTTCTGTCACCCATTACTGTGTTCCTCAACTCAGAGCCCCATAATCTTTGCCACAAGACATTCTGCAAAAATAGACAGGAAAAAATGTCTACATTTATGTTTATATGTGGGCAAAACAAATAAGCCTTTTGCTTAAAATTTCTTTGATTCATAGGAACAGGTTATTTGTTAAGAAGGCAAATGCATGACCTTTCAGCCATGGGTATCACATGAAAACCAAATTAGCTTCTACCTCTATTTTCTAAGCATACATTTTAACTAGTCTCTCACTATCAACAAAATGGCACTTCAGTATATATTGCTACTAATCATATTAACCCTACATTTTGAAAGTTGAAACAAATTACAATGAGGTTTTTTTAAATTGTGCAGGGCAAAGAAACAACCCAAACTCACAAAAATAAAGGCTTTATCCTGCTGGTTTAAAGACAAGTTTGGCTAACTCTATTCAGCTGGAACCTCCTAACAGCTTAGAATTAAAAAAAATCCTCTGTGGCCTCTTAAATTTGTTTTTAATTTTGAATAATATTAATAACATAAATATGAGTCACGTGTTGCCTTCTTTCTTAAGGATAAAAAAAAAAAACACTTTCTCATAAGCATTCCCTGTCTTTGCCAAAGCCTGATGCAATTTATAAATATAAGAATAATTGTACCTATTTTACAGACAGGGGAATTAAGACTCAGAGAGATACAGTTGATTAAGAAAGGGCAGACACTTGTCAAGATTGCATCGACATTCCACTTGTAAATTTGTATTAGTCTCCATACTCCCGAAAACAAACTCTCGATTTATTCATCCCAGGGCTCCTGGTGCTTAGCCAGGTTCCTTCTTAGACAGTAGCAGACAGGACCAAAATGTTATTGTTATCAAGAAGCAGCTGAACAAGACCCCTACATGTTTACTCATGAAATACACTGACAGCTTCCTTTGGTTTACCCACACTTCCCAGAAACAGAATTTCTTGGACTTTCTGTCTGCATGGAGAGCTTCCTTTCTATAAGGAGTTTTACTGTATACGGAATAGTAAGAATTTCTAATACCTCTGCCCATCCTTTCAGAATCATATGTTGGGGAGGGTAATTTTACCTCATCCAACAGGAGTAGCAAACTGTAGACCTCTGCCCAATGTCTCCATATGTCTTCTGCTGGTGGTCAGTTACCTTGACACAAGATATGAGAAGAGCACAGAGAAAAGTGAGTTCAAGTCCTAGTCCTGACTTTTCTTAGCTGTGTGGTCCGCTCTCTAAGCATCCACCTGCAATGCCTGTGATCAGCATACTGACGTATCTTGGAAATTGCTTGGACAAGCCAGGTAGTTAAGCAGGAAGAAGCTCTCACTGCACAAACACACAGACCTGAGTCCCAGAACCTATAAAAAAAAAAAATGGATGCAGCAGCTCACATTTGTAATTCCAGAATCCCTGTGGCAAGATGGGAAGCAGAGCCTGGAAAACCACTGAGAGGTTTACATGTACTCTGGCCTAATGTATGCAGAGTGGTAGAATCAACCAGGGATCCTATCTCAACAAAATGGGAGAAGAGAACTGATTTCCAAAAGCAGTTCTCTGAACTCCACATGCATTTATGGCATATGTGTACACACACACACACACACACACACACACACACACACTAATCACAAATACAGTTTTAAAAAATAAATGTAAAAAATAAGATTTATTGGGATTTTAGGCGAAACCCCCTGGTGAACATTTCATATACCATTACCCATATAAAGATGGTAGGCAGCTACCATTGCATGTTGAATATTGTCCTCAGAGGCCATGAGAGTTCCAGGCTCTAGACTCATAGCTCTCTCCTGTGGGCTTGGCATCTCTGGCATAGATGAGGGGTGAGGCTGGGTACCAGTCAAAATGTTACATCTGAGAAGAGGAAGGAGATGTGACTGGATAAAAACAGAGGATGTGAACCACACAGTGCTCTTAGTCCTGAAAGACTAACCCAAAATCCTGAGGAAGAGCTGGCAATTAACCTCATTCAAAAATGTACAAACATTTCTTCCCCTTTCTCAGCTCAATTCCACATATTCCTTAATAGTACCTTACCCCAATGTCATTTAAAAGGACTCCAACAAGAACATCAGCTAGATGGAGCTGAATTGGTGCCTGGGGAAACACAAGTGACTAAAAATCATGGGAAATAGTCACTCTAGCCCCTCAAGAATCTGGGAATGGGAAAAAAAGTCAAACATCCAAATATCCCAACAGGCCATAAAATGTGGAAAAAGATAACCAGAATATTTCTTAAGAGAGACTCCCTTTGTTTGCTAAAATTTTTAATACAGAGCACTAATAATTCTTTGGGTGAATTTCAAAACATAAAAAATATAAGTTGCAGGTTTTCTTTTCATTAAGTTCTTAAATGACATAGGATGTTAAGAAAAATACCTTGGTTTTCCTGTAATGCCAAGAAGAGTCAGATTCACCATATGGGAAAATAAAGGAGAAGTGAGGGGCTTTGTTTAAAGTCTTTCTCAGATAATGAAGGATGGAAATGGAATGAAGGAATGGGTCTTCAAGGATATGACACCTTTCTTATCTGATTCCTCACTGGGGGTCAACTAAAGTAATTTCTTTTTTTTTCCAACTTTTATTAGATAATTTCTTCATTTACATTTCAAGTGTTATCCAGAAAGTTCCCTATACCCTTCCCCCTCCCAGCCCTGCTCCCCTACCCAACCGCTCCCACATCTTGGCCCTGGCGTTCCCCTGTACTGGGGCATATAAAGTCTGCATGACCAAGGGGCCTCTCTTCCCAATGATGGCCAACTAGGCCATCCTCTTCTATATATGCAGCTAGAGACATGAGCTCAGGGGGTACTAGTTAGTTCATGTTATTCTTCCACCTAGAGGGTTGAAGACCCCTTCAGCTCCTTGGGTACTTTCTCTAGCTCCTTCTTCCTTGGGAACCCTGTGTTTCATCTAATAGCTGACTGTGAGCTTCCACCTCCATGTTTGCCAGGCATTGGTATAGTCTCCCACGAGACAGCTATATTCGGGCCCTTTCGGCACTATATTGCTGGCATGTGCTATAGTGTCTATGTTTGGTGGCTGATTGTGGGATGGATCCCTGGCAGCCGCAGTCATTGGGTCCATCCTTTGGATTCAGCTTCACACATGATCTCTGTAACTCTTTCAATGTGTGCTTTGTTCTTAATTCTAAATTTCTTGCAAAACACATTTGTCCTCTCCCAGAACACGTTTACCCTCCCCACACACACTTACACACACAACACAGACTCAAATGACCCCAAATGAAAATGCCATTTATATCAAAATGCTAGAAACGTATCAGGGCATCTAAAATTACATGAACATCAAAGAACATAAAATCATATCCTTTCTGGATCTCCTCAGGACTCTCATCAAAATAATAAGGAATCAGGTTCCCACTTCCCACACCAATCCTAACATCATCACAACACAGTTACATATTTGCCTTTGTTAAGCTGGGATTTGCAAGATTATGAACAGTAATGAGTGTACTGTCAGACTCTGGGATTTCAGAGAAAGACATTTGTAACATTTATACATGACATGTTGGTGATGCATGAGCTTCAGTTTAACTGGAAAATACCCAATGGCTACAACTGTAGTGAAATATTCTTATGAAAATATTTCTTCACTCCAAAAACATTGAACTTTTGCTGGACCTTAGAGCTGAGGTAATAATATGCATCATTCCTTACTACATTCTAAATCTTACCCATATGCCCAATTACGTATAGGTACCACCTCTTATCTAAAGAGTCTCTCTTTACAGCAAATGAATACCATCGCAGAAAACCACAACTAGACACAGGGCACAAGTCACTGGATCATGAAAACCCCATCCCCAAAGGATACATTTAGATCACAGCTTCTGCATCATGGCTCAGAGAATCGTGGAAAAGGGGGGCAGAAATATTCTAAGAGTCTGAATACCAGGAAAGATGCTGTGAAAAATTCTCTCCTAGAAATGGCTATATAAGCAAGAGTGGAACAGTGGCAAAATCAATAAACATGTTAATGGGGAAGGGGAAAATTTCATGGAACTCCATCCCTAGATAAAGGATAAAGGCAGCTAACGACAGCTTGGAGACAAAGAAGTATCATCCACAGAAATGAGCCCTCTTATTGGTCAGCTCTAAAACTATACATATCTAAACAACAAAAATGTACTCAGCAGATTGATATGTGCTTACATTAGTGTGTGTGTGTGTGTGTGTGTGTGTGTGTGTGTGTGTGTGTGTGTGTGTATAAAAGGAGAGAGTGTGCAACATAATTAATTTCAAAGCATGGTACTTGGATTTTACTCAGATTTAAACCTATTTATAGGGTCATGCACTTCATACACACACACACACACACACACACACACACACACACACACACACACACACACACACTGTAAATGTAGGTGCCTGAACCTGGTAAACTTTTCAATTTACATTTAGGAGTAAAGATTGAATTCTCTATGGGCACAAATAGTCAGGAGGAAATAACCTATTACTTTGGGCATTCTTTTTGAGGAATTCTATCTTTGCAAACAGACACAAGAGAGGCAAGTAGGAGAATGTCTAACCAATGCACATGCTTTTGTTGAAATCTCTCATAGTTGAAAGGCTTCCAGACTTTCAGCTTTGAGGTTGTCAAGTCTGTAAAGACTTTCATCAAATGGACTAGATACTTTGATGAAAACTGTTATGCTGGAATAACTATGTGAATATTTGCCTTGATGCTGAATTGCTACAGGACACTGACAGAAAACAAAGTCACAAGAAAAGAAAGATTTGGATAATTTTTGTATGGAAAAAATCACAAAGGCCACAGTGATAAAAACAAACAAACAAACAAATAAACAAACAAAAAAACCATGATTGAAGATTTAGACAGATCTTAACAAGGTCTTTACCCCCTGAACATGGTCACAAGAGTTGGTCAATATTAGTGCATGACCCTATAGAAAGGTTCAAATAGGAAAAATAACTACCATGCTTTGAAATGAATGCTTTACCATACTTTTATGAAATGGATTACATAAGACTCTGGAAGCCTTTCCCAAGTATTTGTCACATACCACATCCTCACTGAGGTTGATTCCTTCAACAACATATAAAATGAATGTGTGTCTGTCACCCAAAGTCTCACATCAGTAGTCAATGCATACTAATTTAGTATAAGTTCCAGGATCATTTCTTTTTTCTTCTCTGTGTTGAGCAGAGTTTGGTTTAGAAACTCTTATATCTTATATCTTATATCTTATATCTTATATCTTATATCTTATATCTTATATCTATTCCCTTTAATTGTTCTCTTGCTCTGCTTTGTATTACTGAGCAACTATATTCCTGGGACATTGTCTTTAAGGCTATGTTAATGTTTTCAATTATGTTGAAGCCAAGATCTTTAGTCTGATAGACATTCTGCCCATGTAAAATAGCTTGCATTTGCTTTCTCTCATTAATTACATATCGATTTCCCAGTTCAGCCCCCAGGCACACTCTCTTGTTCTCTTTTGCAGATCTTGGTGACTGAAAGCTACATGAAACAGGAGGCTATAACAAGAGACCCAAGGAGATAACTACTGTACATGGTGCTGAAAGCTCTTTCATGATAAGTTATATCTTCCAATAAGTTCAAGCTGGCTCAACAGAAACTCTAGCTAGAGATAGAACAAGAAGAGCTGAAGAATAAAAACAAGAGAAAGGAAAGAGATGGAGTGTCTCTGTATAATTCTTCTTCCTGAGGAAGTAATGGAAGTGATAAAATTGGTCATCTTACATGGCCCACTCTCCGTTAGGTACTCTTCTAAAAATGGTATTTTCATCACCTCTAGGGCACTTACATTTTTTTTAAATTATTTTCTTTTTATTAGATATTTTCTTCATTTACATTTCAAATGTTATCAAGAAATTTCCCCTTACCCTCCCGCATCTCCGCCCTGCTCCCCTACCCACCCCCTCCCACATAATGGCCCTGGCATTCCCCTGTACTGGGGCATATAAAGTCTGTATGACCAAGGGGCCTCTCCTCCCAATGATGGCCAACTAGGCCATCTTCTTCCATATATGCAGCTAGAGACATGAACGCAAGGGAAACTAGTTAGTTCATGTTATTCTTCCACCTAGAGGGTTGAAGACCCCTTCAGCTCNGTTGTTTTGATTTGCATTTCCCTGATGATTAAGGATGTTGAACATTTTTTCAGGTGCTTCTCAGCCATTCGGTATTCCTCAGTTGAGAATTCTTTGTTTAACTCTGTGCCCCACTTTTTAATGGGGATATTTGATTTTCTGGTGTCCACCTTCTTGAGTTCTTTATATATATTGGATATCAGTCCCATATCAGTTTTAGGATTGGTAAAGATCCTTTCCCAATCTGTTGGTGGCCCTTTTGTCTTATCCACAGCTTACTCATTAAAAAATAAAGCTTAAAGAAGATATATAATGGGGATCTCTTCCAGCCGGGGCCACCCCTGCCATCTTCCTTCTGAGCCAAGGGGGGCTGCTAAGGCCTCCGGAGTGCTCTCCACACTGCAGGACCTCAGGATCACCTTGGGATCACAGGTGAGTGGAAGTCAGCATCAGCTTCAAGGGTCTTGTGACTGTAGTAACAGACACAAATGAACCCCGACCAACCGGAGGCTGGGTTCTCTTCCAGCTGGGGCCACCCCTGCCATCTTCCTTCTGAGTCCAGTGGAGGCTGCTAAGGGCTCCAGAGTGCTCTCCACGCTGGTCCTCGTGATCACATCAGGATCATGAGACCCCTACCACACCTTGGACCTCCTGATCACCTGAGAGCATGTGGGTGATAGAAGCAACAGAGCTTCTTGATCAGGGTCCCCTCCGGCCTTCAACCTCAGTCAGGAGACAGAGCAGAGACCCAGACCCCTGGGGACGTTCCTTGTCTGAGGAGAGTAAGCCTTCTGGGAGGGTTCTGACCCCAGAATTCAGGAAGTGGATCAGAGCTCCAGAGTGCTGGATGCCTACCCTGCAAGAGAAGAGCTTGCCTGCAGAGACTGCTCTGACCACTGGAACTCAGGTGAGAGTTGGACTCCCAGGAGTGCTGACAGAGGCTAACAGAATCACAGGAGGATCAAGCTCCAACCAGAGACAGCTAGAACATTAACATCAGAGATTTCCAGATGGCCAAAGGCAAACATAAGAATCTTACTAACAGAAACCAAGAACACTGGGCATCATCAGAACCCAGTACACCCACTGCAACAAGTCCTGGATACCCCAACATGCCTGAAAAGCAAGACGTGGATTTTAAATCATATCTGATGATGGTGGTAGAAGACTGGCTTAAAGAAATACAGGAGAACGCTATTAAACGGGTAGAAGCCCTTAAAGGGAAAGTACAAAAATCCCTCAAGGAATTACAGGAGAATACAGATAAACAAGAAGCCCTTAAAGAGGAAATATGAAAATTCCTCAAGAAATCACTGCTAAACAGGTAGAAGCCCTTAAAGAACTACAGGCAAACACTGCTAAACAGGTAGAAGAAACACAAAAATCCATTAAAGAATTACAGGAAAACACAACCAAACAGGCAATGGAATTTAACAAAACCATCCAAGATCTAAAAATGGAAATAGAAACAATGAAGAAAATCTAAAGAGAGACAACTCTGGAGATAGAAACCCTAGGAAAGATATCAGAAACCATAGATGTGAGCATCAGCAACAGAATACAAGAGATGGAAGAGAGAATCTCAGGTGCAGAAGATTCCATAGTAAACATGGACACATCAATCAAAGAAAATGCAAAATACAAAAAGATCCTAATGCAAAAGATCCAAAAAATCCAAGACAAAATAAGAAGGCCAAACCTACATATAATAGGATTAGATGAGAATGAAGATGTTCAACTTAACGGGCCAGCCAATGTCTTCAACAAAATTATAGAAAAACACTTCCCATACCCGAAGAAAGAGATGCCGATGAACACACAAGAAGCCTACAGAACTCCAAGTAGACTGGACCAGAAAAGAAATTCCTCCCGACACATAATAATCAGAACAACAAATACACTAAATAAAGACAGAATATTGAAAGCAGCAAGGGAAAAAAGTCAAGTAACATATAAAGGCTGGCCTATTAGAATTGCACCAGATTTCTCACAGGAGACTATGTAAGCCAGAAGATCCTGGACAGATATTATATAGACAAAAGAGAACACAAATGCCAGCCCAGGCTACTATAACCAGCAAAACTCTCAATTACCATAGATGGAGAAATCAAAGTATTCCATGACAAAACCAAATTCACACAATATCTCTCCACGAATCCAGACCTTCAAAGGATAATAGCGGGAAAACACCAACACAAAAATGTAAACTACACTCTAGAAAAAACAAGAAAGTAATACTTTAACAAAACTAAAAGAAGACAGCCACAAGAACAGATTCCCAACTTTAACAACAAAAATGACAGGAAGCAACACCTACTTTTCTTTGATTTCTCTTAACATTAATGGACTCAATTCCCCAATAAAAAGACATATACTAATAGGCTGGCTACACAAACAGGACCCAACATTTTGCTGCTTACAGGAAACCCACCTCAGGGACAAAGACAGACACTACCTCAGAGTAAAAGGCTGAAAATCAATTTTCCAAGCAAATGACTTGAAGAAATAAGCTGGAGTAGCCATTCTAATATCAAATAAAATTGATTTCCAACCGAAAGTTATCAAAAAAGACAAGGAAGGGCACTTCATATTCACCAAAGATTAAAATCTAATATCATGATGTACTCTCAATTCTAAATATCTATGCTCCAAATTCAAGGGCAGCCACATTCATTAAGGAAACTTTAGTAAAGCTCAAAGCACACATTGTACCTCATACAATAATAGTAGGAGACTTCAACATCCCACTCACACCAAAGGACAGATCCTGGAAACAAAAGCTAAATAAAGACACATGGACATTAACAGAAGGCATGAAACAAATGGATTTAATAAATATCTACAGAACATTTTATCCTAAAACAAAAGGATATACCTTCTTCTCAGCACATCATGGTACCTCCTCCCAAATTGACCATAAATTGGTCACAAAACAGGCCTCAATAGATACAAAAATATTGAAATCCCATGCATCCTATCAGATCACCATGGACTAAGGCTGATATTCAATAACAGCATAAATAATAGAAAACCAACATTCATGTGAAAACTGAACAACACTCTACTCAATGATACCTTGGTCAAGGAAGAAATAAAGAAAGAAATTAAAGACTTTTTAGAGTTAATGAAAATGAAGCCACAACATACCCAAACTTATGGCACACAATGAAAGCATTCCTAAGAGGAAAACTCATAGCCCCAAGTACCTCCAAAAAGAAGCTAGAGAGAGCATACACTAGCAGGCTGACAGCACACCTAAAAGCTCTAGAACAAAAGGAAGCAAATTCATCCAAGAGGAGTAGATGGCAGGAAGTAATCAAACTCCAAGCTGAAATCAACCAAGTGGAAACAAAAAAGAACTGTTCAAAGAAACAACCAAACCAGGAGCTGGTTCTTTGAGAAAATCAACAAGATAGATAAACCCTTAGCCAGACTAATTAGACAGCACAAGGACAGTATCCTAATTAACAAAATCAGAAATAAAAAAGGACACATAACAACAGAACCTGAAGAAATCCAAAACATCATCAGATCCTAATACAAAAGGCTATACTCAACAAAACTAGAAAACCTGGAAGAAATGGACAACTTCCTAGACAGATACAAGGTACCAAAGTTAAATCAGGATCAGATTAACAATCTTAAAAGTCCCATTTCCCCTAAAGAAATAGAAGCAGTCATTAATAGTCTCCCAACCAGAAAAAAAGCCCAGGACCAGATAGACAAGTTTAGTGCAGAGTTCTATCAGACCTTTAAAGAAAACCGAATTCCAACTCTCCTCAAACTATTCCAAAAATAGAAACAGAAGGTACTCTACCCAATTCATTCTATGAAGACACAAGTTGCTCTGATACCTAAACCACACAAAGATCCAACAAATAAAGAGAACTTCAGACCAATTTCCCTTATGAATATCAATGCAAAGTACTCTATAAAATCCTCATAAACTGAATTCAAGAACACATCAAAACGATCATCCATCATGACCAAGTAGGCTTCATCCCAGGGATCCAGGGATGGTTTAATATATGAAAATCCATCAACGTAATCCACTACATAAACAAACTCAAAGACAAAAACCACATGATCATCTCCTTAGATGCTGAGAAAGCATTTGACAAAAATCCAACACCCATTCATGATAAAAGTCATGGAAACATCAGGAATTCAAGGCCTATACCTAAATATAATAAAAGCAATATATAGCAAACCAATAGCCAACATCAAAGTAAATGGAGAGAAGCTGGAAGCAGTCCCACTAAAATTAGGGACTAGACAAGGCTGCCCACTTTCTCCCTACCTATTCAATATACTACTTGAAGTCCTAGCCAGAGCAATTCGACAACAAAAGGAGGTCAAGGGGATACAAAATAGAAAGGAAGAAA
>LR754679.1:25503-38432 GCA_902729485.2 Mus minutoides | reverse complement strand
CATTGGGTCCATCCTTTGGATTCAGCTTCACACATGATCTCTGTAACTCCTTCAATGTGTGCTTTGTTCTTAATTCTAGGAAGGGGTGACGTGTCCACATTTTGATCTTCCTTCTTCTTGAGTTTCATGTGTTTAGTAAATTGTATCTTGGGTAGTCTAGGTTTCTGGGCTAATATCCACATATCAGTGAGTACATGTTGTGTGAGTTCTTTTGTGATTGGGTTACCTCACTCAGGATGATGGCCTCCACGTGTGCGTTCTTACCCAGAAGCAACCGCAGTCCAGAAGCTTTACCGAGGTGGCCCCATGCGATTCTTTCTCCATCTGCATCTCTGTCAAAGTCCCTCACCTCCAGAGACTTCATCTGGAGGCTGGGGGAATTGTAATCTCCAACAGATTGACAATTCTGGCTTTCTGGTATCTTCCAGTATCTAAAGCATGGCTGGTGTGGCTTCCTGAATGACCTGTCCCACTGAGACAGTGAGTTGGTGCAGCTCCCTTAGAAAGACTTAGCAGAGGGCTGGAAGGATTTAGTTCAGTGGTGTGCCTAGCAAAGTGGTGGTGGTGGTGGTAGTGTGTGTGTATGTGTGTGTGTGTGTGTGTGTGTGTGTCTGTCTGTCTGTCTGTCTGTCTGTCTAAGAATTAAGCCAGTTGAAATTGGCCTTTTGGAGACTGGGCTGTTCTCTAATACTGATTTCTTGACATCTCTTTTTTTTTTCTGGCTCTTGAGAAAGGTCAGGTAAATAGTTTAGCTTCGGCTTCAGGACATGCAGATTAGGCAGAAGTGACTAATTTCCAATCTGGTTTGTTCAGAGGGTTAGTAGGAACAATGGTAGTCTGGTTATTATTTTCAGTTAGAGTCTGAGCACTGTGATGGCGGAGACTTAAGTTGTGTTGTTCACTGTCTGTAGATCCTGGGGTAATGGCTGGCACATAGCATAGTAGGTCCTCATCAGAAGGATGAAGGAAAATCCCTCTGCTAATCACTGACTTCCAATAATATTGTTAAGTGTTAATCCTGGTATAATCCAGGATGGCCTCATTGCTAACTCCTGTTCAGTGAAATATACTTACTAGATTCTTAGGTACATTTGCTGGAGAGGGTGGTCATGGATATCCAAATTAACAAAGTACCATCTGTGTCCCCAGGGATGCTGTCGTTCCGTTGGGAAGACAAACTGCAGGTAACTAGTAACACCAAGGCTTTAGGTCATAGGTCATAGGTTATAGACACTGTCCCTGAACAGAGGACACCTTGTTTTATCTTGTACCTTCACTAGGCTGCAAACAGATCCCTCTCCCTTAAACGTCTATAAAAGGCAAGGATTCCCTTTGGTCTGAGTTACTGTTGGAGTTCCTAGCTCAGTGTCTCTCTCTGAGTGGCTATCCCTACTAAACCAGAAATGTCTCGGTGTCTCTATCTACCTGGACCAGTTATATTTTTATTGATTGATTAAGAAAGGGTCTCACTGTGTAGCCCTGGCTGCCTTGGAATTCTCAGATTCCAACCTTCTTCTGCCTTCAGTATGTTTGGATAAAAGGCTTGGGTCACCATGTATGGCAGAATCTTAATTATGTAAAATACTGATTATCTGACAATCTCACCAGCTCTGAGCTTCACCTAAAACACTTCTGGCTTCCTATAGACTCTACAGGACGGGTTTATCTGCCTTATTTCCTGCTCAGTGGGATAGGTGTCATACCTAAATATCTGATGTGATTTCTGAGGTACAGAGATAACCACAATCTGGTTCTGTCTTTAAGCCACAAGCTGGACAGGGATCCAGCATAGTCATTTAAAAGCGCTTCAGGGCTGGAGAGATGGTTCAGTGGTTAAGAGCACTCACTGGCTGCTCTTCCTGAGGTCATGAGTTCAATTCCCAGCAACCACATGGTGGCTCATGCTATCTGTAATGGGATCCAATGCCCTATTCTGGTGTGTCTGAAGACAGCTGCAGTGTACTCATATAAATGAAATAAATAAATCTTTTTAAAAAAAAGCCAAAAAACAAACAAACAAAAAAACCACTTCAGGTGTCTAAAAAGGTCCATTAATGTGGGTATAATATACTCACAGACGAGGTTCAGCAAAGTGTCGTGAATGTTCTTTTTTTTTTTTTTTTTTTTTTTTGGTTTTTCGAGACAGGGTTTCTCTGTATAGCCCTGGCTGTCCTGGAGCTCACTCTGTAGACCAGGCTGTCCTCAAACTCAGAAATCTGCCTGCCTCTGCTTCCCAAGTGCTGGAATTAAAGGCGTGCGCCACCACTGCCTGGTTCTTTTATCACCCTCCTTTCAACAGATCCTTCCATCCCTGAGTTTATCTCTGTGCTATCAGGAAAAATAGACTTGACACAAAGCCCTTGGAACCCCAGTTCCCTTAGTCTAGACTATCTGATAGCAGAGGCATGCAATCTGGACCCTCTCACAGCCAAGGTTTATGCCCAGAAAGTGTCTCTCGGGCCCCTAGATTACTTTAGGATGAGGACTGGTCACCAGAAACATCATACATGTAATGGGAGAGTGGGGAGTTTAAGCCCCTCAGCCTGACTTCTAGAGGGGGTGGGGAGACATGGAACCTATGTCACCCAGTCTTGAACCATGAGTGCAACGAACATTTCAAACACAGCACATCTGAGACTACAGTTCAGACCTTGTTTCTACAGCTTTTTCCAGCTCAGTGACACCTTTGTCCTCTCAGTTGCCAGTAAGGCTCTCTGGTGTCTGAAGATAGCAGCTTCCCTGATTTGCACCTGATTGGCCCCCTCCTCTGCTCTTCTCCACAGATCTCATAGTCATTGGACAAATATCCTGCAGCACGATCATGTTTGGACCGCAGTCGGCCCTGACAGATACATGAAAGAGTGAATCAATGAATCGGTCCTCGGCCCCTTAGCTGGGGTGAGGTGTTGGGTGGATACAGGAACGGCAAGATTTTGGCACAGATGCGGGCACTAAGAGGTTTCATGGGAACTTCTAGATTCTCCAGGCTCATAGAGCTGTTCCTGGGAGGCAGGAATCCACCCCCACACCATTATTCAGTCTCCCTACTGGATGTCCCACCGTCTATTTTCTCCTTAAGCTTCTAAGCCAGTCAGCATTTTTTAATTTTAATTTTTATTTTTTTTTGTTTTTTTGAGACAGGGTTTCTCTGTGTAGTCCTGGCTGTCCTGGAACTCACTCTGTAGACCAGGCTGGCCTCGAACTCAGAAATCCACCTGCCTCTGCTGGGATTAAAGGTGTGCACCACCACTGCCCGGCGCCAGTCAGCATTTTATTGATAGGTGCTGCATCCATACAGCACACGAGAGATCTCTACAGTTAGCTTGCTGGCTCTCTTTAATAGCTGTAATTTGTGCATACAGTCCCAGAATTGGGGAGGCTGAGGCGGGAGGATCTCAAAGTTTGAGGCCAGTCTGGGCTACTGTAACAAGACCTTGCCTTAAAAGGGGGTGGGAGGTGTCCACCAATCCCTGTGGCTTCAGATCTTTACATGTAAGTCTGCTTTTCTTACTCAAAAAGTAACTTTCCCTTCCCCTGCTTCCTCTCCATTCATTAGCTATTGGCCCAGATCTTAAGCGTAACTTGCTCACACTCTGGACGCTCCTCCTGCTCCTCCTGCTCCTCCTGCTCCTCTTACTATCCCCCCCACCCCGCCCCCAGCAATCCAATCCCCCCTCCTGCCCCTCTTGCCCCTCCCAGTGCAGCTTCCTGCTGGCCTCTTCTGCTGAAGCCCCTTCCTTGGACCCTAACCCAGGGCATGACTCTCTTCCCCTTTTTCTGTAAGCTTCCTCCTAGCAGCTGCTGAGATTTACAGCACACAGTGAGTCACCTTTCATTATCCCAGAACACAGGGCCCCTGTTGCCAGCCAGTTTTTCTGCCTTACGCTGCTTATCAGTCTAAGGGTGGGACAAGGCCCAAAGCTACCTTTAAAAAAGCTGTGAAGAACTCATTTTAACAGTGAGCCTTGGTGTTTGATTACATGTAAATAGAATTTCTCTCTTTCCTCCCCTTTCTCTCCTTCCTGTTTTTCTTTCTAAATGAAAACTGGGACATGGTGCAATACCCATTTTCATAGAACACGAGTAAGCAAGAAGTTTGTTCTCTGTGAAGGATTTGGTGAGTGAGCTGTTCTTCTCTGAGCTAGCTCATATGCTGCAGTGTCTAAGGGGGTAAATACTTTTCAGTAAAAGGTCATCTGGGTCTTACTGTGTTTTCTTCTTCTATTCTCCTGTTCCCTAATACACGAAACATACCTTTGAGAACTCATCCTAGAGCTTGGAGGCCAGACTAGGCCATTCTACTCTGAGGCTAAGTGAACATTGGGAATCTCATCTGGCAATGATGTCCTTTGTGTCTGAAACTAGGGCCTTACACATGCTAGACCGTGGACTATAGCCTCCAGTTCTGGGCAGTTTCTTTATATAGTCTTCTGTTTTAGGTGAGGTTTCTATTACTGTGATAAAACATTGTGACCAAAAGCAACTTGTGGGGGCGGAGGTTTATTTTAGCTTACAGCTGTAGTCGTTATCTGAGGAAGTCAGGGCAGAGACCTGGAAGCAGGAGCTGATGCAGAGGCCATGGATGGGTGCTGCTTGCTGGCTTGCTCAGCTGCTTTCTTAGATAACCCAAGACTCCCAACTCAAGAATGGCACTGCCCACAGTGAGCCACCTTTAGTTTACCTGACTGACTCTTTGTTGAGTAACAGTTCTTCCTTAAAGAACTTGATATGAAAATGTCATTTTCTAAAAGTCTTGAACTTTCTTAGTTCACAGGCGTTATTTCTCTATTTTGTAATTGTAGAAATTTCATAGTTTTCTATGAAATTGTCCATAAACCAGCAGTTCTTAACCTGTGGGTCATGACCCCTTTGGCAAAGCTCGGTCTCCAAAAATATTTACAATACAATTTACAGTAGCAAAATTAGTTTAAAAACTAGTAAGAATACTGTTATTGTCTTAGTCAGGGTTTCTATTCCTGCACAAACATCATGACCAAGAAGCAAGTTGGGGAGGAAAGGGTTTATTCATCTTACACTTTCCACATTGTTGTTGATCACCAAAGGATGTGAGGTCTGGACTCAAACAGGTCAGGAAGCAGGAGCTGATGCAGAGGCCATGGAGGGATGTTACTTACTGGCTTGCTTTCCCTGGCTTGCTCAGCTTGCTTTCTAATAGAACCCAAGACTACCAGCCCAGAGATGGTCCCACCCACAAGGGGCCTTTCCCCCTTGATCACTAATTGAGAAAGTGCCTTACAGTTGGATCTCATGGAGGCATTTCCTCAACTGAAGCTCCTTTCTCTGTGATAACTCCAGCTGTGTCAAGTTGACACACAAAACCAGCCAATACAGTCATGGTTGGGGTCACCACAACATGAGGACCTGTATTAAAGGGTTGCAGCATTAGGAAGGCTGAGAAGCACTGCTGTAAACCTTTTGGCCGTGTCGTGTCAACTGTGTTCCTTTCACTGTGGCACACTTGACTCGTGCTGCCTAACATCCTTTCGGTCAGCCTCATCTGAGTAGAGCTGAGATAGGGTATGTCTCCTTAGTAGTCATGTGTATCTCTTTTCTACAGAAATACTCTCACAATTGATCTTAGTACAACGGGTACTCTTACTTAGTCCCAATCTCATAAATATGTGTACAGAGAGTTGGCATTGGTGATTGGAATCTTAACATGTAGCCCAGGCTAACCTTGAACTTGGCATCTACCTGCCTCAATCTCCCACATAATTATAATGTTAATGCTGGATTCTAAATTCCATGAAAGCAGGAAGTTGTTCTGTATAATTCTAGAATCTCTTCATGCAATTCACATCATAGGTCCTTGTGTTTGATGTATGAATGCATACTGTAGCATACAATAGACATTTCAGAAAACTGTAGTGTTCTGAGTTGAAAACAATGTGATAATTGTCTTCATGTTTTTGTCTTTCTCTAGGCTGGTATTTTGTATGGCATCTATTTTTATCTAAATTCAAGTTTCTACGGGAGCTCGTGGGAGACACAGGATCCCAGGAAGGAGATAACGAGCAGCCTTCAGGGTCTGAAACAGAAGAAGACCCTTCAGCTTCGCCACACAAGATCAGATCTGCTCGCCAGCGAAGGCCACCTGTTGATGATGGCCACTGAGTAGACACAGCAAAGTCTTAGAGTGTGGTCTAAGGCAGTAACGAGCCTCTGTCCTTAGTGACCTAGCTTTGAAAGTTACTAAGTGATCGAGGAACATTTGCAATTGGATTTATATCCAATTTAAAAAAAAAAAAAGATTTACACGTAAGCCATATAGAAATAAAGGGAACTTAAACCAAATTGGGCCATCACAGATTTCCTCTT
The DNA here is from genome assembly GCA_902729485.2 of Mus minutoides. NCBI lineage: Eukaryota > Metazoa > Chordata > Mammalia > Rodentia > Muridae > Mus > Mus minutoides. Next base: position 32,093 of record LR754679.1, on the reverse strand, counting down.
GGATGTTGTACTTCACTAGGCCTCCTTAACACACTTACTCGCTGGCTCCTGGACTCACCCTTGCTTTCATTCTTTTTTTTAATTGCACTGGTATAAATCTGTAAACATTTTAGGCTTGAAAAAACATGTCATTAGTCATTAAAATGTACCCTTTTCTTGACATTTTGCTTTGTCAGAAATTGGGAAGTATCTCATTACTGTCACCCAGGTAATAGTCTTGTCATTATCCTAACTCATGCATATATGACTTCGCAGCTTGTTACAGTGTCATTACCTCAGCTGATGTGTATATTGTTGGTGTCAAATACTTCAGGTTTAATTGGCATTTAAAAAATGTTTTTAAAAAGTCAGCGCTATGACTCAGCATTGAAATGAAAGGTTATAGTATGTGTCGAAAACCATGGAAACAACATTGGAACACTTTTGATATCAGTGATGCCAACATTCTTGCAAAGAAACAGCAAAATGCTTTACAGGACTTACGAAGGAAAAGACCCACAAGGTGACGAAGCCGTGCTATATTTTTGTCAGCAAGACACTTGCAAAACAGTCGCCTTTCTTCATGCCAAGTGATGGCAGTCAGAGGCAGGAGAAATTGCCAAAATCCCCAGAATTGATCTAACAAAATTCAAAGCAGAGAGAGGCTCCTATGACCACATCACGGAGAGAACCGTCATTAAGACATCCAAGGTTTTATCCAAAGCTGCTTGCTGGTATTAGATAGAAGGCAGTGGTGAGCAGCCCTTCTGGGAATGCTGTGTGGCCAGTGCTCTAGAGGTGGGTGGGAAAATACAGATTCCTACAGTTAATCTGAGAAGTGATGTGGAAGGGGGGACTGAGGTTACAGTTAGAGCTTAACCAGTTTATTTCACACGTTTGTTACATAGGCACAAGATTTACGTGATAAAAATACTTTAGAACATGGAATAAATGCAAAATAAAACATGTTTCTGTGATATCAGGCACATGCCATAGCTTAATGAGCAATGCTTTCTTCTTAGAGATACATATGGTGCATCTTAATAGATGGTTACTTAAGACTAATTATAAGTGATAATATGTAAATTTACTTTTCAAGATAGCAGTTATTTATTGGAGAATTTAAGTATAAATTTTACAGTGTTAACAGTTATTTTTTATGAAATACTTTTAGGTTAAACCTATTGGGGGTTTTAGCATTGTAGTTAGGTCTAAGAGCTGTCTTCTCCTTTATGGAGAATGTTATCAGTCCCTCCTTTATATGAGGACTTATGTTCTGGGCTTGTGTTGTGGAGAAAGTACTTCACAAACAACAATTCAGTGACAAGAGCTCAAGAGTACTAGGGCTTGAGAAAGTACTGGTTGAAAATACCTGCTTGACTGTGTAAAATGCCTCTTGCCAGGAGTCCATGTTTGTTCTGACTGAACTTTGGACTGTTTACTAGAGAAGTGATAGATTGATGAGCCTTCTAGTGTTGTCTGCTCCATACGGAAATGAGCTGCAAGGCCAAGTTCCTTCCTCATTCTTGTTCTTTACAGCCGTGTTTAATCTCATTTGTTACCTCATTCTACGCTCTGGCAGAGGCCGTTTATTAATTGTCTACTGGCACTGCCCAAGGTGAGTTCCTGAAGATGTAGACAGCGCAGCCCCTTGAATACACTGGCAGGGAAGTTTCGGAAGACAACCTTCTGCTATACATTTTCTGGGGAAGATCCCCAATAGCCTGAGAATGGGGTACTGTCGTTCTGTGTTCTTTATGGGGCATGACTAGAAGGCACAAAGTAGTGACATTGTTCCTAGCATTGATCTTTAGCATTTAATATTTTTTTATACTAACTAAATATTTTTAAACCGGTCAAGATGACCCAAGGCATCTTGGTACCGGGAAGATGTTTACATTAGATTTTTTTCATAATCTAATGTTTTGAGCTTCAAATTTTTATTGTTGCTAATGTTTTGTGGTGGATATCTAAGGGTTGGATGCCAATAAGAAAACCTTTAAGCAGGAGGTGAGCTCTCTGTTGTATCAGTATTAAAGAACGATGACTGAGGTAACTGTTCCCCACCAATCTATAACAAGACCCAAACTAATTCCTGTGAAACTACATAAAGGGCATTATTTATTGGTATTTATGTTTCCAGCATATCTTATAAACCTGTAATAAATACTGTGCTTGGCCCAAGAAATAACACCTTATGGTGTAATAGCTCATACGTGGCATGTTTTAATTTAAGTAAAAACATTTTGGATGCCAGTATGAGGGGTCTAAGGCATAGTCCTTTGTGTAAGATTGGTTTCTTGGACCTCCTTTACCCAACCAAGAGAAGGAAAAGAAAGCATTGTCCCTGCAGGGTCCCTCATGTGCTGTGGATTTCTGTCTTGTTTCCCGTTGGTTTGTTTTAGGACTGTTATAGCTGTTATAACTGTCATACCTGTATTCTCAGGCTCTCAGTGCAAGGGGTGAACTTAACTTTAAAGATACAACATACATATACTAGAGTCTTGCCTGCACCCTTCCAGAAATAATGCTATCATCTCTGAGGATTGATTAGATACTTGAGGACTCAGGTAGATTGCTGCAGTTCCTTCTCTGCCAACCCTTCCTAAAGATGTATGTGTGTATGTGTACGTGCATGTGTTCGTGTGTGTGTGTGTGTGTGTGTGTGTGTGTGTGTGTGTTTTCAAATTGCCCATGTGATAGCATGGCTCAGATTTAAATGCCAAATACACTAAAGATTTGTATAACAGTTGAGGCATTAAGCACACTTGAGCTGAATGGATTCTCACAGTGGAAGTAGATACTGGTTAGCGGTCGACATCTTGACCCCTTTCTTTAGATTAGGCTTAAAAACTGTTTCAAAGTGGCGTTTTGCTAAGTTTAGGATAAGTATGTACTGACATCGAAAACATGTTTCAAAGTAGTCGCTGTTTCTCATTGAGGGGATAATCTGTGATGTCATTCTGAGTCCGCAGTGCAATCTTTTACAGTCAGTTTTTCTCAGAAGGTGTCTGACTGTGACTGGTAACCAGTGTAACTGCAGATCTCAGCTGGTAAACTAAGTGCTTTTATATTTGAAGTTGACTTCATAAAGCCAATAAGTAGTCCTCAGAGCATGGAGATGCTCAGGTGACTGTAGGATGGCATTGGGTTATAGAATATAGAATTAAGGAACCCTGTATTGTCTTCTGTTAAAGTGTCCCAGAGTTTGAAACTCCTAACAAGTTCCATTTTATCTTGTATCAGTAGAAGCTGCATCTCCATTTGTTAGCGCTCATGCTACCTGTCGAGGACTTCCTAGCATTAACCTCCACGCCAGTTCTATGCATAACCATTCGCCAGATACTGCTGCTGTGGTTTCTTACAGGAGCCTTTCTGTCCTGTGCCGTGATGCATTATCATCCTGCTGCTTGATAGATCCTTTGTGAGGAATTGGAACTGTGTGTGTTAATAGTACCTATGTATGACAAGATGTAAAATACAGATGAGAGAGATGCAAATGAATGGTGTTCCTGTCTTAGAATATCTAAAGCTTCCATGGTTTGTATGTTTCAACTGCCTCTTTAAACTGCACAGAATAAATGAAAATGAAAACAAGTACACTTGTGCCTCATTGTTTAAGGATAATGACTGTGATGGGTACTTTGGGCATGATGGGATTTCAAAGCCTTTTTTTTTCCTTATGGTCCAGCCTTCAGCACCCCACTTCACCGGCTCTAAAAATCTAAGAATTGGGAGGCTAGCCAAAACATCCATCATAATAAGAATTTAATCAACACAGATCCTAAAAGACATAGAGCACAGCATTGCTGGTGTGCTTAATCACATTTAATCCTCCACCATCCAGCACCTTAGGAGCTTGTTAGACCGTGTTTCACCTTTGTTAGCACGGACTGCCAGAAAGGCCAAGGGGACTGAATACGACCAAGTGAGAAGATGCAGGGGGCCTGTGAGAACCTGTTGGAGCTAGAAAACCATGGATTCCAGTGACCGAGCCAATGTTTTTCTTCAGTGCTCAGGTGCCAAGAATACAGGATAGATAAAGACTTTTCCAGGCCTTGGCTTTGTAGGTAGGGCAGGTCTGTCTTAGAGGTTGCTGAGGATTGGTCTGGGATCTGGGCTGGTTAGATCACTTCTGGTGCCAAAGGCTTGGGGTGGTGGGTAGCACTTAAAAGGAGAAAGGTGTTTACAGAATGGAGGAGCTTTGAGAATGCTCCCACCCTCCCTGGTCCAACACACTGGCATAAAGATGATGTTGTTTATGGAGGACTTGAAGAGGACATACCAGTAAAAGTTTCAGTAGGAGTTTCCCAGGTTGTGAACAAGAAGAGGATCTCACATGCATGTTGGGGTTGGCCTGGTGCTGCTTTGTATTCAAATGCTAAATTCTGTAGCCCAAGATCTGGTTGCCCCAAGACTAGAGAATTCTCATATATACCAGTTTTTGTGGTGCAAATCTTATACCTCAAGTTAATTGGTTAATAAAAGGCTAAAACCTGTGTGTGATTGGGAAATAGAAGAAGGTGGGACTTCCTGGAAGGGAAAAGGGAACTCTGGAAAGAAGTAGATAAGCCCTTTCACCAGGAGATATCAGAAGACATGGACCTGACTAAGTGCTTGGAAGACGTAGCTTGCCCCATGACTGGGTGGGGCTGGGTGGTCAGGTTCACTTAGATGAGCCATTGAGAGTCTGCCCAGCTAAAGCCTAAGCTTTGAAATATTAAAAGTTCTCTGTGATTATTTGGGAAACAAGGTGTAACTGCCCCCATATTAATTTCCAGCATTAACAAATACAGAGTATTAATTATTTTTTACACATGAAACACATACACAAGGATAGGTGAGTTCTTGCCGACAGAACCATGTATAAATGTTTCTGGAATCAAGAATGCAAATGGTTTGCGATCTAGACCACAAAGGACCTTGTATGTAATTGTGGGACATTGGGCTATGCACAGACAGGCTGGTCTACAGTCGAGCTGAGGTCTGAATCCTGAAGTCATAATTCACCTACATGACACGGTAGGCATTCCCTTATGCTCCTGGAACTCTGGCCCCTGCCTAAGTTACTGCCCCCCACAGCGCTCTCAAGAGAAGCATGGTCAGTAGTCTCATAGGCAATGGCCCAAGCTTCTGACTTTCAGGCTGAACTCCTCCCCAGTTACCTAGCAACAGTGAAGACCATAAAAAGGGCTGTTCAGCCTCACCTCGGTCTTTTGCTCTCTTACCTCTTACTTGTCTCCCTCTTGCCCCTCACTCTCACCCTCTCCTCTCTCCTCTCTCTTTGTCCTCTCTTCTCTCCTCTCTTCTCTCTTTGTCTTCTCTCTCTTTGCCTTCTCTTCTCCTCTCTCTCTCTTACTCTCTCTAGCCTTCTCTTTTTTTTCTCTCTCTCTCTCCCTTCTCTCCCCCCCCCATCATTCTCTAATAAAGCTCTAAAACCATAGAATGTCTCTGCTCATCAAGGTCCACTGCGCTTGGAGGATGGGACAGGCTTTCTCCTAATGAGCCGCTTCTAATCTCCCGTTAGAAGGCCTTCCTGTGCTCCAGTCAAGATCCACTGCACTCACTCTCGCAGGTGTCAGGAACCTCTTCTCTCATCCCTCTCTCCTATAACCCTGGTGGCTTTAGCAAAGTAGCTCTGGGGTCCCCAGGTAGAGCTGCCCCTTGGCCACCCCCTAAAGAGTGGGTCAGAAGCTTGAATGCCCAACCAGGGATGAGTGGAAAGTGTATGACAGCTCTCCCACACCTGACTAACCAGAGAATGGGTAAACTCTGGCGGGGTGTGGGTCTCTCCCCCAACCATCCCCAGGACCCCCTTTATAGTTCCCAACATGTAATGACACAGGCTTTGACATTCAAGTCACATGAGATAACTCTGAAATATTTTTGAGATAGCTGCTCCTTGCATATAGCCTAGGCTGACCCCAAGTCACTGAGTGCAAGCATTACAGTACTGCACAACACCACCAGGCTTGAATTATTTAAAAAATGAGAACACAGATTTTCTGAAGATACTGAATGGCCATTCTCCTTAGGTACCTGGGCTGGGTACAGATGGCTTAGAAAGATCATGTTATGTATGAGGATAGATTCTGTAGTCAGGATGTCTCTCTCACTGGCCTGTGCAGAGACAACGGTAGCTAGTTGGACAGGAGTAATAACTATGGGATCTTTGAGATTAAAGAATGAGATTGGCTTCTGAAAGCAAGGAGGGGGATGGATGAGAATGTCAACATTTTAGATCTGTAGTTGATAACACGGAGCAACGCATGTAGGGATAGATTTGAGCTTGAGTATTGGAAGACAGAAGTTGAAGGCCTCTAACTGGATTTGGGAATGCTTTTTGGCTTTTCCAGATGATGGACTAAGTGTTAAACTAGCATGAAGCACAAGAGTTATAACTCAGTGGTTAGGAGTACGTGGATACAGTGGAAGAAATAAGATAAAGGGGGGGGGGATGTTCTATGGAGGTGTAGTGAGGTATGGAGCAAGGGGGCAAGGAGGTGCCTTGGCGGGGTCCATGCTGAGGCATCCCTTCCTCCTGAGGAACCAGCCACATAGTACAGAGTTTATTCAGGGCATGGAGAGGGGAGTCAAGGGATAGTAGAGGT